>CAFUXE010000465.1:17952-29557 GCA_903364295.1 Serranus cabrilla
TCTACACTTTCATTCCCTCAGCAACTTCTTAGAAAATTATTTTGCAATAAAACACAGCCGAACACATTTGCATGTCATGTTCTTTTAAAGTGGCGTTATGAATCTGACAAAACCAAATTAAAACACAGGTTTATTTGAGCTGTGCTTTCGCAAGGACGGAAATGGATATCAAAATGAAAGGAAGTGCCGCCGTAACAGAGGGAAAATAAAGAGCTAATAACATGATAAAACATCTCTTAGATTCAGCACCGAGTAATAACTCTCAAGCTGTCGCTGCATGGAGGGAACAACCCCAACATCACTCCAACCAACACTTACTTTACTCCATGTCTCTGCTCTAATGCTCTACGCTGTTGCTTCAGATGCTTTCA
Source organism: Serranus cabrilla (assembly GCA_903364295.1). Taxonomy (NCBI): domain Eukaryota; kingdom Metazoa; phylum Chordata; class Actinopteri; order Perciformes; family Serranidae; genus Serranus; species Serranus cabrilla. The sequence goes on from CAFUXE010000465.1 coordinate 18,324, forward strand.
GCTATACATTAGTATAATTACAAATATATTTTTATTTGAATAATATTGCTTAAGGTGTTAATTGAAAAACTGGTGTCTTTCAATGTTTTAGAAACTGTGGCAGGCTCAGTTTAAAAGCTGTGAATGTGGTGATGTTTTTGTGGAAAAAGGGGGATAAATAATGATCTATAATTAGGCTAAATTTGGGGGAATAAAATCAGATGGTCCCTTGACGTCTGATCTCAAGGTACCTCAATATAAATACATACAAGTCTCCCCTGTACAGACATGCCCGCATGGATTGGGTGTGACTGAAGTGCTGAGACTCCCGTGGATTAAATGAGCTCAATTTTATTCATGTGTGATAGTACCCATAGTAGTATTTCATTACAGTTAAAGCCTCTTTTTTTAACTTGAAAATGTTGTGACCTCTAGGATAATCAAACCCTTATGAGACTTTTCAACCACAGGCTAGAGATCCAGGAGGATATATGTCTTTTCTATGTGTATTGACAATCAGGAGGTTTCCAGAACAGAAAGGCCTGCCACCCACATGCTAAAAAAATGCATTTCTTGCAGAAATCTCCAAAATGTTACAAGTTTTTGAAACCAAATCCCAAGCCACTAAAAAAATAAGAAAGGGTAGAGTGTAAGAGGCTAACTTGACTATCTGTGAGTACAGCTATGAACATTGGAGAGTGGCTCAGTTTTATGATCAACTAACTGGTGTTTTCACATCAGATTTTCACATTATAATTCCTTACTAGAAAAGAATGATTTCATAACCAACTTTCACCACAAGATGGCAGTCTAAGACAGTACATAAGACAGTGAAACCTGCATATAGATAGATGACAATACCTCTCCATACATTTTGACCAGTAATTTACCTATTGATGGAGATTTGTGGTAATTAAAGTCATGACTTAATGAAAAGCTAATTTGCCTTAAGACTCTTGATGAAAAAAGGTGAAAAAAGCCAACAATTACATCACTAATGTGCTCACGTTACAAAGATTTAACATGATAAATATATATTTTTTTGTACAATAACATAACTAAAATAAACGAAAAATAAAGTTTCCTGTTTTGAAGCTCGAAAAAGTGTCTTTCTCTCCCCAAGGGCACTTCCTGCCTTTGACTTCCCTGTAAAGAAACTTCCTGTAACGAGCTCCAGATTAGGCCCCATATTTGATTTTCACTGTTCATTAACTAAGCCACCTGGAATGTTATTATTTAAGCACGTTGCTCCTTCTCCCCAAACAACTGCCACTGCGAAGGGGGAGAGATTTCCTGGCCAACTTTATAGATTTAGCATAACTTCCCCTCACAGTTTTTAATTTCCCATTCGGGCAGGCGGCAGATGCACCTCACAGACACAGAAAACCTGCCTGGCATTCATTTATCACATGAATGCAAGGCTTTATCTATGTGTTTCCTGCAAATACTCTGTCCAAGGAGTTGCTGCAGTGTGCATACATGATGGCATCATGATAAAAATCTATCTCAATAAAAATGATAAGACTATTACTGTCTGGTATTTAAGGATGGGCACAGTGCACAATGTAAAAGAGTAAGTCCGCCCTCTTGTGGCGTGTTGCGATATAGCACATGGAGACGGGTGATTATTGGAGAGGATAGGACCTGGGAAAGGAAAACATATGGTGTGAGGACACACAGCTCCAGGATCCATCCACTGTTAATACATGTGTCATGCTTAACAGAATGGATAAATGGGTAGGAGGATGGAACAATGGCATACCACTGCACTCTGAGCATGTGTCGGAGACCGCCTTGGGAGACGCTGGACCGTGTGTGTGTGTGAATAAGTGTGAGTGTGTGGTCTCAGAGGCATCACCTGACATTAATAGCAGTCTGTGAAAACATCACACAACAGGCGCTCACCAAGTAGAAGCTGGCAGTTTGCAGTGCAACACCCTATGATGCTTGAGACTGGTAGCCTGGCACATTGGAGCAGCATTTCCTCATATTATAGCAAACGCTAATGACTGAGAAATGCTGGTGTCTCTGTTTCAACATTTTGCCACTTTATCCTGTCTTTTTTTGATAACCATTAGGATTTAGCTGATATAGATTTTTGAAGGTCGATGGGTTTTTTAAAATGGACTGAAACGACGCTGACATTTTGTTTTCAACTTCTGTTCAAGCTTTTTAAATGGAGACGTAATATGTTGAAACTGTCCAATTAAATGGTCAATTCACCAAAATGATTTTTTTTTAACTTAACTCTGCAATGCAGGTTGTTTTGGTTTTATTGAGTAAGGTTTTGAATATCTGTGATAAAAACATTCTCATGTTGAGTCATCTTGAAAATTTGTTCTGTATAAAGTGTATATAAAAATAAACTTTTATTTTATTTTTCAATGCTGTAAGCACCGCAACCTAAAATCCCACTCACCTCCATGGTACTGAGGTGAGGTGAGGCAATTCAAAACACTTATTTATCCCCAGGGAGCAATTAACACACTGAGCAGTTCAGTAACAGAAACACACACAGGCGCTTTGTACAGGGAGAATTTAAAAATAGGTAAGCTCTATACATTATGATATTAGTAGAAATAGAAAATTATCTGCCTGGTTACATTCCACTAGAGCGGTGGTTTACAACGTGGGGGTCAGGGGCCCCAGAAAGGTCACATGCTATATCTGATGGTCAGAAAATAATTAACAGAGAAAATTACATATCAGTAATTTTTTAAAGATTTAAATCAGAGCTTTCAGTTTCTTATTGACAATGAATAGATGTTTTACCCCTTTGGGCCTTCAAAATGATTTAAATCAAACAAAGTAGAAGAAAATCATTCTTGCCCTGGTCACAGCTGGTACACATATGTAACAAATAGACAGTGTTTGGTTTTGAACAAATAGTTCTGGATTCCCAACTAGAGGTCACATTTTACTGCACTACATTTATTGATTACTTTGCAGATTCAGATTCTTAATACAAAATAATACTAACTCAACTAATAAATGGTTTTATGTCATTTTAAGATACCCAGCAATGTATAAAGCAAATACATTATTTTATGCATTAGACATTAAAGTGATATAATAAACTGGATATTTTACTGAAAAAGGCCTTTCTACATATCAAGTGCTTTTACTTTCCATACTTTAAATAAATGTTGATGCCAGTACTTTGTTCTTTAACGTGAGCACAGGACATTTGGTTTTAACCGAGTATTTTTAATAATGTAGCATTGCTACTTTTACTTTTTAAGTATAAGATCTGAATACTTCTTCACCACTGCAGGGAAAATGCTGACGGGGTGAGGCAGGCTGCGCTGTCCTGAGGCTGCTTGGGAAAATCAAATCCTCACTTCCGCTGAGAATTAGGATAAAGGTCAGACATTTAATATTAAAAGTTATGTTATGTTGCAAAGTCTAAAAAAAAAAACCCGGGCATCTGACTTCACCCGGGCATCAGAATCTGCTGGTTGCAGTGCATCATCTGTCATCATCTCTCTCCATATGGACTTTAACAGTGTGTAAAGTCAAGCTCTGTGAACCCTCTCTGTGCCACTGAAGGTGGCTGTGGCTCCTTTGTTCCCTCTCCCAGGCATCCGGGCCCTACACTAGCAGAAAGTGTTGTTCTTGGCACAGCCCCGTCTCATTGTACAGCCCAGTATTTATAAATATGTAAATATGAGCGGCACCAGGCATAACACGGCTCGCTTGTATACACCGAGGAGGAGCGGCGAGGAAGTGAGCGCACCCCCCTCCGCTCCCCCCCTCCAAAATTGTATTTTTAGATGGTTTTAATGAATACAGGATGTTTATAGTTACCATTCCCTGTGATTCGCACAAAAGACTAGAAAAATCCACATCCACCCTGCCACCCCTCCTCTGCACCCTTCCCACCCTCCTCCCGCTCCCTCCCCCAATCCCTCAAAGCACTACTAAAGAAGAAGAAGGGGTGAGGAGGAAAAAAAAAAGCAAATTTGTGGTGAAACGCAGCAGGATTGTTGTGCTCTCAGTCTGCTTTCGACTCAGATCCCTATTAGACAAACATAGTATGGTGTTAAGGTGCAACAAAGAGTGACGAAAACTCCTGTGTGCAGGTGGAGAGTGTGGAGGGGGGGAGGCGGGGAGAGAAGAGACAAGATGTGCAGCGAAAAGGTTCCTCACGAAGCGACTTCAAGGCGGAACGCAATTTGTGTGTTATTTCTGTTTTTTAAAGTTGCAAAAATAATACAAAAGCCGAATCAATATGTGCGAGAAGTGGGTAAAAAAGGTTACCTGTTTTCTGTTGTCTGTGATAATGTGTTTTTTGTGTGTGATGACTCCATGTCAACTTGTTTTCTTTTTATAAACTCAGTTTTGTTTTGCTGCAAACTCTCGGGTCTAGTACGAGGTGAAGCGTATGACAGGATGGAAAGATTCAGAGGAGGGAAAAAAAGGAAAGCGAGTAAAATGTAAAAAAGAATGATTGCAGTTGGGGAAACACAATGAAGTGAATGTTAGTGGCCTCTTTCTATCTTTCGCTCTCTGTCTCCAAAACTATTTCTGAGGCTAAAAGATTGCCGGCTTGATAATACCTCCGCTGAGCAATTTAAGCCCAAACACTCTGATGCTACAATCTGTCTTCTCTGCCTGATAGCGCTTTTCTCCCCTCTCCTCTCCAAATTACTTTCTTTCATATCTAATTATATTTGCTAATGATCTTATAAGAGAATAATGGAATGTGCTTGATCTATTACCTTTTTTTCAATACATAAATACAATGCGGGGGGAAATGACTATTGGAGACAGGAGGAAATGTTTTTTTTAATGTTTTTGATGAGAGGGAAAATGAAGCTGGGAGCTGCAGGGTCATTAATGGGCGATGAACACAGAGGTCATCTCTCACATTCTCTTTGACATTTCTCTCATCTGACGTGCTGAAACAATCACAACCTCATCCGCACTCTCCATTCTGCCCCTTTGCTTCGCTGTTTCTCGCTAATCTTCCAGATATCCACCTCGAGTCTCTTTGATCTTTTAATGGAAACATCCAACTTTGTTAGGTGCCGATTCAGCGTCGCTTGTTTATGTTCTGGTTTTGGGGGTTTAGCTGAAAACTTTCAAAGTTGACTCCTAACAGGAGGTTATTGATTTGAAAAGATGTATCATCAAAAAGTCATATGGCAGGAATGTTCAGGAAACAAATGAATGGTTTAGTGGTCTATATTTACTCCACTTTTTTTACACATGAAGGTGACTTGTCATGTGAAATACTTGCCAGCTCTAAACCTGTTATATAACATCTCCTGGAGGAGCTTTATGTAGTCTGAGAAAAAAAAAACCTGATTATGTCATAAGAGAGAGCAGGTGAGTTAAAAATAGAGGAAGCTGCATTTTCATAGCTTATTAGTTGTGTTGCACCATCCACTTTTTATTTAACTGTCCCTGTATGATTATAAACTGATCTACAAACAGGGCTGGACACACTTATGAGACAGGATTCATTAGTACAAATACATATTTTTAATAAACTATGTGCTCATATCGTCTGATATATTATTCCCTTTTTAATAACTCTTTATTCATTACATTGAAGAACACTATTCAGAACAATATGCAGGGGGTGCTTTGCTGCTTTATGTTCTATGGAGACACTATCCAGCTGCATGATGGGATGTGTAGGAGGCCAGCATTTTTGGAGCCACAGACTAAAAGTGAGGATATCTCGGTCTCTGCTGCATCATTTAATCATTATTTTTCTAATCCATCACTTGAGAGGTGTACAGTGTTATGGCATGGATGATTAACTGAAAGGACCTACCAGGCACAGGCCCAGGGGCCTTTTAGTGACAGCTCGCCTGGCTTCACCTATTTAATTCAATTCTCTTTTATTTATATGGCCTAATATCGCAAATCACACATTTGCCTCATAATGTTTTCCGATCTGTACAGCATGAAACCAAATCTGTCCTTTGAACCTCACTTAAGATATTGGAAAAAAATTACTTGAAGAGACATGTTCCAAACCGGTAAATAGGTAAAAGGACTACAAGAAACATAGAACTGCAAAGAGAAACAAAGAAACTCACAGTGACAATGAAAAAGGGGCAAAACAACAACAAAGAGACACTACAAAGAAATAAAAATGACTAAAGGTAAATCAATCACAGACAATAAACAACTACAACATGACAATTATAAAGTAAAACAAAAAGATAAAAAGACCCCAAAGCGCCTAAAAGAAAGTGGCTAAACTACTTTAAAGTCTGTGTGTCTTGCATGTCGCTGTCAGCAACCCATTGTCATAATCTGCCAATGAGTTAAAGTGCAGCACTAAATTGCAGAAGTGGCTTACCAGAATTAAAATACATGGTATTGATCACTGGATATTTCTGCCTTGTTTGAGTGGTGTTGGATGTCCCATGTGAAAGCTGTCTGGCCCTGTAGAGGCAGACTAACCTTCTGCAGTAACACTTAAAAGGCCACGCTGCAAATATCTGGCAGCGTCCCTCCATGACTTGTTTTTATGAGTTCACTTTCTGCACAGATTTCCACATAATCACACGAGAAAAAATAGTAGTTCTAATTATCTTTCCCTATTCAAATGATGGCTTTCTGGTCTTCAACTTACACTCACAAAATCCATTGGCCTTTTAACTGAATAACTCTTCGCTCTTTCTGTTGCCAAACCCCTGTCCCGTCCTGTCCCTCCCTCGCTCCCTTCCTCTTAAGCCTCTTCTCCATCCTCCATTCTTCCCTCCTTTCTCTTCTCCCCTGTTATTTTTTTTTCTCTCTGCAGGCCCTAGGACAAGCCAAGCCATGACAGGCACTCTAAACCCCCTGCATTAATGGAAGGAAATGGCATTCGATCCCTGTTTGATCTCCTAATCATTTCTGCTGAAATGATAATTAGTGCCCTTCCAATCCTCCCACAGAGGAGGAGAAAGGGTTGGGTTGAGGGGGGAGTGGGTAAATACATAAATAGAAAAAAAATCCTCTTGCTTTTTAGACCCCGAATGACATCTTTGTCACCAAGCTGGGCATGTTCATAACCAACAAGTGCTTTCCTCCAATGCAAATTTCCCATCCTTTGCACATAGAGAAGGGGATACACACACTGACGCACACACAGAGACACAGAGACACAGTGCCTGGCGACGGCTGTCTGTGATTCTTTTCAGCTGACATAATCCTGATTGATTCGTTCAGCAGATAAAAACTGGGTCCACTTCTGCCCTTTTACTGGGGGGGCTGGAACATAATACAGCCTTTTATTCAGCAACAATGTAACATAATGGCGTTGGAATGTGCAGGGGAAAAAAGGCCACATCTTAAATGCTTGTGACACACTGTGCTTTGAAAAAGCCTGTAGTCTAATGTAAAAGAGTGAGAGGGAAAGCACAAAAAAAGAGAGAAAGAAATCATTAAACTGCCAGATTACCCATGTGCCCTGGTTCTATCACAGTCAAATGAAGGCTGGTATTTTGAAGAACTTGTTTTCTTTCTTTCATTTTTTTTGTCTCCTCTGAGTGTGGCTATGTGTATTCACAACTTTGTGTGTCTCTGTCATTCCCTAACTCCACGTCGCCTTCATGTTCTCACAAGGAAATCGAGGATTTGAGCTCTCGAGTTTCCTAACCATCGCTACCGTCCATCCTTTCCTGAAAGGGACGCTTTTGTTCAGGGGGCAGGAATAGGTGAGGTCATTTCATCGCCACAGATTGCAGCCACTATTTCTTTTCTTTCTTTTTTTGTTGTTGGCGGGGAAGAGGTTGCTGCTTACATGAACTAACATCCTTTCCTCATTCTCAGAGATAAGGACAAAGGCTAAAGGCCACGCCAGTGGATGTGTGTATTAGTGCCCTCAGTCTGCTGTACAGCACTGTACTGAAATGTAAAAGTAACAAATTGATTTTGTCTTTCCTGTAAGAGCTTGTAAGCTAAGAAAAAACTGCCTGAGCACCATGTATGGCTGCAGCTGCATTTGAAATCTGACTGATTATCTGTGATTAAATGTGCTTCATTCTTACAGTACTTTACATCTGTGTGGGTTTTTAATGTATACCTCCTTTCTTAACCTGTCGGAACCAATTATTTTCACACACACACACACACACACACAAAATATTGTCATTACCAATCAAAAACGTTTGATTGAAATAATTTTAAATTATCTGTAATTTGTTTCCATTCCAGTCGAACCAACTATGATTTGTTGACATAAATACATAATAGCTCATGTTTACTTAGAGTGAAACACATACATTCAAATATACCATGCGCCAGGTATGTTTGCTCTCGTTTGGTGAGGATGTCAGATTTGTGTATATAAACTCAAATACTTAATAAACGGTTCTAAGACATCTCATATGTATATTTAGTAAACTTAAGTTTTGATGAAACACTGCCTATTAAATTTCAATGCACTTGAGTTTTTCGACAGCATTTTGAATGCACCACTGTTTGCTTTAAAAAAAAACCCATTTCACTACACTTTGAGGGCTGAACAATTTGCTGAAAACACTATAATTTGCTTATGAACATCCATTCAAATAAGTTTATGAATTCGGATGAAGTCAGATGACAGCAACCACAGATCCAGGCATCCTGGACACAACAAACACTACAAGAACATCTTACTTTCTTACTGCTATTTCTGCTACTACTGTTACAGAACGTAGAAACCTGTTTGAAGCCATGACTTGCACAATCCCACAATAAATCCTGTTGTTGATATTTTGTATAACAGCAGGATGATACACAGTGTACTATTTGATTATGTGGCACTCTGTCATGACCTTGTCAGTTGAAATCCAATTTCCATCATGAGGTCCTTGGCACTGACCAGTCTTAACAGACTCCCACATATTAACTCTTTGCTCTATTGGACCTTGCAAACTTCTTGTCCGCCATGCTTATGAAGAGCAGCACTAGTAAACTACATAACACAAGCGAGCAGACAGCCTTCCTGCGAGTCACTTGTATTAATTGTAGGCGCTAATCTGCAAGCCACGGCCCTCCCAGAAGCGTACGGTGTTATCCGCACCAGCACTGTGGTGGTGACATATCTGGTTACTAATTCGGTGTGGCATGAAGCCAGATGGGAGATGGGAAGGAAGAAGGAGTCTGTTAATCGGCCATTGAAATGTATCCCTAAACCCATTCATTTGACTGGGAAAGAAGAAGAAGCAGAGGACAGACAAAAGGCGTGTGATGACACAGTATGGAGGATGTATGTACAGTTGATCACAGAGGGAGGAGAACGTGAACTAGAGACAGCGGCAAATAGGGCAATATTATATAGGGCAATATGCATATATAGGGCAACAGTTAAGTGTGTTGCCCTGCTAAAGTCTATAATACTCACTCATAAAGGCAGACTATGAATACAGTGATAAATCTCACCCTCAAATAATGGAGCAAAAATATCAGGCCTTTCATTAAATATGGATGCAGGTGAGTCATCCTTAAATCTCAACTATCAGTGCAAAGGTATCATTTAACATTTTTGCATTAGTTAAACGAAGAAAGTAAAGAAAGAAGACAAGGACAGAATCACAGAGAGATAAAAGACGCAGATACAGAGATGAAAAAATAAAACTCAGTCTCTACTGAGGGAGATTAACAAGACAAGCAGGAGAGCAACCCTGCCTCAGCCACAACTGTTATCATTTATAATCATAGAAAACCTGTCGCTCCTTCCCAGCATTCCCATGACACGGGGGGAGTTCACCCAAGCTTCTAAATGTTACAGGTAAATAAATGACAGCAGTTAAGAAGTCTTCCACGAGAAGGCATCAAGGGCCGGGTGGAAGAGGAGGAGTCTCTTATCAGACTTGATACATAAAAAACAATGTATCTTAAATGGCCATATCTTGATATATCTTAAGATGACTCCAGTTGTCAGTTTGCATGGTCCTTGAATTTACATTTAGACCCAAAAGTCCCAAGTTTACTGTCTACCATTGTATATAATTTAATTAACCGCAAATTTGTTAAGGACTTTGCACCTCTAATGTGCGTGTAAACATCTAGTTTGGGGATTGTATTCTACTTTATTTCACGCTGATACATGGGGCTTATTTCTAAAGAAGAACTGGTAAGTTTGTTGATCTCTTTGTGCACTGCAAATGAAATGAATGCAGGCATGGCGGGTCAATAGGTGGCTCTCAAATTGAACCTTTCTTGAAAAAAGCATGCTTTTCAATGCATAATTAATTTCTATCAAACCTTGCCAAATAAAGTACTAAACCCCCCAAACTGCCCTGTTTTAAATACTAAAAGACACAAATCCTACCCACTACATTCTTTGTGAAGAATGGCTTTGTCCTATGTATATGTTGGGGAATCTGCCTCGCAGGCATCACAGCCAAGTTGTTTGGATATTGTTTTTTCATGAATCACAGTCTTTTAACTCGACAAGCTCATGATGTGAGCGATGCTTCACAGCTAAAAATAAGCATATCTTGTAATATTATATAATAGAAATACTATAAGCAATAACAACATATGTATACGGTGTATAATATCCAATGTAACTACATTTATACACGTAACATGTAAAGGCATTGCATTTTAAAAGTTTTCAGGGCTAATTTGAGAGAAATGTTACCAACAGTTTGATGACCTACACTATGACTACTCTCTTTCCTTTTCTTGGCAGAAACCTTGAGATGCACATTTTACAATAGTTTAGCATTGCTAAACCATTGCTGACCCATATATTTGTGTTTCTCATTTATTTTTTTTCTTCCTCCGACAAACTCCCCATACACACATACACATCAGCACTTGAGTTTTTCCATGATGTAAAGAGAGAAAAAAGGCAGAGAAAGTGAGAAATAAAAAATGTGGAGCACCTGGCTTCTTTTTAACATGGTTTCACAGGCTTTCAGTGGTCTCTGATGATTCAACAGTTGCTGCTACAAACATCTGCTGCCTGCTCTTAGCAGATCTCAATTAAGACTCACACAGCCGGGCACGCCATCCCTTATTTATGCTTAAGCTTTTTTTTCTCTTCTTCTCTTGTTTTTTTTCCAACATGCCAAATGAGGGAAAGAGGCCAAAAGGTCTGAGAAACCCCACTTAAAGAGACATTATGAGGTGGAAAGAGAGATGTTGAGAGGAGGTTGGAGGTGCTGGCAAGAGATTTCAAAAATGAGGCATTCTTGCCAACACTGGCAGCACTTTTAAGAAAATAAGAGCAAGCAGAAAAAAAGAAAGGAGCAACAACAACAAACGTCGACAAGCAGCAGCCTAAAGCCCTCCCTCATTTGTTTCTTTCCCCTGTT
>CAFUXE010000465.1:39218-102255 GCA_903364295.1 Serranus cabrilla
GTGTGTGTGCGTGTGTGTGTGTGCCTCGTCAAAAACAAAGGAATCCAAATACACACTTGCGCATAAGCATAAATATCACTGGCTGTCAGTCAACTTCAAACAATGCAGCTGTAATCTGTGATAACATAAATACAAGCAGCTGCGGGAAGCCTGAAAAACTGCCACAGGAAAGAGCGAAGTGAGTGAACCTGGATTCGTTCTGACCATTAAAGGCAACTCCACCGAGTCTGCACTCAAACTGAAGTACGACGGCTGAGAAAAGTTGCTGGTTGAAATCCAGCTGATGGGAGCTGGAGGCCTGCAAGAAAGCCGGACATGTAAACACCACACAGACTCCAAATCCCAGAGGTCTGTGTTCTGCTCTAACAGGGTTCTGCCTCTCATCAATAATCCCAGTTGTCATACCTCCCTGTCGACAAGGAGCAGATCTACATGTACGCCCCCCCTCCCATCCTTCCTCTCCCGCATACACACACACACACACACTCTTTGATCTCTCCCCAGTGGATATATTCTATTTCCTATTTCCGTCATCACCTGGTTCTGATTTAGAGGTCAGGAGAGGGAGTGCTGGATCAAGCCAGGCTAAATAGCTGTCACTCACATCATCAGCACTGCTAACTATCTGCTTTTCTGCTGCTGAAATCTGTTTTAAACACCCACTTTCTTCTTCTCCAGCTCATTTTTCCACCTATGCTGAATCTTTCCCAAAATGTCGGGATTGTTCGACAAATGTTAAGCCCTGCTCATAATCCACTGGGCTGCACACTTGTGGCCATAAATGCCCTTTTTCTCAATAAATGGCTTTAAGGAAATGTGGCGTGTAACAAATCATGCAGCGGGGAAACATTTTTCAATGCTTTTCCAAAGAGAGGAGACAAATAAGGGCTTTGCTGTGTTACTGAGGCAGGGACAATATCTGATTTTGACCTCTAGATGGTGCTGATCTTTTAGATGTGTGACTCTCAGATGTGTGTGGCTCCTGCACATAAGTGTGACAGTCAGAGCCGTGTGTGCAAACAACCTGTGTGTGTGTTGTTGTATTGCATTTGCAGCTCCCAGCCATGTGTGCACAAGAATGGAGACATACATGTGTAAGAGTCATCCCGTGTTGTGTATGCGGGTGTGTTTTAATTTTTTTTTTCCTTCTCGCAAGACAATAAAAACATTAATTTGCCCTGAAATCATTTCTGACGTAAATGTAGAGCGGTGCCCATTGGAACCCAGTAATGAAGCATGCGGCATCTCGCCGGCTCCTAATTTGACTAGTTAAATGACTCCATTACGTGTCTAACAGACAGAGGCAAATCATTTCTGGTCAGTTGAGGCTCACTTACCCGCATCCTGGTGGTGGGGAAATGTCTATGTCTTTGGCTGACTGACTGACTGACTGACTGACTGAGTGGCTGGCTGGCTGGCTGGCTGGATCTGGCTCATTCTCTCTGCCGCTGCCTTCCGATTGGTCTTTTCTAAAATGGAGTGTTGTTTAGAATACATGTGAGGAGGCCAGAAAATACACAAAATGTGCTTTTTTTTGTAACTTTTGCACATACTCCTGGGATGCATTTATGTGTCTATACGCTCTGAGACAAATCAAAGAATTTCTCAAACAATGCGAGAAAAAGAACAGAAAAAAAATCTAATGTGTTGGTGTTTTCGCATCAATTTGTGTAATCATATCCTTGTCAACAGTGTTATTTGGCTTCTGACAGAGAGGCAGATATTGAGAGAGAGCGAGAAGAGAAGATTAAAATATATTGAATTATTAAAAGGACTACCTGCTGTCCATCACTGTCACTTAACACATGTAAAATGTGAAGTGCTGTCCCAGCAGCCACTGGGTGGACATCTGTTACCACGCACACACAGGCACAGGCACACACACACACATGTGCACAGAGTGACACCCCAAATTTCTACGTTCAAAGAAGAAAAGAATTAATTTGTTTATTGTTGCTGAAAGCGACACACATTCCCATGTATACCATGTGCACACACAGCGCACATCACCTGCAATCTTAACCCAATTCCCCTGAGACTGTCACATTTCTTTATGTGTCAAAATGTATTTTTCTGTCTTTTCTGCCTCCCTGCAGCTGAGCAGGGTTACTGAAACTTCCTCGTCTCTTTCACATCACTCCGGCCCTCACAGCTCTGATTAAAGACCGGACACGACAACAAAGATTCCAGAAACAGGCCTCACATACTCCTTAATTCCTTCGTTTTCATCATGATGGTTTTGAATTTTGAGGTATAAATAATTCTGCACTTTCACAATAAAAGAAGCATAACAGGTGTTATGATATTCATATGGACATGCATTTTTTATATTGAACTTAAGGGGTGAATATCATTGCCAAAATTTGCTTCTAGTCAAACATGATAAATTCATAGACTTGGAAAGGGAGCACATGACGAGCATAAACAATGGAAACAATCAAGAGAATAAAACAGAATAGAAGGAGCAGTTTTACCATTTTACAACTACTGTGCATCCAATAATATCACACATTTCCCTGTGTGTGTGCAACTATGTGACATATATGTTTGTTTAATCTGCCGTGCACGTGTGAATCGTCCGTTATGTTCTTTATCTGACAATAAGAGACAAACAGGTAGATGCGCACACACACTGCCGGATTAGCAGTGTCCACTCTGCTACAATCTTCCATCACACTATGTACCGTACTAAGACATAAGACGTGCACTGATTAGCTCTGGAAACATTCAACCTCCTGAACCTTGGACTTGCTGCTTGGCACGTGCATGCATGTCTGGTGGTGCATGCGTGTGTGTGTGTGTGTGCTCCACGAAGCCTGACAAGATGTCCTGCTGATTCTTCTGTTGGATGCGATGGGGTGATGAGTGACATGCCTGCATCACTGATAGCAGTCTGTCTGAATAGATTCACTCCAAAGGGGCTGGTGTGTGTGTGTGTGTGTGTTTCGGAAGTTGTGGCATGTGTGTGTGGGTCAATCAAACAAAAATGCTTTGAAGTTAGTCATCTACACTAACATAGACTCTCCTTCCAATCACATATTCGTCTTATACCCATTTGATTTTCTCTCTCATTCTCTGTGCCTCCTCCCCCCCCAGGCACACTGTGTGTCAATAATGCTACCAGCTGCTCCACTGCTGCTGCTCTGTGAGTGTGTGAGTGTGTGTGTGTGTGAGGGAGAGAGAGATAGAGACAGACAGACAGCGAGGGAGAGAGAGAGGCCTAAGTCTGGTGGACATAAAGGGCTTAATGTGATAGGTAATTATGTAGTCTGATCTCACATACAGGATTTAAGAGCTAACTATACCAGCCGTCTCCTGGAGACACACACGGTGATGTCTATAAATAACTGTCATATGACAGTAAGATGGACACATAGATGGCTAAATAGATTGATAGATACATGTAAAGATACAGGCCTATTAGCCTGATCACTGCATCATGGCAGTGACAAATAAAAAGCAGGGAAACCATAACTTAACTCACAAAAATTTACATTAAAAAAATATAATTATTTTGTTTGAGATCCATTATTTATGTACAGGGCTGCAACTATCTTACAGTTATTTTCATTATCAATTAATCTGTCTTTTTTCCAATTAATCATTTAGTTATTAAAATATTGGAAAATTATACATCAAAAATTCCAAGTAATATATATTTAATTTAGGGTCATAATAAAGAGAGAAAAACAACAAATTCTGGAGCTGGAACCAACAGTATATTTGTGTTCGATAAATGACTTCAATTATTTCGTATTATAAATGAACTATCAATCCTTTATCAAATCATGTATTATGTCTTTATGAACATCAATTCTCCCCTTTTACCCCTCATGAAGTAAGAAAGTTCTCAATCCTCGAAAAGGACTTTTCAACTTTATGTTATAATTTCATTCATTTAACTAAAAATGTTAAAGAAGTTCAATAGAAATAACTTTGATGGGATTTTTAATCTTTTGATGCTCAGTGTGTAAAATTAAAAAAAGTGCCTAGAATAACCATTTCTCAATAATTTAGTGTGATATTACTGTATTTAGCGCACATGGATTAATGAAAGGAAATTATTAACATTAAGAGAAGAAAAACAAATGATTGACAATCTGACTTTTTCTCCTATAATTATAACGTCTATGTCCAAAATGTGCTCAGATGTGCTCCGCTCAAATATAATATAATAATACTAAAATACACAAATAGGATTTATTTCAGAAATCCTTTCAAGGAACAAGAGTTCACTTTATAAAGTCAAGTGGAGGTGCATTTTTTTAGTTTAATCTCTGCTCTTCCTCCTACGATAGCCTTCCTCACTCCCCCTGCCGCCCTCCTCCCACATCCTCCTCCCTCCTCCTCCTCCCTCTGCAGCGCCGGGGCACTCCTGTCGTTTGTGTGACTGTTGATCCTCGCAAAGAAGACAGATCAAATATTTCTCCTCCAGTGTACGAGGCTTTCCGCTCGGGCCTCGCGGATATGATGATTGGGGCTGATGGACGGACGGGGGCCCCGGGTTTTGAAGTCTGTAACAGACAGCGATGGCTTTGATAGCCCCCGCTCTTCTCGCACTGGATCACCAAAGACACCAGGCGAAAAGAGAGAAGAAGAGGAGGAGGGGGGTTACGGAGAGGAGGGTGCAAAAGAGAGCGAGCGGGGAACAAAAGCATCTGTAGAGTGGTCAGGGCTGGCGGCGGCAGCAGCAGCAGCAGCCGTCAGAGGCTTTTTGAAGTTTACACACGGCCCTCCCCTCCAAATCTTTTCCTCTTTTCTCCCCTTTCACTTCTTCCTTCCCCCGAAAGCTTTCTGCTTCTCTTGTCCTTGAATGCCTTGCTCTTGCTTTCTTCTGTCCCTCTCCCTTTCTAACCCTTCGGTGATACCCTCGCTCCACACGCTGGATGGTGTGACACGGCAGCTCAGTTTGTCTATCCCGCTTCTGTCCCCTGGAGATTCCCAAAACCCTTGTCATCGCAGTCATTAACCATCATCAAAATGGTTTGTGCTTCCCTTCAAGAACAAAGAGCAAGACCGGCTTCTCACATTTGTAACTCTGCTGAGCCCCCCCAAATCAACCCAAATAATCAATCTACGCAAATACACACAAACCAGAAGCAAAAAGGTTATTCTTCACCTCTTCAACCCCACTGACACACCAGTGGGTTAGCCACACAATAATACTTTAGGTCAACTTCTGGCACAGATCACTAAGTTTTCTATGTCTCCTTCCCCTGTCTCCCAAAAACGATGTTCCCATACAAAGAGTCACAGTTTTACACACACGTTAACATGGTGAATGCAAACAGGTTTATTCTACAAAACTACTTGTTACGTCTGAAGAAAGATCATTGGTTTGATAGTTTGACAATTGACTAACAAAGTTAAAATAAGCCAACACTGACTTTTGGTATCACAGGAGACACGGACAGGAACACAAACTCTAAAAATGTCATTCATAATGCAGTTAGGTTGCATGGGAATGTAATTTTTTTTAGCTAGACAACATATCTAAAGTTTGCCAACAGTAGATGGATCAGCCAGGGCATGAGAAACTGTGAATTTAAGCTTTTAATGAAACTTTAACTTTTCTGGGGCCTAAAGAAGAGCGTTGGGGTTTGTAGATAATAGTGGCCAAACGGTGGAATTACCACTTGCGTACCCATCACATGATGCCGTGGGGCCCGAAAGACCATTTCCCATAGACATACACTCTGTAAGAGACATCTGTAAAGCAGATACATTTTTCAATGTTCCTGCGAAATGACTCAATGCAAAAACATTTGGAAAGACTAGAAGAGTCGTCCAATCAATTAATTTATTTCCTATTCAAGTGCTAAACCAGAAGTAACCAGCTCAGCCGCTGGAAGTCTCTCGTGCACATGACCCCATAGAGGATCCAGGTAATATCACACACAGAAGCCAAGCTTTTTGGGCTTCATTTACCACTGAGCACCATTCATAGGAATGAATGGGGGGGGCATGTTTTCCAGTTGTCTTTGTACATCAAAAGTATTTTTTCATGTCAAAAGTCAGTTTTCAGTTTGGTTTTAAAGCAACTTTAGGGGACAAAAATGTGAAAACGGCATTTTAAAATTGAGGACAGGGTGTAATGTGAGCCACTTCTGCCTCAGTTTAAACCCATTGCTATATAAAAGTAAGTAAACCTTTGCACCACCATTTGTTCTCCCCTCTCTGTACATTACAGTGTGTACAGTGATACTAGTTGACACCCAACAGATGGCTTTTGTCAGGCCTGGAGAGCAAGAGTTAACCCAATCCTCTGCTCACCCTCCCTCCATCCCTCTCTTCTTTTTAAATGTCTCCCATATAAACAGATTTTGTTGCTGCTTAAAGTGGGCTCAAAATTAAAGCGTATCGTTTTACACACATATTGCATGCATATTACGGAGCCCCAGCTGGTGGCAGGCTGCTCTTAAGAGCCATATGATTAAGTTAGAGGTTGGGGTATCCGATAAGATTCGAGCTCTCTGCCTCTCTCTCTATCTCGCTGCCTATTTTACTGCAAACTTATTAAATGGAGGAAACGACATTATTTTTTTCTGAGTGTATGTGTAATTATTGTCACACACCTGTGACTCCCTGCCATCCACGACAGGGAAGAAGAGAAGGGAAGGAGGGATGATGAGGAGGGGAGGGGGGGTGGAATGAGGAGAAATGTCGTTGGGAGCAGCGGGAGTCCTCGTTTCAGAAAAAAGGGAGGAGGATAAAGAGGAGAGGAAAAACAAGAGAGCTTGTTAATCATGCGCTTTCTGTCACTGGCTGAACACTGATATCCTAATGATTCACGCCGAGATAGTGACATCACAAGGGAGAATGACGGAGAGACGTAGAAAGAGAAAGAAAACCAAAGGGAGAAGTGGGTGCAAATGAAGAAAGAGGAGATGACAGCCCAAAAGTGGACAACTAGTTCTGCACAGATCAACATGACAGAAAGCATGAAATATATTTAAAAAAAAGACAGAAACTGGGAAATGTCCCTCTGAATCTGTTGTTGCATTCCTCACAAACAGGCGCTTGTTTAATTTGAACAGAATGCTTCTCAAGGAACGCCGTTGTGAAAGTTTTCCAGCCAAGTTTCAATCTGTATTTTTTTCCCTCTTTCTCCTTCCCGCGGCAGACCACCCCGTCGAAGGCAACATGTGATATGATCCTCAGGAGACAAAGGAAATTACCTATTAAGTGGGAGAGATGATCTTCCTTTAGCCACGCTCCAAAAAAGTGAGTCACGATGTTGTAATTGTTTACCTTTGACTCGGCCCATAAGTCTCTCCTCCCATCTCTCTCTGTTCAGTTGTAACATAATATTTTGCGGCGCTGCTTTCAGAAGCCCAGCTCTCACTCTCCTCTTTTTTCTCTCTATCTGTTCTAACAGGACAGATGTCATCGCCCCAAACAGTCTGAGTCATTGTACGCCTCCACACCCCTGAGTAACCCAAGGACATCAGGGAAGGGAGGACTGTAATTTCACATTTTAGACATTTAGTTGATGCTCTTAGTCATGGCAACTTGAGGGTTCGGTGTCTTGCTCAAGGACACACGGATGGGACCAGTAATGTAGTAAAATAAATCAGGAGGAGTGTTTGTGACCTCGGGTTATTGTTATTCATGGGGAAAATACAATTGATAAGAGATAGATAAGAAGCCCTTAAAACATGCTAACAAACATTACTATGATGCACTATTGATTCTGGTCAGGAAGATTTATCTCAGTGTAAACAGGTGGGACTCTGTGAACTCGAATGCTGCACAGAACCCAGGAAACGTATGAACCTGTGACCTCCAGTCATGTTGTTACTGTGCTGTTTAATATCGGCTGCTTGACAGCAGTGGTGGAACTAAGAACATTTACTCAAGTTCTGATCTTAAGTACAATTTTGAGGTACTTTGAGGTGCATTATTTAAACGTCTACTCCACTTCATCTCATATCGTACTTAGATATTCCACTGCATTTATTTTAAAGCTTTAGTTAGAAGTTTCTCTGTTAAATTATATTGTGTAAATTTCCAAATATAATATATTATTATAGGTTACCTCACCCAGACATATATAAAATAAAACAAACTCTACATTTATCAGCTACTGCATCAATGTGGTGTACATGTGAATGTATTAATACTTATAATTCCAAAATAAAAGGGATAATAGTGAAACGCGACTCAACTCAAATCCGGCCTTCGGAGGGGCGCCTGATCATTTTCTAATTCACAATAAAAATGTATCGATTCACACTCAATTTCTTTGATTTCTTTTTATCAAAAAAACTAAAAAGTGCTAGATGAGGATCAAGCTCGAGCTCTGACAGAGATCTGGGCTAACTATGCTTTTCATTTAGTCCCTAGTTGAAGAAGTTTATGGTTTGTGTTTATGAATCATTCCAACATTTGAGTGATTTCATGATGGAAGAGATTCCAGCTCTGCTTAATGACGTATAAACTCTTTTAAAGCAACCAAAGCATTTACAACTAAAATGCAGTTTCAGCTATGAAATGCAGTAAAATATTAGATTTATCTGTCATTTAGACCTTGTGTCAACCTTTGTCAGTTAATGTGAAAATAAAGAATTTGAAAGAAAGATGATTCATTTCATTAACCAAATATTTTTAATGTCTGATTGATTTACTGGACCCTGGTCTCATTTAGCCAAAGTGGGCAAAGCAAGTTGCATATCCCAGATGTACAAGATTATAAAATAGGTCTTACTTTTGGTTGTTTAAGTATATTTTAATGCTAATCCTTTTTCTTTTTCTTTTACATTTGCTTAAGTAAGATTCTGAATGCAAGGATCTGACTTGTATTTTTCACTGTAGTATTGTCACTTTTACTTAAGTAAAAGCTCTCAATACTTCTTCCACCACTGCTTGAAAGCAGAGGTTGTACAAAAGCTTGTACAAGAACTTGTTTTTGATGTTTCCAGTCAGCTGGAGGAGTTCAGCAGGACTCAAAAGGTTGTTTGTCTGTGCCAATACAGTTTCCCCAGATCGAGCAGATCTGAAAGGGAAAAAAAGAGGCTGGAAATAGCATCGCCGAGCGAGCGGGCTGCATGTGCTTTTTTTGGGTGTAATGTTTTAATAGAAAGCAGATGGTTACAGATGCAGGGGCCGAGCGCCGGTGATGACACATCTTTAATATTTTAGAGTGGTCTTTGCTGTAAATGTTGCAGCAGCTGTTTTCCAACGCTGTAAATTTACAGCGTTTTTTAAATCTTTTTTGTGTGCGTGTGTTTGTGTGACTGACAGCTATTGGATTTACTGTAAATTACAGAAATGAATATGGAAAAGTGATGAAAAGGCAGCGAAAGGGGAGGAGGCTGTGCATGTGAGAGGGTGTGTATGTATTTGTGTGTGTGAAAGTGTGTATGCACCCCGACTGTTTGCTGCTGAATCAATTCCTTCTCATTCTGAACCCCGCTGATTATTCTCTTATTTTAGTTAGAGGCGGCTCACACACTGTTGCCCTGCGAGTATAGAAACTGATATTCAAATGTAAAGTGATACTAAAATAATGAGATGGAGAGAAAAAAGAGCAAGAGAAAGGTGGGTGGAGGAAAAAGGGAGGCAGGGAGGATAAATATATATTTGTATTGTGTTTGCATTGCGGCCGCTGGTTTAGTTTTAATGTCAGCGGCGAGGAGAGAGGGTTTTCGCCAATGCTTTAGAGTCGAGGTGATTGTCATCAATTCGCGTCTTGGCATTTAAACCACCCTCTTCAAATATGAGTATTTGAAATGCAAATACAGCTGCGTATGCCCAGACAAATTAAAAGACACACACAGGAGAGGAAGAGAAAACTCTTTTAAACACATCATTTTTAACTAGTTTTTATCATCCAAGCTCGCATTGTCAAACACTCCCTGCTTTGTCTCTTTCAGGAAACAGCGGCAACAGATTATGCGTCTCACAGCAAAAACAGCAGACTAACTGATTATATATTTATTTGCACTTTTGTTCACTCGGAGGAGAGAAAAAGAAAAGACAGAGGTGCTGTTTTTATCTTGCCCTTGGCTTCACTGTTTGCACCTCGCCAGTTGTTCGATTATGTGCTTTTTTTCCCCCCACAAGACACAGTGAGAAAATATGATTCACATTTTTCCCCCTCTCTCCATCTCTCTGGCGCTACAGTTATTTAAACATCAATAGCAATGTGTCTTCTTTAGCACACACTCTTTCTCATATTGATATTTGTATATGATCATTACTTTGGGCCCTGCACGCTTTGTTATACTGCGTCAGCTTCAATAGGTGTAAGATCCAATACTGCAACCTCTGACATTTAAGCCCCCAAAAAACCAATACGCGAGTTTGGCTCACTTTATTGTGTGAGGGAATCTACTGCAGCACCACACTGGATAGACCCAACATGCCTAAGTCACTAAAACTACAGCCTGACTGACATGGGATATTTGAGATGATACTTCACCATTTACAGGGAAAATTAACATATAACCGATATAACGACTGATTTTTGAGCTGGGATGAAAATCGGCCTTCTCTTTATGGACGTTGTGCTGATGTGACTTTTTTGCTATGATGGATGTTTCCTACTGTAGTTTATTCTTGGACCAAATTCAGTGGTATATATATATGTGAAATATGTTTGTGAGATAAGAGTTTAAGAATATCTTATATCAAAAATTATAATACATACACTATATTACATTATCAACCGAGAAACCTAGAAATGTTAACTGAGAAATAAATAAATAGAAATCAAGTAAATAGCTGATTAAACAATACTGTATCACATTAATTATAAATACATTTAAATAAAAATAATAATAATACAAATAAATACATTAAATTCATACCTTACTCCACTTCTAAATCACCCCAAACATTGATGTATTTCTGCATTATATATTGTGTAAAAAAGTTTTATATTGGTATGTATCAAACATCATGTAGGCCTTTCATAGGCCAACATTGGCCTAATAGCCGTCAACTGATATATTGGTCGGATTCTACTAAAATCATGCACACAAAAAGGGTCTGGAAAGGCACGGTGTGATGGAAGCTTCCTGCGTTTTCTTTGTAAACTAAATAGAAAACAACCCCCTCCCAAAAAAAGCTCTGTGTTGTGTTCACAGCCTGAAAGAAAGACGTGTTCTTATAAAACTTCAGGTAAGCTGACGGCACTCTTTCACAAAGAGGGGAGAAAAAAAGCAGAGAGTAAAAAAGAACGGAAAAAAAGTTGTGCCTGCTGCCTCACTTCTGATAAAGTTGCTGAATATTTGTTCTCTTAATTAACAAGCGAAGCTTTTTTTGTCAGATGATGAAGAGGAAGAGGAGGTGGAGGGAGGAAGGGGAGTGTGTGGGGGGGTGTTTGGTGATCGACGGATGGTGTTGATCACGGACGGATTCATTAGCAAAGGAAGACAAAAAATATCAAAAGAAATCTTTATAATTTGGGAAATGTTTGACAAAATGATGCCGGTGATGTGATTTTTTACGATACATAAGGGGACCAAGCAAAGTTTAACAAGGACTATTGAGTGAGGAGACAGCAGAAGCGGGTGTATGTGTGTGCGAGGAGGAGGAGGGATACGCTGAGGGGTGGTGGGGGATGACTACCTGCAGAGAGCCAGCGTCCAAATGAGAACATAATAACAACATCAGAGAGCGAAGAGAGGGACTGTCTGCGAGATGACAACGGTATTAGAGAGAAGTCAGATAATTAAGAAATGCACTTAGTGTTTTGTCAAAAGTGGCCGTCAGTGGCGGAGATGGAGTTTAGCTCTGTGTGTGTGTACGTGTGTTTTTACCCCGTGTTCCATGCTGCAGATAATGAGCATGGAGGGAAAAAAAAAAAGATGAAGGGAGGGAAAAAAAACAATAAACAGTGAGAAAATCAATCAAATAATTTAAATGAAAAGTTGTGTTCTGTCCACACAAGGATGCCAAGTTGTTTTGGACATTTGTGATGTAGCTGTCCAGTCAGGGAAAATGAGACACATCTTGGATGGGAAGCAAACAAGAGGGGTGGCAGAGGATGGGAGGGAGGGAGGGATGGATGGATAGAGGGGCGCTGGGGGGAGGGAGGGTGGGCCACAGAAATAAACCCAACTCCCATCTGATGAGCAGCTTGTACATAATACTGAATCCCCATCTCTTGCCAAGTCTGCTTCTTGATACAGAAACACGATAAGTGCAGATTTTTTGAAAAGATTCCCTTCTTGCTCATTTGTCCCACTCCCCGTTTGCTTTTGGCCTGGAAGCACTCCTCGCCGGTGCCACGGATAATCAGGTGGCTGTTTTTGTCACTCTGCCCCCCCATGACGTGATAATGAAATTAAAGAAGTGGGGATGAATAAAGAAGGAAAAAAATAGATGCATTCATCTCTTTTGCGCCCAACAACTACAGGACAGATGATGTGGCCATCTTGAGATCGTTTGTCATCTGTCAGGCAGCGTTGACCTTGCAATGAATGCAAGGACTGATAACGTCTTTTTACGGCGAGAGAGAGAAAAAAAGATACAGAGAGATAGAGGGAGACAGAAAGAGAGAGGGCTGTTGTTTTCGGTAATAAAGACAACATTTATGCCTTCCATTCGCACTGCCAGTTAAAAGAGGCACAAACATGGAAATCCATTATGGAACGCTTCTTAAAAGTGTGACCAATCCTTGTTCAGTCAATTAGAGTCTGGAGACTGAGAATATGATGTTTGTCTGTTTAGCCCCCGACACATACAGATCAGCCTGGATTTGATGATGGAAAGAGATTCTTTTTTTCACACAGTGAGGGAGAAAGAGAAAACAGAGAGAGAGAGAGATGGAGGGATGGAGGGGCAGCGCAGCCAAGCTCTGCTTATCTCTTTTCTTCTCCTCTGCTTTCCTGCTTTTTTTCCCTCCTTCCCCTCCCATATACAAAAGCATTAATGTGCGCAGCTATGTGCTTTGCCATTGTTCTGTGTTTAAAAGCTTAAAAAGGGACGTTGTTTGTGTAACTGGCAGAGTTGGCGGCGCGCGGCCGTGTCCAAAAGCCTGTACTTAAAGTTGCTCGGCGAAAAAATAGGCTGCATAAAAGAGAGTGATAGAAAAGCAGTTAATAAGAGTGGTTACCCCAGAATGAGCGGGGATGAGGTTTCACATTAAAAAAGATTTATCTTAAAGTGTGGTGCTAATCCCTTCAGTTTTAATCCACATCCCCCCCGCCCCCCTACCCCCGGACCCTCCGCTCACAGCACCCTTTTCATTCCTGCCGAGGCATAATAAAAAACTATAAACCATAAAGTTCTTACAATTTCTGGAAACTGGCAAATGCACGGCGCCCTGATTTTACAAGGATTCCTGGCCAGTGAATCACGGAGCTCGGAGGACTCATCTCTCTCACAACAGATTATTAAACGAAAGAGGAAGTCATGGGGTACAGCGGAGGGCAACAAGGACAAAGGAAAAAGAAGAGAGAGGAGGAGAGGAGCGCGTGTTTGCTATGACCTATTTGATGATGATGCTGGTAGTGGTGATAGGTGGCAGAGAGGTGTTGTCATGCTCTCTGTCACACCCGGCTGTGTCATACAAGCTGGACGAATGCCTATGTCTACTGCAAGCTGCTTGAATGAGGAAGCATATGGGTGTATGAGAACCTCAGCCCACTTCATGAATATTTGATTCATATTTCCTGTGTGTGTATGTGTGTGTTAGAGAGAGAGAGAGAAAAGGAGGGAGGATTTTTTTCTCTCTTTCACTTGTCATTGCAAAAACTCACAAGGCTTACTTTGTGGCATTCTAATCATAATTGCCAATCCTGAATACAAATCTCTCAGCGCTAAACACATCGAGTGAAATTGAAATGACAAAACGAAGCTCATATAACGGTGAAATCAAAGATACATTCAGGGGGAAAAAGATGGAGGAAAAAAAGCCAGTAAGAGATGAGGATCAGGGGCCAGTTATTAGCTGGGCCGCGGAACAAAGAGCCCCAGTGTTGGAGGGCAGCTTAACACTGAGCCAGTTACTGTACCTTTCAAAACTAATATGTAACCATATCTGTTTTAAAAGGACGATTCATATTACTGTGAATGCATGAGAAAAGTTGTTCCCATCCCCGCGACCCAGGAAACTCGAATCCCACTTGTAATAACCCCACACACACACACATACACACACTCAATTGCAGGCCTGGCCTTTTGTAGAAAGCTTCCCATTTAAAAAGATGGGGACATTAAATTTTTGTAATGATGTAAAACATCTTCAGCTTTTTTGACAGGACAATGGTGCTTATTGTGCTTTATTGTTACTGTGGCGACTCCAAAGGTCAGCGTGGGTGTGGCCGGGCGGACAAGGGCGGCACTGAATGAAAATTGGGTTATATGTGATCAACTAAGTTATTAATCAGATTAAAATGGATTCCCTCTGCCTGCTGTTTAACTAGGCAGGAGGAGAGAAAAAAGGGAAAGGAAATAAAGACAGAGAGAGGAGGGAAAGAGAAGCAGAACAATAGGCCAGTGTTTACTCATGCAAGAGCAAAGAAAGTCATTGTTTTAGGAGCTGAAGTCATTGTCGCAGATGAGTTTGGATAAGGAGCAGCTCTGTGGAACATCCCACTGCATGTAACCAGTCAGTCTAAAAGCATGTGCCCTTGCCATGGATGCCCCCTAGCTTCATCCAGGTAACCTCTCTAATCCTGATTAAATCACTGTAATTAGAACAAGCAGTGTTCCTCCACCCCCATATTTCCCTAATAAAACAATGCAGCAGTTTAAATCCGGTCGCTGGGATTTGCAACGCAACAATGCAGTTTATATCCATCTCTGCCGAGGAATTAAGTGTATTTTCTAACTGCTAATGTTATAATGTTGCTGGCTTATTTGTCTCGATGCTCGCTATTCTCTTTCTTATTCCCCCCGCGGTTTGTGTTCTCTCTCTCTCTCTCTCTCTGTCTGTGTTTTTTTTCCAAGCGCAACTTTGTTTATTTGCGTCTTATTTATTTGTTTCTCGGCGCTTTTTGATGTTTAAATCAAACATGTTTTTAGCGAGTGGTCGGGATCATCCTTCACTACGGGAAATAATGCAAGTTATTTGTCTTTAATTGCCACAGAGCTTTTCAAACACGCCAACTTGCTGCCTATGTGTCTATACCTGTGTATATTTTTTGTTTTTATTAGTATCACTGCATGCCTCCATTGATGTGGAATAACAGAGGAAATAAAAGTTGACATAGTTTCTTCATTTTTTATTTTTTTTACCCCCAACCCCCTGTTTCCCTCTCTCTCAGCCTTGCTCTCTGTTGTTTTTTATATATCTGTGTTTTTCCTTGAAGTTGCTGCGGCATTGTCTCATTATGTGTCGACTAGCTGTGTAAGTGTAGTTATTATGCCTGTGTGTCTCTGCCTGGCGGTACTGTTCTCTCTCTCTCTCTGTCTCCGCTGTCTCTCTCTGTCTCTCCCTCGGAGGATGAGGAGCTTTATGAGTACAACTCCTCTGAGGCGTCCTCCTCACATCTCCGGGGCGCCTGGGGAAGGGAACGTTGCATTCTTAAGAGGAGCAACTCAAACTGAACAAAGTCTACAGGAGTCAGGGAAGAAAAGAAACAAACAGCAAACTAACGAGATGGGAAGCAGAGATCATGTCAAATATATCGGGTTGGAAGGCCAATTTATAACCCATTGTTTCATGTTTTGCAATATCGAATACAATGCGCACTAACGTGGCTATGAGTGTGCATGGGGGGAAAGGGTATGCAGACTTGCATATATACATAAAAGCACTTGATTTGCACGTGAGCACACACACTCATATAGTGTATGAATGTGATCTCCAGCTCCCTGTAACCTCACGGCTCCCACGCTGTCTTCACTCCTGTTTCCCCATCCTGCTTCTAAAATAATGAATAGAATAATTGTCATGTAACTTTGCAATCATCCAGCATTCGTCTCCATTTCCTTTTCAAGGGCAACTCGATACTGCCCTTCATTCACTGTACTGTACTTCCAGGAAACGTGATGTGGCCAATATCTTTGGCGGTATTAGTGAATATGGCTGAGAGAGAGGAAGAATAGGAAGCCTTTTCAAAAAGGACCTTTCAGCAGTTGATATCTGGGGAATTAGCGAGGGGAAAATATTTTTAGAGTTATCACATCTGCCGAGGAGAAAAGAGAGAAAGAGAGAATGAGCAACAGGTACCATCCTGAGGGCTTGACAGCAGCTATTACACTTAATTGCTCTTTGAAAACTACCCTATTTGCACTTTTGGGTGACAAGGTGATAATTCACCTCTGCACAAGTTAAACTGGTAATGTTGTTGCACATGTGAAATAGCACCTCGGCTTCACCAGCTGTCAAAGCTGTCATCTCGGCATGGCGGAGGCACACAATGAGAGCCGGGGGAAGTGTATCACCAACAGTCGTCGTCTTCTTCTCAGTAAAAGACAGACAGACAGGCCTCCAGACGGCTTAATCACTGGAGGAGCCCGTGCCCTCCAGCAACAAGGAGAGAAAGAAAGACGGAGAGCGAGAGATAAAGAAAAGGGAGGATCCCGGAGTGTGGGAAAGTGAAATGCAGGGATCTAAGAAGAGAGGAAGCAGTGCTGGTGGACTTGCTTTGGTCTGAACAGAGAAACATCAGTGGTTCAGTTACAGTCAGTCAGATATTGGTCCAATTCGGCTTAAAGTCTTAAGCTGTTTACAAGAACCTGGTCCAGCAAGCCCGAGGTTTGACACTGACATTTTCTGACCTGAACTATGTTATGAGTTATCTTATTATGAGGGAATTTTGAAAGAAAGTAGTCTGAATTTCAGATAAGAAAACTGTGTTTTATTGCAATTCAAGCCACATTCACACAATATCCAGCAGTGGGCGAAAAGTGCAAGTGATTCATTAGGTAGGGTTAGTCTGTTACTCTATTTAAGTACCTGGCTCAACCCTATTCACTACCAAAAGAAACTGTGTATATTCCCATGTTTTGTCTAAGAACTTTGATACTTTCACAGTGTGTTTTCAGCTCATGAACGGTAATTTAAAAATGATAGTTGCCAAAAATATCAAAGTTACAAAAATAAAAGTTGTAATGAATCAAAATTGTCCTTTAATTAAGAGATAACAGCCTTGCTTTTCATGGGCACCACGCCACCACAGAAATGACTGACTGGCGGGAGAAAAGTCTAATCTATTGAATCTTTCAGTATTAGACATAAAGTACTGTATGTCCTAGTTGCTGTTGATGCAGCACTGTGTTATACAACTTTCTAAACTAAATGTGGGAAGGAATCAAAAATGTTGCAGACACTGTAAAAGTGTAAAAGAGTTTAGATGTTTATCTCATTTTTTATTTTTATCATACAGTTTGTGTGTAAAGAAAGCAGACTTTTTACCATTCCACAGGGGTCTCCTGCTTTAATGAATGATCTATCCGTGGCCTTTTTGTATCCCTTAATATAGATACTAAATTAGACCATAAGCACCACCTGCCCCAGGATCCTCGGGTGTCACCTCTCTGAACTTTCAGACCTACTTTTAAGTGTACAGAATAATTACCGCTGTGCCGGTAAGCTATCTGTCTAGCTCATTAGTAAACACAGGGGTGTCTGGGAGCAATAAGTACCCCAGGCCTTTTCCACTTGTCAAAGCATTTTGTGTGAGTGTTTATGTGTGTGTGCACATGTTTGCTCGAGACAAACAGCAACCAAATTCATGGTAATTAACCACCTGATGAGGACAGTATTATTGGCAATTACCAGGTTTTGCATTATCACAACTTTTAAATGTGTGTGTGTGTCTGTGTGTACGCATGCAGGTGTGTGAGCTTATGTCAGACAGACAGAACAGAGACGGTGAATGTGAGTTCATGTGGAGAAAGTGATGGTCAGTGTTACTGCGTGTTGGTATCTTTGGTGTTTTAAATGGGGTGTGCCAGTTTCCACTCAAAATGATTACAGGTTTGATTAATGGGACAGTTAACATTATTTTAGGATACTCTTATTAACATATACTTGCTTAAGGGTAGTAAATTCCTGCAAGATTCTAATAAAAAAAAAATTTGGGGACAGGGCTTCTTGACCTCAACATCCAGTGAACGTGTGTTCATTTGTCAATATATCTAAGTGTGTTACCAACCTGTAAATTCATATTTGAAAAAAAGAAAGAAGAATAACTCCATTAGAAATTAAAACATACAATCAAGAACAATCAAATATGAATGTATAATATCTAAATAGGGATCATAAATAGGGAGTGATATAATAGAAGCTTGGTTGAAATTGAAACAATAAGAAAAGCAAACTGGAGCAGATAAGAAATGATGCAGCTGGTAGACAGCATACATCTGATAAATTATAAAAGAGGGAGAGTTTAGACAATGAGGGAGCATAGAAACTGATTGCAACCAAAATCAGTGTCAGTTTTATTCTTGTTGTTGATAAATGCAACAAAAAAAGGGCGATTTTTTTTTTTTTTTTTGGAAAAATCAAACATTCAAATCAAATTACATATTAGGATGTAAAATCACTTAATTTGAATTAGGTTTTGCTCCAGTTAAAATATTATTAATCCTGCCAATAATTCAGTACAATCATTCTTAACCATGTCTCACATAGTGTGGTGTCTTCTAGGATCTACTCATGAATAATATAAGAGAGCACTGAGGCTATCTTAAGTAAATTTAAAAAACATCACATCGCTTTAGTTGTTCTTTATCTACTTTATTCTCACTAATATTGTGAAATGGCGCTATATAAATACAATTGCATCGAATTAAATTGAATTAATATTTGTGATTAAGGGATAGGGCATCAATAAATACAAGCATTCTCTTTCAGCAGCCCAGAACTCAGTGTTGTGTAATATTTGTGGTGAGTGTTTTGGTTACTGTATCTGTTCTGCAACATATGTGCATCTAATACCATGTGTGCGTGTGTGCGTGTGTGTGTGTGTCTTCATTTGTCATGCCTACCTTTCTTCCACTTAAACCAGAGAAAGTGAAAATTACACCAGTAATGCCAACTGTGATCCACTACATCTGCGCTTCACAGCCAGCCCACCAATCCCACCATATGTCTTTAATTGCCATCAGTGCTTTACAGAACCTAGTTCACACACACACACAAGCGAACACACACACACACACACACGAACGCACGCACACCAGCCTTTAATTACAATGCGCTTTACTCTGCGAGTATGTTTGAATTCCTGCCTTCTCTGCTTCCTCTCCCCATACACATGTATAAATGTATATGTGTGTGTATGTGTGTGTGTGGTCTGTATATGTCTTGCACATTGCTCTAATATGACCTCAGCACTCATGGGTTCAAATCCCTCACAATGAAGGCAGGCTGGAGTAGACTCCTTCTGACAGAGGTAATTGGCCACTAGTGACACAACCAGAGCTGTATTTAGGATGAAAACTCCATAAGTCAGTGTGCACACACACACACGCACACACACACTGTTAGAAATTTTAGGGCTGTAGGACCAAAAGGACAATTACGTCACAGCAAGACTGCATGAGAGGAAATGTAAAATACAATAATTATTAATTCATTATTGATGTTTTAATGTGCATTCATCCCATCGGTGTGTCTCTGTATACTGTCCTGTACTGAGGAAATCGTTTAATTCGTAAAGCTGAGCAGCTGCTTTATTTAAATTCTTCTACAATTCCATATTATCTACATTTCCGAGAAAGACTCTCAACCACTAATATACATATATAAACTACTTGCTCTCAATTAAAAGGGCTGTGTGAACATGTCAGAGTAACTAGTTAGATGTTACTAAATGTTTAAATTATGTCCAAAAAACTTTCAGACATTACAAACAGTCCAGTTGACTCCATTCTTATTGCTGCTACATTACTGTGCGTAACCTGCTTACCCTGTTCTCATACTAAACTCGAAACATACAAATTGTTAAAATAAATAAGTCATCGTTGACTGTTGGTTTCACAAGAGAAACTATCAGAAGTATCCTGAATGTCATGTTTCTTTGACCCATCCTCGTCCCTACGCGGACATTGACGCTCATTATACCACAACACCTAAATTTCAGATCTCGTTTTGCCAACGATGTTTTGCTTACTTGAAAGCCTGCTACATCTCATACATACACTAAATGGCGCCTCGTGTATCAGACACAGAGGGCTGTGACAAAGTGTCAGTATCTGACTACATGGGAACGAGAGCGGCCCATAGTGACACTGAGGCAGCACCATACATGTTTATCCTACCAATTCTCCAAAAATAGACTCTTTGCTGTCAGCTAATGTGTGTACAGGAGGTGACTCTCAGAGAGATTTTATCAGCAGCTAACACCAACAAACAACAGCACTTATGAGGAGAACTATGGAGCACAATGTGAGAGTACTTGTTAATTGGAAGTGATGGGTCTAATTGATGTGAGAATATAGAGCATTTCCCTCTCTTCTTTCTCTCTCCTATCCACTAACTCTGTTTATGTAGCCCACTTCTCAAATTGCGAGAGGTGCTCGGCTACGAGCTCTGCCATTTCCTCCTCTGGAATCCTCAGTGTGCTCATCCAAGTCCTACACTCCTATCAACACTTTCTCTCAAGCTTGTCAATCTCAACCTTCCAAAGTCCTGGTCTGCATTTAATATATTAAATGAACGAAGGGGCTGAGGTAATGTAAGTAATACGATGTGAGGAGCAATGTTCGCAAGCAGTCATGGCATGTACAGCACTGTTTGAATAATGTAATACTTCAAGTTTGATAATGTATGGCTATAGATAGGTCTCCACTGCAGCCAAGTATTGATTGCGTTAAGCACATCTACAGTAGAGCAAATGGTGCGGGTTCATATCAATCTTTACACAGCGTACTGTACCTCAGTAACCAGATACCTTGTCTGATTACAGAGACCTCAGGGCCGCTGCTGCTGTTAATGACATTTATTGATAAATCCAATTCCTCGGCCAATTTAGGGAGGTGTGGTTTAAAACTACAGACATGTGAATGTGTCTGCGTGGATCTGTATATGTGTGGATCTGTTATGTGTCAGAGTGCAAGTAGATTCATGTGCATTGTAACCCTTTCCCCCCCTCCTCTGGGTATACTAATGAAGAGACGGCCACTCCAGACGTGCAGCGCGTGCCCTACGACAGCTCCCACAGATTCAAGGGACAATTTCGATATTAATGATTTATGCTGTATTTGCATACAAACCTAATGCAAACCCACTCCAGATAATCACATTTTGCCAGGTCTGAATTGAGTTTTACGGATGTCTTTGCTTCCCCCACCTTCTCCACCCACCAAATAACAGTGGAATGTGGGTGACCCCCAACACAAGGGGTTTACAAGTGGACACATAAAGAGGGACTGTAATAGTGCATTTTACTCTGAAATGAGAGCGTCTATTTTCCCATCCAAGGTTTATCATACAACTGCAGTATTTGTAGCAGAACTGGCAGCAGTAGAAGTCATATAGTAACAACAGTATCAACAATAATGGCAGAAGTACGAAACTCTTTAAAGATATTATTTGCATGTAATGCTTCTTTATACTTCTATGAATTACATTCCAGGGGCAGTCTAAAAACCATAGTTATCCACAGATATTCTTATTATACAAAAGATTTAACATAACAATAATCTACGATTAGTTAATGAAATATCGGGCATCGTTACAGAATAAATGATTCAACAGAGTAAGTACTGGGTACAAGTACTTTGAAAATAACAGTATTGAAATACTGTTGAATGCATTAAGCTTTATTAATATATATTTATGATATTCATATTATATTACCATAACATAATATAATGTAATCACAACTATAATATAATATATTATTAATATACAGCATAATAGTGTTGTATACTACATCATTTCAATAATTGCTAATACATGATGAAGTGTATTATTTCTTCGTAATAGTTTTGATCGAAAAACGTCATCGGCCACTGAGCAAAATGAATAATCGATGAGTAATACTGGGGGATTTTTTTGAATTATGGGTGGTAATTAAAGAAATAACAGCAGTAATGGTGGTAGTAGTTGTAGAAATAGCATAAGTAATAATTAGAACAATAACAGAAGAGTTCATTTTCATTTTCAAAAATAGATATCTAATTCTTATTTATTTTCATTAATCATACCTCTCTCTTTTACTTTCATAAATCCTGTTTTTTTTTGTATTGTGCATCCAGAGGAATATCAATTAAACTTGTGCTGGATTATTAAAATGGCTTGTATCTGTTTTCTTCAAATGTGTGATGTTTCAAATATTGCTAGCTGGATATTTCTAAATTCAGACTTGAGTTTTGAATGAATCTAAGTCTGAATGATGTAGTATTTGTAGCACTTGCAGCTATAGCAGTAACAGTACCTGTAAAAGTAGTAATATGAATTGTTGTTATAGCAGTTAACACCAAAGGTTTGTTGTTTTATAGTAGTAATGATAGTTATAACAACAGCAGCACTTGGTTGCAGTGGAGAAAACCCAATCATCATATCAATACTCTTATTGCTACGGCTTTACATTCGGTCCATTGCAGGGTTAACAATGACACTCACACACATTTATACCTCGAGGCAATCAGCAGCCTCCGGTTGATTGACCTGCATGTCTGTGAAATGAGGAGGTGAGGAAATCTGAGCTTCCATAGAAAGCTGGAGGTGGGAATGACCCCTCACAGCAGTCTAGCATCTTCCTTTCAGAGTATTAGTCTGGTTCATAGTGAAGTAATTTTCCCTTAACTACACAGACAAACTATAAGAGGTTTGTCAAACCAAGTACACCAATTCATATTCAATTACACCCCAGTGTGTAGTGATTTTACTCACATTTCCTTGAATCTTTTGTATTTTTCTAAGCTATCTTTAGCACCATCCTAGAGATCTGAATGGGTGAATATCTATGACCAAGAAACCCGCTGGGTTTTCTAAATACAATCAGACTAGGACAAACTGACAATATGTAAGAAAGGATTTTTGTTCCACAGAGGAAGCCTTATCTATAAAGGTCAAACATTCCTGTGTGCAAAGGGAACTGCCCATATGACATAGCTTGCTTTCAGAAAGCGTTCTGATTAGACAATAAGTAGGGCATTCTCACACAAAGGCATTTCTCTGTTAAATGAAACATAGACATATAAATTTATATATCAATCGTGTATGGTTAAAATGCTTCAAAGATGTTAAGCTATGCAGAGAGGCTGGCTCCATGACAACAGATAATATTTTGTCAGATGGAAAGGTCACATGAACACATGTAGCTGCACTGCTTCATTAACAAAGCGGCTACTATTATTATTAATGTTATTAGATGAATGTATCTTCTACTCTACCTTTATGAGTGTATGCCTATAGACATGAGCTCTACATTTCATTCTTTTGTTTTGCCACAAAAAGAGGGCTATCTGCTGATAAAAACTGAAGTGAACACGGATGGGGAAAATTACATAAATAGGAAAACAAGTGATTTCTAGAATATATCTGACAAACTAAGCAAAATATGATATCATGTGCAAGGGACATCTGTTGGGTAAACATTGTGACAATCTAAATAGCTACAACATACTGTATCTGGCTCTTAATGAATCTGAATAAATAATTTTTTGTAATTATAATGTTTGTAGTTTGAATCAAATATGGGCAACTGCCTCCTCTGTCTGTACAAATGTCTCGATTTTTAAAGTGAAGAAGTTGTAACTGATACAGCTCAGCTAACAGCCAGAGTAATATTTGTCTTTTCTGCATTTTCGGTCTCAGTAGTGTGTATAACTTTGTGTTTCAAAGCTTAACACCAACTCTGGGTTTTACTTTCTTTCTATAGACACTTTAGCAACAACCCCTAAACCGCGAAAGAGCATTGTAAAAAGGAAAAAAAAAAGAAAAAAAGTATTTCCTTCTTCAGTCTCAAGGAGCAGCTGTAACCTTAGCAGAATCATGAAAGTTGACAGTTCATTTTTCACAGGGTCATAGATCGACGAGTCTTATAAAGTAATGGGCTTTTGGGAGCCAGCTTTATGAGAGCTAAGATAGTTAAGAGACATGTGGAGGAGATGGCATGGGGAGCTGAGGTCCTGCTCTTACTCATCCAGGGTTATTCCCTCCATGCTGTGGAGCGGGAGGGAGGCGCTGCACTTCCAGTAATATAAACGTGTAATAAAG
Source organism: Serranus cabrilla (assembly GCA_903364295.1). Classification (NCBI taxonomy): domain Eukaryota; kingdom Metazoa; phylum Chordata; class Actinopteri; order Perciformes; family Serranidae; genus Serranus; species Serranus cabrilla. Next base: position 63,292 of record CAFUXE010000465.1, read on the forward strand.
ATTAATCTGTTGCTAGTCGGCAGGCTGATAGCTTCTAAACTTGCTTGAAATAAGGCTGAAATCACTTCAGAGCCAATCTCAAGACCTTTAGTGAGTGTCTGAGATTCCTTTGTGGGTGTCAGAGAAAGAACGTATATGTGTTTGTCTTGTGTGTTTGGTGTTTATGTGTATCCAGTGCTGGGGAAATTGAATTTGTGTTTCAAACGTGTGTATTCATGAGTTTTTATGTGTGTGGTTTCCTGCTAGTAAAGGTGTCTGTGAATATATGTGTGGGTGCTTTACAGCAGTTACAGTGCCAGTAGGGGTTAAACACTCACCGGGTGCATCTGGCCTCTTCATGCCTCCTGTGGGTGCTCCGCCTGCTCCGCCTCCCAGGCCGTTGAATGCGGGGAGGTTGTCATTGCTGTAGGCTCGGAGGACAGACAGCATGTTCATCTGCTGCTCGAGGTGGGTCTGCTGCTCAGCCTTCAACAGTCCTGGGGGACCTCCAGGAGACAGAAGGGCCAGGCCCTGCTGCCACTGCTTCTCCAGTGGCAAAGCTTGGTTCTTGGGTTGGGGAACCATAGAGAGTGGAGTCATGGCGGAGGAAGATGCCAAACCACCTGCACCCCTTGGGGGCATAGGGGAGTTGTCTTGGAGCTGTTTGGAGTGGTTCTGGAGGTGGTCTGAAGCCGGACTTCCCTCTTCCCCTCTCTCCACATCCATTTGCCCGTCCTCATCTCTTTCCTCCTCCTCTTCAGCCACTCCTCCCTCCTCTTCCTCTTCATCCGAGTGATTCTGTTGTTGCTGTCTCTTAGGGGTGGTTGAGGGGGTCTCAGTAGCACTGCGCCCCCCAGTCTTTGCAGCTTCATCTTCTGATCCAACCTGGTCTTCTTCGTTTTCTCCACGCGAGCCCCTTTCACCGATCTGGTCATCGGCAGCTGAAGGTGCTCCTCCAAAGGCCTGGTTGGGTAGCTCCAGACTCTGCTCTCCTGGGGGTAAATACACCTGGTTGCCCCTTGGGGATCCATCATACAAGCCACCAAACCGCCTGTAGAAGTCACTCTGGAAGGGGTTGTAGGGCTGGTCCATGTGGTTGTTCCAGCCTCCCTGGCCTTTCTCTCCATCCCTGTCTCCATCTTTGTCAAGGCCCACACCAGAGGTCTTGGTGTTGGAGGAGTGAATGGTGGAGGTGTCTCCATGAAGCTCCTTGCCTGTATCAGGCCGCTGCTGTTGGGCCTTACCCAGGTGGTTCGCCTGGAGGTGCAGAGCCATAAGCTCCAATGAGGCGGTGGAGAAGGAGCAGAAGAGGCAGCCATGCCACGCCACATTGTCATGGATGGTGACTGAAGAGCCGGGGAGAGATCCGGATGCTGACTCAGGTCGGACTGACACGGACAAATCAAGTGGTTCATACTGCGACCCAGGTTTGCCAGGCTCTGGCTTCTGTTTGGCTTCAGCCTTATCTTCTCGTTCCTGCTCTGCCGAGACGGCCCGCTTTGCTTTGGGCTCGCCATTGTCATGGTAGCACTGGGCCTGGAGTTGGACTGGACTCTGGTTGTCCTTCATGTCCTTCTTCATGGAGCTGAGGACAAAGCTGTCCATGAAGGCCTGGAGAGAACCTTGAAAGTGGACTCCGTTTCCCATCATGCTTTGGTAAGCCCTGCTTAGGTCGGAGAAGCTGTCTGACGCTGTTGAAACCAGGGCGGACGGGCCATCAGCAGTCTTCATGTTCTCACCTGAAGAGGCGGAGTCAAAGCGGCGGTCTCCACGCTCGCGCTCTCGGTCATGCGGAGACATCATGCCTGCCGATGCCCACTGATGTGGCAGCAATGGACCGGCCCTGAAGTCTAAGTTGGGGGGCATGCTCTTGAAAACATTACGGAGGACATCTGGTCGGGCAAAGATCCCGCCACCGGTTGCTTTCCCATGATCCTCTTTGTGGTCAGAAGAAGGGGTGTGGCAAGAGGATGGGCCTGAGGTGGTGGATCCATTTTGACGCTCGCGGTGGTGGCGCTCCAGGTGGTACTTCAGACTGGCAGACTGGGTGCCGGCATAGTCACAATGAGGGCACCGGTAGGGTTTCTCTCCTGAGAGGCCAAGAAAGAGACAGAGAAACAGAAAGGGAAAGACAGGGAAAACAGTGAATAATTAACCTGATTATTAGATTGACTGGATATCAAAATCTATTTATTGGAGCAGGGAATGTGGACCCTAGGGTCATGTAACCTCCCTGAACAAAGAAAATTAGGTCAAATGGGTAGAGCTCACAAAAAAGATATGCATTTCATTAACTACCATAAAAAAGAGCATATTTTGGAATTGCCTCGCTTTTAGTTGGCATCACAATACATGTAATGTCTAACTCCCGAAGAAAGAGTGAGGAGAAAAAAGTGAAAAAGAAGACGAAACAGAAGTTTAGAAATAAAAAAAATTATATATCACAGCTTGAAATAAACTACAACCCAGTGATAATGAACAAAATCCTGCATTCAATCAACAATTCCATGTCTTTGCTTTTCCAACAGCTCTGCTGCATTCTGTGTGCATGTGTTGTTGCATGTGTGTGTGTGTGTGTGTGTGTGTGTATTGGGACGGGGGTAGGGTTGTGGAGTAGGCATCTGAATATGGGTCGATCCAGCTCGATCCAGCTCCGCCAAGTGAGCCATCACTCACATCAACACCATAAAAAACATTTCACCATATGGTGCTTTCAGTCCACTACAAGAGATAATATTTTCAAATGACAACAAAACTGTCTCGATGCTATCTGTGTTTGCACGGATGAGGGCTGGGTCTGTTTGTGTGTGTATCTGTGTATCTGTGCATGGATGTGTGTGTGTGCCTTCACTGGGGGTCATCATGTCTCTGTTTTGGCCTTGTTTGCTGTCAGGCCCATGCCTTGGCGATGAGAGTACAATTTCTGGGACATTCCCTATTTGCAGTTTATCTTGAGGAGCATAAATCAGCTATGGCATATAACATCTCCACGACCACTGCCTCACTGTGGAACAAAATATGGATGATACACTACGATGCAAAAATAAGTCAATGAGTATAAAAAAAAAGAAAAAGGAAAAGAAACGTGCAGCCGACATATGTGAACCACATGCTCGTTGCAGTGAAGCCCTATGATAAAGACCAATATGATTCACTACAGGATACACAGATCAAAGAGATTTATATTACGGTAAAAGAGGGGTGAATGTGTTGTGTAACATTTACATATATTTATTTATGCTGCACATCCATATTAATGAATATTCTTGATAATGGTATAACACCAGCATTATTCTGCCAGAAGTGGATCTTCCATTGGAATGATACTTATGTTGAAATAGAACACATCCTGCTAGCAATTATAATAGGCTTGGAGTCTGAGCCAGATTTGGATTCATTAAACAATGAACAGAGAGGGAAAAAATGCTAAGCTGGATTTTTTTTTTTTAATATATACATATAAAAAGTTCCCAGAGTGGAATTTCTGTTAGAGGGATAACTGTGTGAAAAGAGAGGGGGATTGGTGGAAAAATACATAAAAAGGCATAGTTGTAGTGTTTTGTGTGTTTGCACATTTCTATATATACAGTATAGGGCCATAAACTGTTTAGATTATACACATGGAAACCATTTTATAAAGGAAAAAAAGGCATTGTTACGCAAGGCTGGTTTGAATGATTTAAGTCGGGCTGTGTAGTAAATCATGGATATAATTAGCAAATGGCATACTGCTCAAGTAATTTATCATTATTTAGAGGGCACCATTCCAGAAAAAGACTGCGATCTGCAGACCTACTGCAGAGTTCTCAAATAAAGGGCCACAAACACCAACTCAATACAATATTGATACAGGAGAGAAACGAATAGGAGCGTATACAAAAGAAAATTGAAGGTGGAAATGCTGAAGAGAAAAGAGAGAAAGACGAAGAGAGACAGAAAAAAAAGGAAAGAGAGCGTGCAGAGAGTCAGATAGCCCTGATATCTTTTCTCTTACGCTAGAGTGGCTATGAAGCATAGAGTATATTTAAAATAAACCATACGAGATGAGCTTTTAACCCAATAAGTGCTTCTCCTGTGAGCTGCCGAACAGAGGCTCTGTGCTGATTCAATAAGGAAACGTCCCTGATGCAAATGATCATTCTCAATTCCTCTAACTGGACAAAATGATATTCTAGGAGCCAAATTAGACAGAAATTAGACTGATCTGATCTTTTTTTCCTCCTCTGTCTTTTCTTTCCTTACAATAGGTTGTTAATGTTCATGGGGGGAAAATAAAGATTAATGTACCATCTACATATCTAAAATGAGAATGAAAAGCACAGAGAGTTGTATGTTTGACACTCTCTTCTGATGTTTACTGAGAAAAGCTAACTGAAAATAAATACAAATGCCCTCAGAGAGCCATCAGTTTATTCCAGTTTTCCATTAAAATTAGGCATTTAAATATATCTAGAGTGAGCGAGACAGACGACAAGTGCATTTCTGAATCTACTTGTGTTTACGTACGTGTGTGTGCACCATTTGGAATGTGTGTGAACACATGTTTATGCATGCTTGTCCGCCTGAGCCTGTGTGTATGTATGTGTGTGTGTTTGTGTCTTAGAGGGCCATTTGGACTGGCTAAGACATCTGCTCCATCATACGTCAGGGGCCTGGTGTGACATCTGGGGAATATACTGTATCCTGCCTTGCAACATTACACACAATTTACTGCTAAAGGTCATTATGTACCCGTTAATCCACTTTTAATTGATATCAGCGCAAACAGCACAACCTCCCAGCCACATGACAGATCACTGCCGCCACAAAGCCAGAAAATTACTATTTGGAGTTAAAAATAGAACGGTAAACTTTTTGCTGTTGTCCATCTTGGCTTCGGTGAAATACTTTGGACATTTTGTTCTTGCCAAAGGTGAAGCATAGAAGGATAAAAAAAAAGAAGCTGAACATGAAAAGCTGAGTTCATAAAACATAAGTGACACCTTTGTGGCTATAAATCATCCTTCTCCTGATTGCTGTACTGGGATCTGCTCCTCCATCGTATGTTTACACTTCATGTTGCATGTACTGACTTCATCTGGCTTTGTGTGAATTGTGACAGCACCATAGAAACAAGTAAAGATAAATACCCCAAACCTGTACAGAGGGGCAATTAAAATGGCTTAATAGATATGACATACTGGAAGATGAATTTCGCTTTGGCCGGAAAAATGGAAAAAAAAAAAAAAAAACACCAATGGGATGTATCAGAGACTGAATAATGGATAGAAGCTGTTTTACATCTGTTTCAAGTATATCTGCTTAAGTTGGTGGTTAGTGGTGAATTGAGAATGCCTCTAATGCTGTCAGGGTTAACAGTTCAATGCCTCAGAGGGGAAAGTGACACCACAGATGCACAGACTATACACTCAGGAACATGGGATACATGTGTCCACCCAATGGCGGAAATGACACATTCATGGATAAGGCTGGAATCATTCATTTTTTATATTGTTGATAAATCCCACGAATCCCATGAAACATAACCAGTGTGGAACGCATTACGAAATAACACATTAGATTACTCTGATTACTGTATTGTTTTAATGAGTAGAGCTTCTCGTTAGTTTTGCGATTAATTAAGTAAGCAAATGAAGTAATCAGTTATTTCATCAGATTTAGTTAATACTCCATTACTATTCAAATGTTCCGCATTCTCCTATTCTTATAGTCACAACAAAATATTCCTGATTCGGATTATTTCCTACTCTGCAGTTACTTTTCTCAGTAAGTATCCCTTTAACATAATGAGTTACTTTTTAATAACAGCAATCTTTAAACAACACTCTTGTGTTGACTGTAATGATTTAACATGTCACCCAGTGCAACAGTGTAAGATATTGGCTACTAGGATCAGCTCAGTTTTATTTTATTGTAGGTTTTGTTTTCTTCAATGGATTAGTTGACAATAAAGAAATTATTAAAATAAAGAGGTGAGTGGTTAGTTGAGTGTGGTGCTATCACTTTCACAATTACCAGCTCAAATAGGGAAATTACACAATAAAGACATATGTTTCGTAAAGTATATGCATCCAGAAACTTGGACACATATGTGCTTCAAACTGTAAATAAAATGTATTGAACTGTATTGAAGCTACTGTACACTAGAGATAGGAAATGTAGGAAAAAATGGATACCAGGGAGCACTTAGACAGAAGTGTCGTGAGGGAGATATTGGAAGAAAGAGCAGAAAATGGGAGGAAGGAGTGAGAGGAATGGAGCGGGAGATCACAGGTCCCTCTTGATTCATCCTTATTACAAGGTTAGGTTAAGGTTAAGTGACATGGGCAAGTCCTGCCTCTCCTCTTTCTCTTTCTCCCCCTCTTTGTCTCCTCTTCTCCTCATTTAAAGGTGAGCAGGGACTCTTATTGGTTATGCGGCCCTGCCTGAAGTTATGTGTGGCTATTGTCAAGAGCGAGGACCTTTTTATTTTTTACACACAGCTGCTTACTGCTAAATAGTGCCTTGTCCAGAAGGGGACAATCTGGGCCTCTAATTGCTGTCACTGAAGCCTAGATTCATTATGTGACTTTCCCATTAAAATGTGAGCATTAATTTGTATAATGAAATATCACCCTCTGCAGTGTGTTCATTAGCTGTGGCCCCACACTGTAGCGCCACAGCCGCACAATGTTAGCTACCTAGAAAACTGTGGTTAATTTTGCTAATGGATATTTTCCCACTCACTGTTCAAGAGGAAATTAATACTGTAACATTAGCTCTTTAACTTTTGGAGAAATTTAAATTCACTTCATTCCTTTCAAGCTGGTGTTAGCTGCTCATTAATCTCTGCGTTGCGTTGCACAATGCTGCCTCGACTGGCTTGGTAAGCAACTCCATTGTGTCACTCACATTGCATTAGGATGAAGAGAAGCTCCGCTGTCATCTGTGAATTTCTCTGCATTGTCACCAGAGCACAGAGATCTTTAACCGCTGTAAAAGTCATGTTGTGGATGTAATCAGGATGTCACAGTAGCAGAGCTGGTATGATTAGGTTATAGCAATGATTTAAAGGCCACATATTGGGGATGCATCAAGCTGTTTTCCTCTAGACTATGCTAAAGCTGTGCTTAGATAGGCCCTCGGCCAGGGATACATTCCATTCCAAAAGACAACATCCTTACTAACTTTCCTCACTTTTGTTCCTGGGTGCAGAGGGCTCCAGATGAAGCCTTTCGTTTTATTATATTTCCTAGACATAAATGGATAAATGAAAAATATACTGTGTGGATGAAATTAGATGGACCCACTTCTCTCTGTGTGTTTTGCCAAATGAGTTAACGCCAGGCCTAGGTTGAGGTCTCTGCTTCCTCCATGATAAAATATGGCCCTCGTGGGTGTCCTTACTGTACTACTCAAAGCAGACATAACTCAGCTCTCTCACCACCAGATAACAGATGCCCCTTAAAACCACCACTAGCCCCAGCTACTGTAGAAGAGCTGAGGATGGCCTGGCTGTGACCTGGATGTGCTATTTAACACAGGGATCCAAATTATGGGACTATACACCAGACGTGTTAGCGTGCTAAAGCTTTTCCTCTAATTCCTTTTCAGATCTGAGGTACACTATGTGCTTCATATTAGGGGAAGCAAACGGGGGTTACAGTATGGGTGGTCTCTTATTCTGCCTTTAAAGTGCATGGGTAAGAAAGAAAAACAGCAAGGGAGACAGAGGAGCAGAATAAGATGAAAAGCATTGATTTTTTGTGTTTTAGCCTCTGCTTCACTGCTGGCACTCAAGGATTACTTGGTTGTGAAGTGTAGAAACTAACAAAAAGGTCAAAATGGTTTGACTTAGCTTTTCAAGTACATCTAGAGGAGTTGAGGGGTAAAAAATCTTTGAATGACAGAAAGGGAAATATTTCTTAGAGTCACTGAATAATTTATTTATATTTGTAATTGTTTCACATGATGCTGGGTGAAAAATCTATTCTATTTTCAGAAAGCACCTTATGGAAGTCCTGACAGCTTGTTAAACATGTTTCTGAATATGTGTTGTGTGCATTTCTCTGTGGATTGAGTGTTTTTATACTTTCACAGTATTTATATAGCAACAATACTTGCTTTATTATCAAAATTACAACATGGGAGCTTTAATAGATCGATTTTCTCTTATACTTAGATGGCAAAGTGTCAAAATCCACTGTTTAGATTGAAAACACTCCCTCCCTGTGAGCTGAACTGAGAGGTGGTGGGGAATCACCTTACAAACGTACACTTTACACACCAGGCCCAGCAGCCAGAAGCAGGCGTCCTTGTTGTAAGGTGACCTCTGCATGGTCTAATTGTGACTTTAACCTGGATAGTCAGTGGGGCGTTTGTACCTTGCAGAGGGTTAGAATGCTGGCTACTGTCCACAGTCCACATCATTACTCTGACTGCAGCCTTAACCTCCAGGTTATCACAGAAGAGGCTGAGCCCTGGTTGGTGAGATGTATGGGCAGAGAGCACACAGCTCAGAGGGTTAGGACGCTTGACTGAGAAATAAAGCTAAATCTATTAGGCACATCATCTCACGCATATCCCTAAACTGTGGACAGGCCGGCTTTGTTTTGGCTTGAAAGTTATTGAGAGTTAGCGAGTGTGAAATTGCCCTCTGAGTGATGTCATCGGAGGACACTGAACCCTTGTTGTGTTAATTAGAGCTCAATGAAATGAGTATGAAAAAACTGGATAATAACAGCCTTAAGCCTCAATGAGGGACACTGTTCCGCATTTTCCTGCTCGTGAATAGTTTTATTTATTTGTCTTTATGTCAATTTGAATAAAATGCATTAGAGTCAAACATCTGATAAGACTGCACAGAAAACATCTCCAGGATTACATTTCGTGGACTAAACAGGATTATGATTTAGGTGGGAATCACAATATGAGTTACTGATAAACTGGGATCAATGGGTTGTTATGGTTCTGCTTATTTTCAGGACATCGTCATACTGTGATTTGGAAAGTGTGACCATCTGTGCACTTATTTTAGATAGAGGTAGTTTGTGCTGTAAGTGGGGTTGTTTTTTCATTCTTTCTCTCTTTGTAGAAAAAAAGAATTACTGAGCTTGGGAAGGTGGTAATATTCCAAAAAAAAGACTTTGAGATTAAAATTATATATTTTACGACAAAACAAATGCACAGATATAGAAATGAAATACTTTGATTTTACAAAGTCATAACGATAAGATAACCATTTGAAATTAAAGTGAAGAAATAAACTAAAATACTTTTAGATGATAAATTCATAAATCCATGAAAAAAAGCTTTTAGAAAAACTTTTAGATATTTGGGTCACACATTTATGACAAAAGAAATCTGAATGTATTTATTAAACTTGTTTTAAGGTTCCCTTTGCAAGGTGGGATCAACCTCATCAAACCACAGCATAGAGTCACAGACTTGCTGTGTTTATGTCTACAGTGGATGAACTAAAATTATACTTGGCAATCGGATTTAGCAATGAGGAAATACTTGAGATTTTACCTCCCTCCATCAACAGAAGAACCTTTGAATAGACATTACCATGAATTGGGCCTGTTCAGAAGAAAACAGCAGCCTGATTCAGAAATGTTTTAGTTTTTAGTTACAATGCAATGGACAGATGAAAGAATTTGTGAGCTTTTTCTGGTACCACTTTAATGCCAGATATATTTTTTTAAACCTATAATGTCATAAGAAAGGCATCTTGACGTATTACTTTTTAGTCTGGCACAAAATAAATCCAGATTTAAAAATTCCTGGAGACAACTAATGCGGTATCAATTAAAAAACCAATACGCAATCAATTAATCTGCATCATATCCATCATCTCAGAGGCAGATTGACTCCAATATCTGATTAGGCCAATATTCATAAACCAATATGTCAGTCTAGCCCCAGAAGGAATGTCAGTACATGCGGTAAAGTAAATTTTGCATGAAGTACAATAAATGTTTAATTGCTGGAGAAATACACTCTGTGGCTGCACTTGGCTGGGGACGGGTGAGTGGATGTACTGACCTGTGTGTATCCGCAGATGGACTTTGAGATGATGGGAGGTGCGGAAGGACTTGCCACAGTAGGGGCAATCCTTGGAGGACGAGCCCACGCTCCGCTCACGATGCTGGGACAGAGACGGCTGAATGCTCCCCGCTGCCTTCCCCAAGTCCTCCCCAACATCTGGAGCGCACACAGAGACAGCACAAGGAGGGAGAGACAAATGGAAGGTGTGTTGAGTGCCACTTCAAACCAGCCCTCCACACATCAGAACACAACACGTTTTTTTTTCTTTCTCCTCTGTCTGTCAGTCATTGTCCCTCGTTTCCCTTGCTCAAATGTGCGAACGCCACACAAAGTCAAACGCATCAAACGGGCTCACAGGCCGTGCTATTTTCCTCCCTGACAGAACGCTGACAGTTCATAAGCTTTTCAGTTTCTTTAGAAACACCATAGTCCTGAGATACACCCCCCCTCAACTCAAACACACACACACACACACACACCCTCAACACCACCACCTGCACCGCCACCGCCTCTCCTTTCTCCTCCTGTTTTTCTTTTTTTATCCTTGCTATCATCATCATTCCTATTAAGCATATGCTGGATTGCAGTGAAAATTAACAATGCAAAATAAGACAGAAAGAAGAAAAAAGAGAGAGATAGATTTGGCTATGTCAGCATCGCAGGATCTCCTCGCATCTCTTCCTGCGACCTGATTTTGACAGGTAGCTGTCAGAGATATGATAGGGTGATAACGGCTTTGACCCCGCCCTCCGCCACTTCCTCCGCGCACCAAAAAACGATGATGCACAGTTTAGTGCAACAGCAGTCTGTTATCAACACAATCACCTTCTGAATATGAATCTAAAGATGAGTGACGACAACCTGGGAATGTGTTGACAGCAGCATAATCTGAGGTGAGGGTGTCATCATCAGATTGTACACAGTGGCCTTGTTGCACGGATGGTTAAGAGCTTGTGATGTGCTGACAGTCATGAAATTTAAAGGTCTGAGCAACATAGTTAAGTTCAAAAAAGAAACTTGAAAGGAACAAAAAGGAATACACAACAGATGCTTGATATGTCTTGTATCTTGAAGCTGTTAAATTAAAAATATCTGTACTAGTTCCAATAGCATTTGATGGGCGTCGCTGTGCAGGAGGTTCAACATCAACCCACACAGCAGAACTGTCACGACAGATTTACGGATTTCAGAGCAAAGTAAAAATTCATATGAAAACATGTCTTTCTTTCCTTTATCCATTTTTTATTTCATTTTTTTGCGCAGGCTGAAGAATCTGTATCAGTGTTCATCTGAAACTGGACACTGTTGGAAGTCACGAACTTCGTGGTCGTGAGCAACACTGACACTGACTACTTATTTGCAGAGGTTAGAGCAGCTACAAGGGACTTTTATCTAGGGTTGAATTTGGTTCCCCTATGGATAAAAGCGAATGTCTCTGTAGCTGCTGTAGCTCCGGAGCTCTGACTGCAAGTCTAAGGTTTCTGTCTAATGAGGTTCTGGAGAACCTGAATGATTTTGTCTTATTTCTTCAGAATCTGTCCGGGTGGCACTGGGACAGGCATTAAGAAAATTTACATAGAATTATCCAATATTCTTGCCGATGCTCTTTTTTGCTCATGTAGGTCATATTGAGGCACTAATGTTAAATTGAGAGTGTTAAATAACCAGCTAAAAGTTCCTTGGAGAGAATCTAAAGAACAGAAAGGGACAGACAAAACCAGTCTGTGGCCTCCATGGTAGTAAAAAAATAAATAAAATACTTTGCATGTCAGTGTGCGCGTGACCCAAAGAAGCACAAATACAGTTAAAAATGTTATTTATTTTCTAATCTGGCACATGATTTGGTATGTGCGTGGAGCGGAGGGGAGGGAACCCAAAAGAAAGAGAAAGAATCAAAATCGAGCAACCCACTTAGGCAACCACGCTGCACAATAAGGAACATTTTTTAACATTAGCCTAATCTTTTCTTTTCTGTCGCTTCCCACCCCATTCCACCCCTCCTCTGTCGGGGAGTCAAATAGGGTTTACAGAATGGAAAGACCCAAGTCAGCAAGTCCTCTTCCACACTGACACTAAACACACAACTCCATTCAGCAACACTGCTATCAGGCTGAGGGCTATTTATCACAACTGAAACTGAAAGGCAACCTAAATGTAAGTCTGTGACAATACGCAGATACTAAATACCAGCTGCTTCTACTTGGGCTTGGCAACTGTGTGGTTTAATTCCGTGTGCTAGCGAGGAGAAAGAAGCCGGGAGACAGTTTGGTTTTAAAAGCAGATGTTAAACTGTGGATCCTGGTTTAAAATTATCTTGTTTTTCACGTAATTTTAAACAAAATGTAATATTACACAGTGAGAGAAAGATAAGTAGAAAGAAAGGACTGGAAAATTAAAGCATGCAAGGAAAAGTCTTCGACAAAGAGGCATTCAACAAGGTTTCCCATAATTTTCATTTGTATAATGATAGGGATTGAGGGATGGCCTCCAAAAATTAAATGAAATGACAAATAATAAAATTTGTTGGGTTGTTGAAATGGAAAATTGAAAACAGTAACAGTGTTTTATTAACTTTAATCCACTTAAAAATTGCGGCATTTTCAAGAAAATTCTGTATATCAGGACAAACACTGTGACCTTCATATTATAACACATATGCATAGCTTGATGCAAATTATACTAAACACAAATTGTATGTATAATATCACAGGTGAAAATATAATTCCCTGCATAATTTCAGTATTGTGTGAACACATCAAACGCGCCCCCACCTTTTCCTTTTGCATTTTAATTTGAATGCATTTAAAAGACGGCCTGTGGACAGAAAATAAATAAATAAAAGCTACTACAATTCCCCCAGTGCTTGGTCCAGGACTGCACCATACTGTAGCCATAGTCGCCTCCTCATAAACATATTTAGAGCGGTCTACTGTACAGATCCCCTTTTGGCAAGGATTCCCCAGATCGTGTAACAGACAGTAGCCCACCTGCCCGCCCCAGATGGGGCTAAAATTAAAAAATCCAAAACACAGATTAGAAGCAGGACAAACACCAGACCACACTTCCAATCACACACACACACACACACGCACGCACAAGCTCTGCATGTCTGTCTCTTTCTGTCACACACATTCACACGCAGACACACGTCCTTGTGTGTCAGGGTTAATAGTGCTCCTGTAAGAGGAAGACACATTACTGAGAGGATGAGAGTGTGCTCTCCTGGCATATAACAGCCCTTCAATAATAAATGGGCTTCACACATTCCCACACACACACTACAAAGAAAGGTAAAACACAACTTTAGGTGTGCTTCCTCGCTCTTCATGCGCGTGTGTATGCCTGTGATGCGAGTGTGCGCACACACGCACCATAGGTACGCACACGTGTGAGAGTCCACGTCATTCCCAGGCACAAGCCGGGTGTCCAGCCTGCTTGTCTTTAATCAGTTGACTGATCCGCAGCTTTTAATGCGACTGTTCCAATTACTGTAAAAGTCATACTGCTCCATATAACCACAAATATTGACACTTTATTGCACAACACATTTATGACATTTTGAAGGTCACCCCGTATATTAGGCATCATCGTACACAGCTGGGTGTGTGATGTGGGGAGAGACTCTCAATCGCTTGTTGACACCCAGCCGTAACTATCCTCCGAGTATTGATTTTCCTTCCACATCTTCCATCTTTTTTTATGCAAAGGAGATTCACTGTAGGAGACGCAACATTAAAGTGATTGTCACAGGTGAGCCTTTGGCTTTTTATATACAAGCCTGTAAAGGCCAGCTACTATTAGTCTTTCACTTTGCTCACACTATTATACAATTAGGAAGAGCTGACAGCGTCTGAATCAGAATTTGACCATTTTTATCTTGACAAATCCAACCATTGCAAGAATTTTGCATTCTAAAAGAGAAGAAACGGAAAGGCCAACATCTGGCACACAAAAAAAACATACTAATAAAATTGTACATGGTTGGCAGGTTTGATCTATATCTTTTCAACAGCCAATAAAGTCTTGGGTCTATCACTGCCTTAAACTGTAAAATATTTTATGAAAACATATTTAAATTTAAATGAATGAAGAGTACAATCATTTTTTATATAACTGTGCCAACAGAGGATTCACCGTTATATTAAAGGGGAAAAACACTGTTGATAATCATTTGATTTGAAGTGTCAAAGGCTGCTGCTTGGTTGAGTTTTATTTCAGCCGAACCCGTCATTAATCACATATAAAAGATCATAACTTATTTCAAGAATTAAGAATAAAAATGAATTAAAGATTTAAGCCACTACTACGTCTTGTTCACAGATTCTACCATCAAAATCAAAAATTCAAAGTGTTTTAATCTGCCGTCTATGAACCCGTCACTTGCCTCTACCCCAGGAACAAACATGAAAAACGCAGAACTGTGACTTTGCTAGTACAAGAATATCACAGAGGGGGGGAAAAAAAGAGAAATACATGTATAATTCAGCTGTATCTGATCTGAGACCAGCTCCTCTCCCCTCTGCCTTTACTGGTGTCACGGCGGCGTAATGGAACATGCCAGAACAAAGGCTCTGAGATCAGATTGGAGCAGAGTTGAGCAGGCCATCTGGGAGGCAGGCTGAGTATCAGTCACTCTGCCTGCTGTCTGCTGCACTCACACTCCCCTCTGACTAACTGTGTGCGAGAGTGCAACTGTGTGTGTAAGTGTGTGTATGTGTGTGAGTGTGAGACACCTCACTCCCTTCCGACAGCACGTCACCAGGATCTTACAACGAAGCGACCGATGCATTGCCACCGCGGGGATACGCCACCAGGGCAGCCTCCACCACTGACTGACAAATATATAAATTGATAAGGATCTCTGTGTGTGTGTGTGTGTGTGTCAGTCCTCATGTGGGTACCCCTGGGATAGGGCACGCTGCCTACTTCTTTACAGCGACCACACCCAATTTCCATTAATGGAGGATGAAAAAAAAATCATCAACAATAACAGCAAAAATAAACAGCAAAGCCACTGATTGTGTGTGCATATATGGTATCGGGGGTAGCGGTGGTGGGGGAGGGGGGATGCCAGTTCCTTAATGGTCTTCTTTCAATCACACTTTGCACTCTAAACGTTCTGTGGTTTTGATTAGTATGATATCACTTTCAGGAAATAAAACTAGGGGGGGAAAAGCACATCAGTCATAAAAACACAAGATGTTTTGCTTCTTGCTCGGCCATTATTCTAATGCATCACGTGACGCCCGTCGAAGCCCGCCGGCCTCTCCCCGTAGCCAAATAAGTGATTGGGGGTAGGAGGAGGGGTGAGGGAGGGAGGGGTGGGGGGGTGATTGACGGAAACAGTTTGAAAAGGGGAAAGATATTAAGAGAGATTGGGTGAGAGGTAGGGAGGGAGGGGAAAGAGAGAAAGAGTAAAATGTGATGACATCATTTGAAAGGCATTAGGCTTTTAAAAATGCGCCCGGGGGGACTTGATTTCCTTACACCAGAGCAACACAACACCATCCGGCCTGATGCTCGCTTGCTCTCCCCCTCTCTCTCCCTCTTCTCTTCCTCTCTCTCTTCCTCTCTCTCTCTCACACACACACACACACGCACACACACACACACCTCCTAACACCCCCTTCCCCTCTCGTTCTTTTTTTGATTTGGACCACTGCCATCTTTGTGAGCGTCTGGTTCATGCGAGTTAATCAATTTGAGGTTTAGTTACACTGCTGATGCTAGCATTCCAGCCACTGCTAGAACGTAATCTGAACTCGCAGAATTTATTAACCAAACACCAATTATCATTAAACACCACTGCATTATCCCCCTCCTTTTACTACCTGACAAGGACTACTTAATGAAATTTTAGATTAAAGTTATTTGGTGCATGATTTATGGGCATCGAGAAAGTCCTAATGCAGGGCTCTCTTAGTGTGCAGATGCTTTTTTTAAATATATATTTTCAGTATTTTTTTTTCGAAGGGAGTACACCAGAGATCTGAGAAGTCTCTAAGGTATTACAACAACCAGGTCTGTAGACCAAAAAGAACACGAAGAAGAAAGGAAGGGGGGCAGAAAAGAGCGACTGTGCTCCAAATTTTACATCCTCACCTCATACTTGTTGTTTTACTGCTGACCCTGTCGAGCAAAACAGAAATAGGACCAAAGACAAAATAAATTGTGAGAATAAAAAAGAAAATACAAATAAAAATAAAGGAAATGCAAGTTGTTGTTTACCCGCGCAATGTTTGTGAGATGAAAACAGCAGCAGAATGTGTTACATATAAGGCGGTGGGGTAAACAGGGGCACCAGATGTTCTTTGATGTTAATAATGGCATTTATTATTAATATTAATTAGATCGCATTCAGCAATACATTTGGGCCATTTCCAAGTCAATTAAGCAAAATGGCATTCGGGAGATGTTGAAACGACATTTTAAGGCAGGTGTTCAGCGGTCCCCTATTAAAAACATTTTTGCAGCTCCTGAAAAACAACCCATTTTCAGGCAGATTTTATTTATTTTCTCTTTGTTTACTCTTCCTCAGTATTTCTCTCTGCTGCTGTGAATGCTACAGTTGTGACCGTGTGGAAGAGAAAACATATTGAGGACTGGTTCTAGATTTAGCATGCATTATCTAATTAAAATATACAGTATGTGGTGATTGTGATAATGTGCACATGTTGTGTCAGTCAACCCAGACTGAGGGGTGGCAGAGCGGGTTAATCCAGATACGAAATCATGATTATGAACATCATGATGATAATAAAAAAATACTTTGAGGATTACAGACCACACTTCTCCAAATGACTGCTTCACGCAGGGTGTGCATTTTTGAGACGAACCCAAATGAATTAACTTTTAGCGCCAAATGATTTTTATCTGAAAGGCCAAAACCACATAGTCAAGTGCGCCAACACCCCCTTATACCAGGACACAAGGTTCCGAGTGCCGCCGCTACCAGCAGATACCAGCTCTACCAAATCTAATTAGACAACACAAGCCAGAGGCCTCACACCAGGGGGTGCCTTGTCTATATAATCTAAATAATCCCTGCCTATATGTGTAAGGATAAAAAACACAGCCATTCTAAAGCTCTATTCAGTTTAATCTAGACCTCTGAATAGGGTCCTGCCACACCTCACGGACCCAGTGTGTGTTTATGTGTGTGTGTGCGCTCATAGCCCTGCTTTTGGCAGCAAGCCCTTTTTTTCAAAGCTGGTGGAGGCAGCAGCCTTACAATGGTACATTAACAATCTGTGCGTTCATTTATCAGTGTGTGCGATTTGGACTCTCCGTTCATGGCGCGCTGCACTTTTCATGGCTGAAAATTAATGAACAAGCCTCCCCTCGCAACAAACATGCACCTGTGCTGCAGAGATGGTAATCACAAACATTTATATTTATTAGTGAACGCCTGCACTAAAACTGGAGTTGTGGAAGAGAGAAAAAAAAAGAAAAAAAAAAAAGAGAGGATGAGGGGAAAAACAGGAGGAGGAGAGATGGTTCCCTTTTTTGTAACCTGTGTAATGAAAGGGTAGCGGTTTCCGTTGTGCAGAATTGTGTTAAAGCTATTTGTTTGAAGCACTTTCTTGAATGAATGGGGGGTGTGAAAGTGCAGGATATCTATTCAGGGAGTGTGATCTTCACGCTGTGAAGATTATTTCTCAAAAACTATGGGGTGAAGGGCATAGCTGCGGAAAAAAACAACACCTTGTGTGCTTATTCTAAACATGTAGCCTAAAATACTAGCTGATGCTTTACAAAATCTGTAGGAATAATTGAATTTGTGCAGAGGCCAAACCTCCGCCGCCATCACTACACAGGTGGAAATGATGGGCAGTCTTGACGAAAACCCTGTTTAGGATGCATTTCGTCGCCTACTTTTTTCTCCATCCGTCTCTTTCCACTTCTCTCATTCTCATCTCTCCCTCCATCCCTCTTCCTCCCCTCCTCCTCCCCCCTCCCAGACTGACAGAAGGTGGCTCTCTCCCTCAGTAAAGGCTATGCCTCTGCCCAGCTAGGGGAAGAGGAATGGTGCCATAAGTTTCTCCCTGGCACTGGCCCACCTTTGTTTCCCCCCCTCCTCAAGTCTGTTTCAGGCTTCAAAGAGCATTGGAAAAAGACATACACACACATAAACACACACCCAGACACACACATACAAATGTTTGAGGGAGCACTGATGTCTCACTAACTTTATCATTCTAGCAGGGTGATCATAGCCCCGTTGAGAGGCTCTGGAAGATGCTTGAGGGTGTATGAGTGTTTGTGTGTGTGTGTGTTTATGTGTGTATTGTCCACCACTGTCTGCATGTATGCATGAGAGCACAAAAGGCAGATGGGGACAGAGGTGGGTGTCTTTTAGGACATGAAGACAAGAGCAATTACTAATGTGTTTGTCTGTGCGTTTGTGTACACACTTGCCAATGTGTGTGTGTGTGTGTGTGTGTGTGTGTGTGTGTGCGCGCGCTTGTGTGTGTAGTGCTATAATAATCAGGGTGTATATTCATCATGCCCCCTCTCAGTCTGTGTTGGCAGGAAGTGGTGTGGTTACCATTAGTGAAGGATGACTAGGTCGCTGTCTCTTTTACTGGGATACTGCTGGGTTTCTATGGATAGGGAAGTGCAAGGAAATGAAAGGAAAGGAAATGATTTAAGATGAGAAAAGTAAAAAGGTGCAAAGATAGACAAAAGAAATTAAGGGAAATTAAAAGTTGGAAAGGAGATTACAACACCAGTCTCCAGCCAAACATTGCTTTTGTAACGTTTCTGCAACCCACTGCCCCGTTAATCTACAATCTACGTTTTTTGGGGGTGACGAAGCAATTTGATGTTGATAGCCATATAAGTAGTGTTTGGGGTGTCATTGTTGAAAGTTTTGTCTGGAATTACTGTTTTTTTAACTCTGTTATTTTCACATTTTGGTGCTTAACCTTAAAATTAGTATTGTGTCACAATGACAATGGGTTGCAGCAGTTTAGAAATGTTAATATTATTGATATTCATGGTTTAAAAATGTAGAGATTCCACATTTTCTGTGCAGAAATGTACAGTACCAACAATTATGTTGGTGACTGGGATGCCATTATAGGAGGGGAGTCAATCAAGTAAAAGAGACAAAAGGACACAAACTAATAAAAAAGAACAAAAAACAAGAGAATGCAACAAAATTAAGTTGAAGGGGGATGGGTGAAAAAGTTGCAGAAAAGGACATAAGAGGAAATGAAGAAAACAATAGATTACAGGATAAGGGAATGTTGGGAAAGTAGAGGAAAGAGGGGGAAGAAAAGAATGTATACACATTTTAACAAGAAAATAGAATGCTGAAGTCTTAATCTATGACAAAACAACAATAATTAGTGTAAAAGAGTAAACAGAAGTAAAAAGAAAAGGGTAAGAAAGCGGAACATGTAAAGATCTTCTCCAGCTACTGTATGTATAGAGTGACAACCTAAAGATGACAACCATCCTGTTGCGCGTCCCCTTTAACGCTGAATAAAGTGGAACTCCTCCCTAAGCCACCATTGATTTCCTATTCATTCCCGTGCATGCTAAATCAACAGCAAGCACAATAGGCCAATCATCAAACTCAGCTACAGTACCACCACTTCTATCCCACCCTCAACCCACCTGGCACTGGTCGGAGTCTATACTGTATGTGGCATCAATGCTCTGCACACCGCAGCCATTAGTGGCGTTATTCTCCATCAATGAAAATGAATCAATTAAGCCTCATTAAGGGTGCATATTAAGGTGGAGTAATTATCGAGTGGGGAATGTACAGTGATCAATAGCTTGGGAGCATAAATGTGCACTTAAAGACATATATTACCACAAGGGGCGATGAACACTTTTAACAAGGCCACTGTGGAGGGGGAGCTAAAGTGGGTAAATCTGCCTCACGTCATGCATACATACTGTGTGTGTGTGTGTGTGTGTGTGTGTGTTTGTGTGCGTGGGGGGGTGTGAGAGAGACTATTGCTCCAAACATAGCCTGGTCAGGCAGTAAATCCAGAGACCAAGGACGCGTCCCGTTTTTCTCTTCTATGAACTTGTCCAGTGTCTCGGAAAATGAAATAAAAAGATTTATACTGTAGCTGCAAACATCCTGCCTATGTGTGTGTGTGTGTGTGTGTGTGTGTGTGTGAATGAGTGTGTGGACATGACACACACACCGCAAGACCACGAGAGATAAAGCCACACTTTAAGAATAAATGAGAGAAAGGGCCGATTTTAGCGAGGGGAGGGGGGATTTTAAATGCTAGAGGCCATCACCCTCTGGCCACCCGCATGCTAACATACACACACATGCACACAGTGACACGCACACACAATCCTATGCATAACGCCTATTAAAGAGCACGCTCTGTCCCAGTCGCATAATTTTAATTTGTTATGAAGGTCATTGACAGCAAGTAATAATCACCATTGGGGATCTAACAATTTGCCATTTCGGAACATTGAGGCACTGATGACTCAACTATTAATAGACTGGAGCCCCCCCACCCCACCCTCGCCCCCCTGCCTCTACACCCCCTGTCCTCTTAAATGACTAAAAACTATTCCAGTATGTTTTACACTCAGACCCCACACTGCCTAAAAAAGCCCATATGTCTTTATCCCATTCATCTTTTTTTATCTGCGGAGGGATATATGACATTTGGAGGCAAATTAATGGGAAGTCTAAAAGAAACCCGCCAAGGGGGTATCTCCTGAAAAGAGAATTACATCGTAAGAAAAGTGAAGCAGACAGCTTTTTAATTCTCCTTTTTGTTTCTGACTTTATGCTTTTACAGTGATGTCTTGCGTGGAGAAAACGCCAGCGCTGCCTGTGCTGTGCTGATGAATTGTTAAGCATTTTTCCCCCTTTTTACAAACAAACACACAGAGAGACACAATGACAAGTTTTATTTTAGACCAACTCATTTATTCCCTGCTTTAGCATCACCCAAGCCATTCAGACATATGTGTCTGGCATTTGTCGCCAAACAAATAAGTCCGAGCTTAAGCTATTTTTATCAAGCGCAAGAGCGTTTGTTCTTTTTAAGTGATCGTCAGTGTTTGGGGCGAATAGAATGGGAGTTGGAATCCTTTATCTTTCAGAGGCTCAACAACTCAAGACTAATTACAAATTAATCTGGATCTGGATATCTGCAATGAGAGGGCCCCAGTAAGAACTTGTGGTGTGCTAAGAGGAACTATCTGTTATATATTTATGGGGGAGCTCAACGCATGGAGAGGGAGGCCGGAGATGGAGGCGGCCAAAACCGAAATAAGAGAGTAGCAGCACATAATTGCCTGCCTTCTATTTCCAAGCAGCCACATCAAGGCTGAGGATTGTGGATATTAATAATTGATCATTAGCTTGATAGGGCAGAGCGTGCTCAAGTTTTTAGCGGTGGAAGTTTGATGGCCGTTTTAGGTCTCTCCTCGGGGTCTTGAGCACTGTCGCTGTACTTGTGGAGAAGGTCAAGTGGGCTCATTGTTAGAAATGGAGCACTATTGCCCTAAACAAAAGGAGGTCATGACAATATAATCTGTTGTGTATTTAACTGCATTGTGTTGTTCAATTTTCTTCCTAATTCTTTTTTTCTAAGAGCCTGCAGGGACATTTTAGGAATAAAAAGTTGAATTCAGATTCAGAATGTGTGATGGGCATGCAGCACCACATATACAGCATTATTATATAATTACCTCTAATATAGCTGAACTTTCTCCAACAAGTCCTTTAACTCAATTCACCACATAGGTCATTTGTTAAAAATAACCCACCCATTTCCTAAAATCGCAGGTATAGGCACAAACACTACTTGGTTAGGTTTAGGAAAAGATCCTGGTTTGAGCTAAATAAATATGTTTGTTACGTACTTAAGTTATGTATGTTACATATGTAACATACATCAAGAATGTTGCGTAAATTAAGTGAGTTATTAATTAAAGTTAAAAGTTTGCAACATTGACTATTGGTTTCACTCGGGACATGAACAGTCTCATGGGTCAAAAATCATGTTTGTTTGACCCATCCGTCCCCCTCGACCTTGTCCCTATACAGACTTTGTCGCATATTATACTACATCCATTGACTTCTTCCTTTGTTTATGTCATAATTACTGAATATCACTAGAGGTCAAAGTCTAAGAAGAAATGTACATATGGGTTTAATAACCTGCAAGTCCAACTGACCTATGGCATTTTGGGGGATTTTCTCTTACTGCAAATTTGTATAATGTTTGATCATCTCTCATGTTAAAATTACAAAAAGATATATTTGGAATTGGAAATGTTCAGTCTGAACATGTAGCCTAACGTGCAGTGAAGAGTCTGCTGCCCAAAGCTTGCCGCCCTTTATAATTCATGTACTCGGGTGTAACTTAGTTCAGGAAAGTAAACTGTGATTTGGCTGCTGCTTGACATATTTCTAAGCTCATAGTAAATCTAAAAAGAAGCAGTGGCAGCTCCTAAAACTTTTATGAATATGTAATCTATTGTTAATGCCATTTCTTTTGATGACCAATAGTTATATGTTGTTATGACAAGAGTTCAAACTTTAGGCCATCATCTTTATGTATCTACATGTTCCTTGTAATTGCCAATGTTCCGGACAAGTAGAAACATGTCATAGAGAAAACATACCTTCAAAGAGAAAAGCCTCAGTAGACAAGAATTTATGCATAAAATATGTTTTTTGATGGAAGTTAAATGGAAGTTATTGCTATTGGCCCCATGGATGCAGTGGCTGCAACAAGTGGAGCCACTTGGCTTCACCAAAAGAAGTACATTCTAACACTTGATCACAAAACAACTCTTGGAACACACTGAACATCTGACTTGAAACTGTGGTGGGTGCTAGTTAACTTCCTGTTGGGGAAATAGGCTTTGATATGCTGCCTGGTAGCCGGGATATGTCACTCTCTATTACTCACTCCGTCTTTACAGCTAGTGTACTCGGTACTCCCCCCCAGTCCCATGGCAGGGAACCTCTGGGCACCTTGACTGTCGTTTAACTGCTTGTGGCACGAGGCAGCTGAGGAAATGGGTCATTAAATCCAACGAGCTGGGGCGAGCCCCCCCGGTGCCCCAGATCTGTTTCCAATCAGATAGCCTTCTTTTACAGGAGCGACAGAAAGCAGAAAGCCTAGCACAGCAGCCCAAAGCAGACATTAGTGTCATGTGCAGCCCGACACTACTAATAGCAGCAGATAACAAGGACTGGGGCATTTATTTATTTATGTATTGTCATCCCAAAGGTATCTTAGCAGTGAGATCATCCCAGCCCCTCTGTGGATTTCATGGAAAATTCGCTCCACACCTGGTTTCATGCACAGTCTCTAAAAATACTTGAAATATGCACTTGACCATGAGTCACACAGAAATTAATTGCTGCTGAAAAATATATGGGCTATCCATGGTTCATCTTGGATTTCAATAAACTGTTTTGGAATTTCACAAATGGTTTATTGTTCTTTTGATAGTGTCTATGAGATGATTTTAATAATTTATAGCTATGGCAGCAACATAGCTGCAGGGGATATGTGATGTCAGCATATCAGTTGTAAGAAATACATCTTGAATATCACGTATTGCCATGAAAGTTTGTACATGCTCTCATGGGCCCCAGAGGACAAAACCCACTGAGTTTGGGCTTTTAATTTAGTACTGCCAACAGGTCAAATGATTGGTAAAAAAAAAGGAAGAAAGAAAGAAAGAAAGAAAGAAAGAAAGAAAGAAAGAAAGAAAGAAAGAAAAGGAAAACACATTTTCAAGCCTATGAGTTTTAATTCAGGTATTCACATGTCAGGAATATATTTTCATGAAAAACTGAACAAAAACTCTGAAAGCTAAATTCCTGAAAATGCAATGATGTCGCGTTTGAGGAAAACAGTTATATATGTCGCCTTTATTGATATGTATGTTCTCTTTTAATAGTTTATCAGGCCACGCAGTCTAAGTGAAAAACTTCCCAGCTATTTCTGTTACAGAAAAAGCGACTTAGACTTGGATAACTCTCATTTTGACATCAGGTCTTCAGCTGGATCTCAGTGACTTACAAAGACTGTGACTGATCTCATCTACAAAGGAAAAGGGCAGACATTTTGCAGGAAGGTAAATACTTCAAATGTTAGCATGGGGAGTGTCTTCGATTTGTCCTTTAGGAAGATGCTAACGTGTGATACACCATGCCCTCCCTTCTTCCCTCCCCTCCTCCGCTCACATTCATCGGCCTCACGAACTCATCTCCCTTTCTCCCTTTTCTTCCCCTGTCATTGCAAAATGCAGGGCCAGCGATATGAAAAAAAATACTACACACACTTGTTGCCCGGACTTTATCGCTACATTATTCTCGCTGCTCCTTCCGTTCATTTCAGAGAAAAAGATAAATGAACGACGTACATTTTGTGCACCTGTCCTCCCCTCCCCACCTTCCTCTTCCCCTAACGATAAGGGATTTCATTAACGTGAGAATGCTTGGGCTGAAAGAAACATAATTGCTTCAGTGTTGTTGTCCTCTCTGCTGCCGACGCCCTAATTTCCTCCTTGCCTTACTCTTGACTGTTAAGTGATCATTATATCAACACAGGGGATGGGCCAAGGGTAAAATATTGACAAACTGCGGTCATGTTCATGCAAAACATTGAGAAGAGGTGTGCGTTTGTGTGTGGTGGAGGATGATGAAATATTAAAAATAATAAAATAACAAGAGCAAGGGGGAGGAAAGGAGAAAGAGGGGATGATGGGTGAGGAAGAATGAAAGGTGCTAATAGAGTGACAGCAAGGACGCAAAGTGATATGATCACAGAGTCCAGTAATAATTTAAACTCCCGGTCCGATCTGTCACCCAGCACCTCCTCCCTGTCCCTGATGGATAACTGTATGTAAAAGATACATAATTTTTTGACTTGCCATTTACACAGCATTGCACCTGAAAGCCAGGCGGGACAATAGACAGTTTAAAATGTCAGGGAACTAAGTAAGTAAGAGAGATGGGTTGACCGGCTGAATCTTAATTAGTGGAGCTGTGTCTAATGCCATCGACTTTCTAGACCGTCTGATGATGGGAGGAGCAGGAAGACACATGCATGTGCACGTATATGTGCTGACCAGGCTTGTTCCTACTGGCGATCAGATCAGAAAACAACCTTTGAAGGGTTGATCAACAATCGTTCTTTTTCCTATGCCAATAATAATGCAATTTTAACTAATTACCAGAACTAAGATGTTGTAAAAAAAAGAATCTGTGTCTGACTGCATTCAGAGATATAAGTCAGCACGAGTAACAAGATCATTTTAAATCCTTAATTATAAACCAGTTTGCCGTATCTTTCACCGAGCCTCCGCAGCCTCCCTGTTGTTGGGAAGCTGCTGGGAGACAGCTATCGAAAACTACATTAGGTCGGCCCGCACTCTACTGATGGGGGCCGGCTAACCGTGTTCCCATTACCCCAAGCCTTTCCTCCAATACTGCAAATCACTACACTTACCACGTGTATCATTATCAGTGAACGAGTCAGAGGACTAGCCAAACATTTGATACACTTTTACACTTTTTTATTAGCTGGTACCCATGTTTCCATTAAAGTCAAGAGAATTTTGAAGCAGCATTTTTGAAATGTCCCATCAACTGGTTTAGAGCAAATTAACAAAGCTGCATAAACGTACTTTCATCAGAAGATGGCAGTGTAATGTATTGCTGTAAACTAATCCCTCAGTAAACAGTAGAATAAGTAGGGATTGCGCAAGAGGGGGAAAAAAGAGGTTGATAATCAGACAACTTTGGCCACCCACAAGAGAAAATGGAGAAAAGTCTTCCAGATTTGGATTTAATTGGGCAACTTCTAAATGTTCTTTCAAGACAGCTTGTCCCGACCAGCAGAGCAGGAATAGCTGGTCAGACATGTGAGTTAAACGTTCACTACGTCAGAACTTTAACTATTTTTTGAAAAAGACAAAAACTACCTTAAGCGTGCGTAAAAACTTTAATTCGCAATTTTGAAAATTGTATCTAATTTTCACTCTTTTCTCATGCAAATCTTTAAAATGGGCATAGAAATTTGCTGTAATGAAGAATACGGTATCAGACAAATACGCAATCAGATACATGTGTGACTGTAAATAAGGCAATACGCTCACTGTACTACATCTACACTACATCTGCACATTAGTCAAAGGCTAACGGCAAGCTTCGGTGGTCATTTTTATTGATTATATTGGAAGCATAGCATTGCAGTAGCCTGCCCGTGAACAGTTTACATATGTGGTCAGAGTAGCATGTCTGTCAGACTGGCATTCTTATCGCCTTATCGGCGATCTCAAGAAACCATGATCTGGAAATAGAAGCGATAGCCTGAGCCTATTGCTGAAAAAAGCACATATATATGTGTGCATAAATACACACAGGCTTATTGGCATGCTGTCACTTCAGCAGACAAATGTGCACACACAGACACATTTATATGGAAGCAGTGAAACCCATAAGACACATTTTGTGACACTTCGCCCAAGAGCAGTTGTAAAAAATACTGATTTGGAATGCCACAGATACAACAAACACACAAATACACATACATTTAAATCGTTTACATAAAAAAATTATATCTGAACTGGAAGAAAAATTCACAAACATACATGTGCACACACACCCTAAACACCACAAGTTCAACATCAGTGCAATTAGCAAAAGATCCCCCTGTTCAACCTTAATTTTATGCCTTCAGTTGACCAGTCAGCGACCAAATCTATCTAGTTATGGCGCGACATCACAAGAATGTTCAGTGGTAGTCTGGAAATGCATGTATAGGATTTACCTATCTATCACTGAGCAGACCTGGCTGTTGAGCCCGAGCCAGCGCCACATGATTGTGTTAATTAATCTGCCATTGTGAGCATGGGGAACAGCTGCACGGGCTCTCGTGGCTGCGTTGTCAAAGCAAAACAATGCAATGTTAAGCTTCCCCCACTGAATCTTCCATTACAAAGGAGCCCCAACAACAGGGCTAAATTCATGAATCCACAGATCAATTTTTACCAGCACTAATGTCTGACCTTTAAAGCGAAAAAGGGATTTTTTTTAACATGCTTCATTTGGGCTTGAAATATGGTCAGATATGTGATACCTAGGATTCGGGCCAAACGTTCTCCCACCCCTCCCTCCAGCCTGGAAAGCAAACACACTATGGAGAGATGGAGATGCTGAGAGAAAGAAAAGGAGGGAGGGATGGATGGACAGAGGTAGAAAATGAGCAACAGAGAGATGGAGGAAGGCGAAGGGAGAAAGAGAGGCAGAGATGAGCACAACAGAGACAAACAGATGAGTGCTAGGAGTCACCAGCTGGGCGCTGGTATTTTAAAACAAAACGTCTAACGCGATTAGCAGGGATCCATCGATCGGTGTTATGTGGCGTTAATTTAGACTGGGGAGAGGGGGAAGGAGGAGGAGAGAGAAAAAGAGGTGAAATAAGCTTTGCATGTGCTTTACGGGTCAAATCATAGGTGAACAAAGCTGTTCGTGGAAGACATTTGAAATTAAGGTTCAGACTTTTTGACAATTTATCAGTACGGGAAATCTGAGCAGACAGCTTAATTTGCACTTATTTAAATCTATGCATGTTTTTATGTGACTCGCATTCAAGGGAACAGTAAACTGAATGGATTAGTTAATACACAGCAGACAGTCGTATGTAGCTCTTTTTGCATTAGTGCTCCACAATAAGACAAAAGTCTCACATTCATTTAGAAACAACATTGACCAAGGGAATACATAAATAAAATTAGGTAAACTCTGCTGCCACCACAAATTATGTCTGCAATAAAAGACTTCACAAATAAATGGTTTAGCACCTCTAATTGAGTTCACAAAATGTTTCACTAGACAACCATTTCACTGCATTCATTACAGCTTCGCTGAATTACAATTCTATTGCTCGCAGAAATCACAGCGTTTGTCTTTAATGTGGCAACCACATTCATCTTTGTTTCAGAGGCTACGAGATGCCTGGAAGAGATGGGAGATGGCATGCCCCTATCACACACTCTCTACAGTGAATGGCATGGCCTTGGTGCACACTTGGCACTTCCAGAGAGATGGTGATGCACCCCGAAAAAATCATCAAGATGCCTGGCTCTCGCCCCACTCTGCAGCCGAGCCCTTCTGTCTTGCGGAAAGCCCTCCAACAGCCCACTGAGCACGGAAGACATTGGGAGAGGAGTCCTATACGCGCATTGAGATGTACTGATGCCTCTGACATGTCATGTCAGTTGTCACTGACTTCATGTAAAGAAGGAGGTGAATGTGACTGATCATTTCTTTTAGGTTTGAATAAAAGGGAAAGCTTAAACGGAAGCAATCCAAACGGCAGATGAAGGAGGCAAGACATTTCCTTCTCCCTGTGACACTGTCTCTCAATCTGCACCCTGTTTTAGTCTGCCAAACACCAAGTCAAATAGTGACACTGAATATGGCAGTGAATTCCAAATCAGTTGTTTAGTTGCCATATTCTTGATAGACTGCACAAATGTTCTTTTTTTACAAGACTTTTTATTACAATTCTTGGACACGCAGTGATTAAAAAAACAGTTTGAATCACTTCAGACTTCATGAAACGTGCGCACACACATGCACGCACACACCCAACATACAACATTGAAAGCTTACAGATGGGGAAGGGTGACATGGTGCTAACTCGCATCTGAAAAGTGACGCTCGCTACAGCATCTCACCTGTCCAACACGCTGGATTTCAGAAAGCCATCAGATGTTGCATTTACCGCAACACTGAGCAGTGGAGAGCATCCGATCAGAAGACGTACGCAGCCTGAGGTTTTTGGTGCACTTACTCTTGACAACTCAACAGGACACTTAGTTAGGGTAGAATAGGAATTTGTGACGCCAGAAAAGAAGGTTGATATCTTGTTATTATCTTCTCCCTCATGGCTTTGTTAGTATTTACAGCTAAAATGTTACAGAGGGTGTATCGAATTGGAAGAAAGACTTTTTTTTCCTCCTGTGGTACTGTGCTGTCGGCTCCCTGATTGTTGGAGTATAAAAATAATCGTCATGGAAATAGATCTCATTGACAACGTGCCATGTTCACACTGTGAGCAGCTTGTGCCTTGTGAACATAATCCAGAAACGTCCTCCAAAAACTTTCCTCCACAAACTTTCAATCCCTCATCCTCTTTTTGCCCTTCTCTCCAAAAGATGAAAAGAGGGGATGCCAGGGAAGACAAAATCCTGTCTTGTCAAGTAGCAGCAAAACAGGTAGAAATGTGAAGGAGGGGGATGGGCTCGCGGATCAAGAGGCAAGAGAGGAGGGACAAAAGAGGCAGAGAGCATGAGTGAAAAAGGACTGAGGGAGGGAGGATTGACCAAAACAGCTTTCCCATCCTCCTCCTGGAAAATCCACTCCTCATCTCTGTGTCTAATAGGAAATACCTGATTCTGGTCCTGAGAGTACTGCGCCGGCACGATTACACCTTACCTGCAAGCCCTGCCAGGAGAGGTGGCATTTGACTGATCCGCACCCCCCCATGAGGGTGGCTTGTGGCTTAGCCTCAACTTAGCTCCATGTCTTGAGACGGAGGATAGGAGGAATGAGGAGGGCCACTGGGGAGGAATGTGAGTCTTTCTCTATGAAAGCCCAGGATAAACCTGTGTCCTCTGGAGGGAAGAAGCTAACTTCTCAGCTGGATGGCGGCCCAGGGGTTAAAAGATGATACCTCGAAATGTGGCTGCACTGAAGTCGCAAGAAAGTCTCAACTGGGGGAACCTTTGTGTCCTTGGTGAGAACATTTTGTAAGAGAAAACATTACATTAATTTACCTAGTTGCAGGGCAGTTATTTTAATATTGAGGGGGACACATCACACCTCAAATAATCATAAGCAGATATAATCATTATCATAAATAAAATGTACAAATAGGCAACATTTTTACAACTTGTTCTAGTATTCGGGTGAACTGAATGTGGTTTGTCCACAGCTCGACTTCTGGGGTACAAACAATAACAAGCGTTGTACTGTCTGTCTGTTAAATACAGACAGGGCAGGGACTGGTGGGATGCAGGAGGTGGTTCTTGGAAACTGGATTTGTTCAGGTCTCAAAGATCTGGTCTAAAAGTGGATAAGGGCAGGACCCTTGTGGGTAATGGTGCTATCATCAAATGCCGTTGGACAACATATGAATACAAGTTCCAGATATTAACTGGGAACACATGACAAGGTCTGGAATGTTGGGGTGCTTTTCATTAAGACATAAGGATTTTCAGCTAAAACTGAGGTATAATACTTGGAATCTTTCCATCAATGGAACTTCAGAAATAAATAGTAAAACACACAGAGAGACGTAAACCGTTCATTATTTTAGCCTGATCAAGAAAAATGTGAGCAGGCCTTATAATGCTGAACATAACAGCTTTACCCTCCTGTAACGTGACTTAAACCATCAGCAATCCTTGTTTCAAAATGCTTTAAAATGGTCATTTTGGCTGTTAAGTTTCTTTAAACTTCTTAAACTCTTCTAAAATGTCTCCCCTAACATGATAAGTAAGTGATTACAGACCTGCCTGGTTGAAAGGTTGAAACAAAGTTGTGTCTACATCACTTGCAACCTTCTTCACACATATATGGTCTGTCTCAACATCCTTGAATAAAGTGCATGCTCCAGATTCTTTAAGTGCTTCCTGATTTAGGAAGATCCAGAATATCCATGTGTATTATGTGCAGGAATCCGAGGCCTAATCTAGGTCTGAGAATGACTCCGTCTAAGATCCTCACATGGAGGTTTATGCTTTACACGCCAACACCGAGAGGATAAGAGAGACATTCACTTTGCTATAACAACCTTATCATCAACATAAACATATGCTCGCTGTGTGGGCCGACGGGCGATGTTAACTTGAGGGCAGATAAAAAAATATAAGGGACTTGGCAGACATGTCGAGACAGAGGTTCATTAGAAGAGCTGTAAATGAAAGTGAGGAAGGCATCTCATCAAGCACATGTTCAACACTTGGTCCATAAGGGAGCTATACCTGGGGCTGTCGCATTCAGAAGGTGTTACTCTAATAAGACAACAGTCGCTTTTATTTACAGCGAGCACAAGATGACATGAAACATGCATTAACACATCTTCTGTTGCGCCTTTGGTGAAACAAACACCTTTGTTATTTTGTAAACAAAACATCTAACTAACAGCCCCTTTTGTGAGCTAAAGATACATTCAAACAACATATGCTCTTGACTGAGGAAAAAAAAAAAGCACAATAGGTGTAAACCGTCTAAATTGCAATTGCACCGCATCTTGGAAAACAAACACTTTGCTTTGTTACCAAGACAACTAAGATAATGTGATTCCTGCGGCATTGTCGGGACTGCTACTTGCAACATTATGTGTAACAAGCTTAAGAGTAGATCTAGAAGCGTGAATGCACAGATTCAGGCTCCAGCCTATTGCGGATTGAAGATAGTCCGGCAAACCATATTTGCATGTGTAACCTTGCCAAAGAGTTAAGCTCAGCAGGCTAACATTGTCTCCACGCTTGCAAAACCCTGGTTTGAAGTCAGCACTGATGTATAAGACTCTATAATGCTTGCTGTGATTTGACAGTTTGTGTTACTGTTACTTCCCATAATGCTTAGCCCAGTGAACAAATGCAGTTCCATTCTGTTGGAGGATTTAAATGTGATCAGCCCCAACATTTGTTTTTAATATATATCTATCTGGGCAAACAGCAAATTCATAATGGAGCCTACAGCCCATATCCTCCTCTTTCCCCTTTCTCTCTTTGCCTTCCATGGCGACAAAATGAATTCAGCTCTGAACCTAATTAATCCACAAAGGTTTCATGTCTTAATCCCCAAAGTCAAGGGGGTTATTGTCCTCACAAATGAGGTCAGTGTTCCTCCCAGTGGAAATAAGGGGAAGAAGGAGCAAAACACAGGGAGGAAAGGGAGGGACCACGGATGCTTACAGAGCGCCTTTCTTTCTCTGCAGCTCTCCTGGTGAATAGAGGTGTGATACGGTGGCAAGAGGCCCTGCAAACAGGGACTGGAGTTGCCTGCTATCTGCACAGGGACATGCATAGAGGTATCATGATGTGAAAAGGACTGACTGGTTAACATGTCATAAGGAAAGAAGAGCAGATAGAAACATAAACGGAGAAGTGAAATAAATGGCACAGCATGACAGCAGTGGGAGAGGGAGAATTAAACGCCTGCCAATCTCCAGCACACAGACCTTTTGAACCAGGTGGATAAGAAAGCTGGTTCTGATGCTAATTGTCACTAAGGCAAGTCACTGTCAAACTCTGAGGCGAAGAAGCATCATCCAAGTGTGACAGGACGATAGCCATGATACAGCCCTCCGTCTGGTGGGATGACAAGGGGGGATGTGACACACATGGCCACACCATGCTGCCTGAAGCACAGTCACCACCAGCGGCCCACACAGGGTCTCTGTGGGGTACAAACCCTGGGAATAGCAATGAGCGGGCCAAATGCTCGTCCAGCCTGGACACACCCTGGGTGTATTGCGGGGCCCCTCTCCGAGGACCGAATGGCAGCCAGGGAAAGCTCGGACGATTCACCACGATAGTCCACATCTATAGTCATTTAGACCATCCTGATGAGAGCTTTCCAGAGATCTTTTGAGTCATCCAATCAAGGCTTGGCTCAAGGCAGGCGGGGCGGAGTTGCTGGCCAATGAGAACTTGGTTAAACAGAGGGTCAGCCAATAGCAGGCATGTTGAGAGGAGGGTCAGCCATGATGGAGGCTTGCTAGAAGAACGAAGTCCAAGATGACGCAATCAACAGCTTGCTGAAATCTGTTGCAGTCAAAAGTCCGGCCACTGCATACAGCAAGCATGGCGGATGAGTTTAGGCCTGATGTCTAGAGAACAACAAGATGAGCAAAAATGTTTAGCCGCTTAACAGTCCGCCCCCTTATTTAGAGGGGTGGAGGTGGGAGACAGGGGGTCTTTAGGGGGAGATAGCAGGCCAACAGTAGATGCCTCCTTAAAGTGGCACACAAGTGGCACTTCTATTCTGAAAACTGCTCATAAACCCTCTTGTTATCAATATACCTAGGAAAGACAAACATTCTTAAAGGCTCGAGGTCTCTCTTGTGGTTGTAAAGTTTCATGAGGCTGTGATTATCCTAGAGGTCAACAACAGGTCATTTACACAGTGAGGTTTCAAAAAATGGCCTCACTATAATAAAATGGCTGCTATGGGGCCAAACATCCTCACACATAAATACAGTTGGGCTCAATGAATCTACAAGAGTCTCAGCTTTCACATCACACCCAATTTAGGTTATTCCAAGACTGGTCAGGGACCTCAGGACAGAAAATGAATTACAGTAGGCGAAGATATCACATTTGCACTGCATGGAAAAACTGCAATGTTGACCCAATCTGCATGGGATTAGAGTAGGCATGTCTGTAAACGTTCTGATATGGATGGATGGAGTGTTTTCTACCCCTTTTCTGACAAGATTTTACAACATGGTGTATTTACTGTCACTTTACAAAGCCCGCTACAGCTTCTGAATAAAAAGAAAAGTTGGATGGGCCCGCCAGCGGGCTGTCAGAGCGCTAAGGGGTTAAACTGGCTGTGTTATCTTATATAAATAAAGCACTGTTGCAACAATATGTCATCATATGCAGCTGTTGTGAAGATGATCATTACTTTTGTCACAATCTGGGGGATATACTGTATCCTGTCTACAAAGGATCTACTAAAGCCTGTTTGGCAAAAGCTTATTTCCCACAAATTGCTTGCTTTCTGTGTGACTGATGATGTGGCGACACACAATGTCATGCATACATCAAAAGCATCAGCAGAAAAACCTGCACTGTTTTTGATCACTGATAATTACTGTATCTGCACTCCAAGAAGACTCGAGGAGTAAACAAAGTGAGAAGTTGGAAAACGGGGGAGAAGAAACAAGGGAGGGAGGGAGGAGGGGTGGGGGGGTATGCAGCTTTGTAGCCGGCATTCTAATTTCCAACTTCTCTGTGACTGGTGGAATAAAAAGAAGTTTATATTGTCATCTCCCTACCGCTGAGTTTGAAATATGAGTTTAAACTGACAGAGGGAATTAAAATCTGTAAACGCCACATTTTTTGATGTCTAATTTGAAAATCAGCTGTCAGAGTTGGTGTTTGTTGATTTTTATCAACTCAAGGGTTATTACATTTGGAGAATGTGACAATTAAAAATCCCTCAATCATTCCCATGAGCTTTCTATAATCATGCCAACTTGAAAAGTGATATAAAGTGATGTGACAAAAGTAAATGAAAC
The DNA here is from genome assembly GCA_903364295.1 of Serranus cabrilla. Taxonomy (NCBI): domain Eukaryota; kingdom Metazoa; phylum Chordata; class Actinopteri; order Perciformes; family Serranidae; genus Serranus; species Serranus cabrilla. The sequence goes on from CAFUXE010000465.1 coordinate 97,590, forward strand.
TCCAGTTGAAATTTTTGAACCTCATGTGGTAGCAAGAGGTCAAAATATGAATGGGAAATTTGATTCTGTGTTCAGAGGTACAACATACACTACACACATCACAATTATCTGATGAGGAAGGGAAATTATTTTCCCGTCTGTACACAAAGCTTCTTTTAGTTAAACCAAAGTGCGCATTCTCGTGTGCATCAGAAGTGCCCTTTCCCATGACTGTGCTTTAGTACAAATGATAGATCTGAAGGTCAGAACCAGGTCTAAGTTGGAATAGACACAATTGGATAATAACTGACACAGAAACTAAAAACTCACTTAACTTCAACATTGTGAAAGCAAGGGGTTACTGAGCTGTTTTCTTTCTCCTTTCATTCCTTTCCTCCCCCTGCACTCTCCACACTGCCGCCTGCATGCCTCCCCTTCATCTCAGAGGATATATAGAGGAGAAAAAGATTTAAAAGGACTGGAAAAAAAGCTCAATTGTTTATTGATTTTATAATAGGCTTAGTGCAAGAGAAATAAAGTGAGGGGCTGGTGGGGCGGCGTGGTCAACCAGAGGCGATGGCGTGACAAACACGCGGCTTACGAGCAGGTAACAGCGGCTTGAGTCCAAATGCCGGGATATTGGCTTGAGCCCTTTTTTCTGTTTTTCCAAATGCCCGTTTGTGGCATTGTTATCCTGTTTTTAAACCAGTGTAGACATAATCGCTCCTCTCACAAACAGGGCACGGCCTTATGAGTTTGAAAGTGTTTGTGTGGAGGAGGAAGGGGAGGAGGGAGAGGGCTCACTTCAGGATGAAATAGCTCTGTAAGAGAGTGCGAACGCATAGGTTGAGACAATCAAATTCAGAAAGAATGGAGTGAATTTGTGATGTTTAAATTTTGTCATGAAACTGTTTTTTTTTTTTTAAAGTTCATGTATAGGAAATGTAACATGTGAAAAAATTGAAAGAATAAAAAAAGCTCAGAATCGTGTGAGCAGGCTTTTGTGTGTGTGTGTGTACAGCCGAGTGTGTATGTGTCTGCCTGAGAACGCATGGGTGTGTGTAGGGTCTGATATATGGATGATAACACTAATTAGCTCGTTTTGTTTGGGGCACAACACTCATTAAAAACCCAGTGGGGCCATTAAAGTTACCGTCCCTCCAAACCATTGCTGCCATCATATCCATCTAGGCTGCTATCTCACCCAGCTCTCCCTGCTTTTAATGGCCTCTGCTTCAGGTTGTTGGGTTGAGCAAAGATTTGTGGGACTTGGATCCCTCCTCTTCTTCCCCTCTTACCCCAGCTGCCCCCGTCCATATCTCTTGATTCTTTTCCAATCTCTCCACTTCTCCTTCTCACGCTGCCTCTCTTCCTCCACGTCACTCACTTTCCCTGTCTTTGTCTCTATCTATCTTGCTCTCCCACACATACCAATTACTACATCCACTACCTCTACTGCAGGCTACATGCTCCATCCATACACTAATAGCTGTTTGCTGAAAAGAAACCGGGGAGGGATTTGCGCTCTCCGGTCCCAACGAGGAGGGGGTGACGGTTGTTTCCAAGCTTTACACAGCTATGTCGCTGTAATACCGACAAACCTCCCCGTGATTCAGCGCGGCTTGCCGTGCCATAAGGCACCCGTTACTCTGCAGCCGGAGAGACTGGAGGCAGAGGCCTGCCAGGATTAGATGAGCAGGTGTAGCATCCCGCTAACAGATACAGCACAAAGCCATATTCAAGCCCATGCTCTCTGGGGCTAGCTGTGCTAAAGCTAACAGCTTCTGCTCAACTAAAAGAAGGGTTCAAGTCAATCCACTGCACATATTACTGTCATGATAATGTTTCATATGGAGGAAGACCAGACAAGTGTCTTGAGAGTTTGTTTCATTTGGGAAGTGTACATGCTATTATGCCAGTGGAAAGTTAATCTGCATTTTTTTTTCTATTCATCAACAAAAACCAGACAACAAGAAATATATCCATCTTAGCAGTTTTATCTGTATTTTAAAATCCAGATATATCTTATTCCTCAGTGCTGAAGAACACACTAATGAGCCACATCATTGCAGTGGCTGACATGTTCTGTGTAAACAGCAATGTCCATAACTAAATTTGGGCAAAAGGTGATATTAAATGGACAGATCAATGGTAAACACCACTTTACTTCAAAATCAGAGACAAACAATACATGAAATACTGCATGCACTTTAAAATTAGTATTTGTGCAGAGAAGGCCACTCAAAAGGGAGCTCCAGTAAACACTTAGGAATGAAATTGATGGCGTAATAGATTTTCTTTCTTTCTTTTTTTATTGTCTGGCAAAAATGTTGAACAAATCAAACAAAAGAAAATAATGATAAAGAAATTATATTGAAGCCAAAAACACTAAGAAGTGGTTAGACAGCTGCTAAATACTTTGTAGCTCACCAATATATTTTACAGGGACAGTTAACCCCAAAGTACAACAAGGTCTGTGGATTATCTTGAGTATCCGGGTCAGGATTTCTGGAAAGATACATTGCTGTTGAGTTTTTCAACTGAGTTTTTTTCAACTAACACAAGTAAAGTTTCATCTAGTGCCTTTATATTCCAGAGAAGACAGACATCTCATGGCAGATATCTGGAACACTACACCAAAACAATCCAGACTGATAAATAGCACTGCAGAAATATAAATTATTTTTAATTTTGGGGGATGAACCGTCTCTTTATTCCACAGTTGAACATAGTCCCCAGAAAATGCTCTATTCACTGCTGTTGGAGTGATGTTTTTTAATTGAACAATATTTTCTATGTATACTGTATATATTTGTTCAGTCGGAGCTAAATGTCTTGGAGCTGAGAGCCACGGACAGTCTCATTCTTGAAGATAAACAGGAACGGGCCTTTCCATACACAGTATGCAATACTCCCTGTAACCTCTGTGCTCTCCTAACACCACAAACACATACTCTAAGTGCCTGGTCATATCCCGTACTCCCTTTTGCCATGTTGTTGAAAGGCAAGACTCTGAAAATATCCTAGGTCTCAGGTCTGGATATTAAGAGTGTTGATTAGATATATGAGTTTGCCATTTGCCCACGGAGCGTGGAGTGTCTCCGACAGAACTGGGGACCATATGGCTGGTGAGAGATTTCCCCCCTCTCTTCCTCTTCGCGCAGCCTGACAGCTGGATGGCTGCTAACTGGGGACGAGGAAGCTTGGCAGCTGCAGCTGAGAGCAACGCTTTGATGCCGCTCACCCTTTTTCACTTCGCTCTCTCACTCTCTTCCTCCTCCTCTCTCTCTCTCTCTCTCTCTCTCTCTCTCTGTCCCTCTCTCCCTCACACACGAGCACAAGCACACACTCAAAAGAAGCCACAACTAACCAGTGTTAACTTATGCAAACTTTCTACAGGTTGGACAGGAGAGACAAGAGAAATGGGAGGTGAAGAGTAAAGAGATGTGGCTGAATTTTGCTGTTCTGTTAGAATTGTCCTTTTTTTTTACTGTCTATAACAAGTTTGACTAGTTTACTTAGTTTTTAACAAACTTTTTAGTCGGTGAGACGATGTTGTTAAATGCTTTAGTCGTTTACCATAGCAAAGAATGGCAAAGGTTGAAAAACACAGTTTTCTGCTTTACAATTTGTGTGAATCTGTTTTTTGAGAGGTGACGTTGATGTGATGAAGCCGTGTTGTGGATGCAGTAGGTACAGGAGAGAAGAGGAGGAAGAGCATGAAAAGATGTAGATGTACGACTGGAAAGAAAAAAAAAAGAAAAAAAATCTTTTTGATTTTTTCAACTCATGTTTTTGTTTTTGTACTTTTGACTAAAAGGGATCTTTCACCATCTCTTCAACAAAAACAGAAATAAAAGACTCCTTTGGATGTTTGGATGCAGATACCTGGATGCTTTGTGCTTTGTGAAAAAAAAACCCTCCAATCATTCAAATAAAAGTGTATCAGCAGGAATGTGTTTTTTCTTGTTTTTAATCTGAAATCTCATCAGCACCATGTTCACTGCACTGTAAGTTACAGCAATATGTTTTAGCACAGCATTTCTCTTTAATGAAAATAGCTTTTAAATACAGACTGTGTGATGTTTATAATTGAGGTCATTCTAAACAAGTATGCCTTTCTTTGAAACCAAGAACATTTCTCAGTAAAACCTCGTTTATACCGACTTTTCTCTGCCAAAGTGTTTAAATCTCTTGATTACAGAATCATCACTTACGCTAAGGACGACACAAAGGATGCAATGCAATAAAACATGCTGCTGTAAACTTAAGTAGGTTTAATAAATGTCACGCTGTCAGTAGAGACAGTAGGCTCAGCCTTTCCTTAAAAAGAATTCAGCTTTTTCTTTAAATGTTGATCCTCCCTTTCTCCCTCCTGTTTTCACTTAGTTCTCCACTTTCAAAGGCACCATCTCTAAAGCACCATCTCTTAGACTACACGTCGAAACTACAATATCACATAATCTCCTTCTCTCTTCCTCTCTATCCTCCCTTCCTCTTTTACTCTTTTCATGCTCCCTCTTGTGTTCAGTCGCCGCCTGATCTGAGCCTGCCCACTCCGTCGTACCACTTGCCCCCATGACCGTCTCGTTTTTTCCTCCTCCTCCTCCTCCCCCCACCTCCTCCTCTTCCTCCTCCCCTCGCTCATTTTCTTTTACTGTATTCCCCCACTCTTGCGCTATATCCA
>CAFUXE010000465.1:102523-122743 GCA_903364295.1 Serranus cabrilla
GCCAAGAGGAGAGCAGCTGGGCACGGCTATCAGGGAATGATAATGACCTCAGAAATCTGCTGTTCGCTCCACAACAATAGGGTGCTCAGTCGCCTGGAAAATTGTGTTCATCAGCTAGCTCTGCTCACTTACTAATTGACATTGCCAAATATTTTAAGAACAATTGGAATGTGGCAGGGGGAGAGAGTGAAAAAAAAGCGAAAGCTCAGAGATCTTAATCCCTGGACTTAATTCCTCCCTCACTTTTCCACCCTTTTTCTCCCTCTCTTTCTCTCTTTTCCCCCTCTCTCTTACTCTCTCTCTCCCTTTTGTGATGAGGAGGTAGCTACAACTAAGAAAAAAAGCACATTTTTCATGTCGCTTTCTGCTCTCATGTCAGCACCCTGATGTTGACACAAAAGGCTTTTTATGTGACCTGTCAATGGGGTTAAGAGGAGGAGATTGAGAGGGGAGGGGGGAGGCAAAATGAGAGAATGACAGAGCGAGGGAGAAAGAGGGAGAAGATAAAAAAAAGTGGGGAGGATGAGGGGGGGAAAAAAAGCTAGCAAGAGATTCCTCAGTCATGGTATCACATGTCTGGCCCTCCATTTTTAATGAGGCAAAGGTCAATGTATTCTCTTGCTCTTTCATACACAGGAGGAACCCCAATCATGCCCAAGTTAACTTGTTCAAACATCCCCCAACTCTCCACCTCCCCCCTCCACACCCCCCTGGCCCGGCTCAGCTCGGCTCAGCTCAGCCGCCGACCATCCAGTGCCATCCATTTGCATTCCCTGACCGAGAGCCCTGCCTCATTTCACAGGAATTCCACATTGACGGAGTCAGGCAGCTGTCACCCGACAGAGAAAAGGAACTTGGCATTCACCCTCATTCAGCTTTGCCCTCCCCTCCGTTCCCCCCAACCCCTTCTGTTAAGCACACACATAAACAATCAAAGAAGAGAAACTTTTTAGCTCTTGTGGAGTTGTGCTTGGTTTTGACTGAAGGAGGAACAAACACGTATTTAGTCTGTGCATTTATATGTGCATCCTGAGGTTGAGGCTGGGTAAACACACTCCAATACCAACACAAGTTGTGACTGTGATGTTAATTTATGTCTTTCTTTCTCTGTTGCTCTCTCTTTTTAAGGCTTTCCCGTTACTTTTGAGTCCCTTCTCCCGTGTGTTCAATCAAGTTAAGTTCCTCCAGCATTTCAAACTGTAGTAAAGAGCTGTGTTTGTGAGTCACCTTCTCTTTCTCTATTCTTGCTCAGTTTTAGCAATGACACTGGAGAAGATAGCTTGTTGATGTATTAAGAATATTAATATGCAAACAGTCTACCTGACAGAGTAAGGCAGCCTTCTGTTATGGAAAGATAAATATTATGTTTTAATTATAAAAACATAAAAAGGAATGGGGAAGACAGAAGAAGATGCAGGAGGGGTGTGTGTGTGCGTGTGTGTGTGGTGGGTGTGCGTGCGTGTGTGTGAGCCACGGAAGCTTGTTCCAGGAGAAAGGTAAGCTATGTTTTGGCAAAGATTTGGAGTTGAAAAGAGTGGATGGCATAATGTGATGCTGTTTACTGAGGAATGTGATGCCCTGTCATCTCTCCCTTTTTCTCACTCCACTCAGTCTCTCCCTTCTGGATTGCCCGTGTCATTTTTTCATCGCCTCTCCTTCACTCTCTCAACAGTCCATTTTTTTTTTCCCTGTCCCGGCTTCATAACCAAGCGGGGAATCCTAACGTGATCATTAAGACATAAAACGGGCTGATAAATGTTTCATAAGGACAAGGCTAGCCACTGATAGCCACCCAGGAATACTGAGGAGCAAACCAAGGCTCACAGTCCTTCCCTCGATCAAACACACTCGTTGGAATACAATTGGAATTTTAAAATATCTAAAAAGCCTGGGCTAATTCCCACCATGGGTAATATTTACAAATTGAGTCTGAAAGACGGGGTAGGAGAGAGAGGGAGCGAGCAAGAAAGGAAGAGAGAAATCAAATGAACTGTGCAAGGAATAAGAGAAAGAAGAACAGAGAAATAAATTGGCCTTTTATATTGTGCAAGCGTGTACAAAAATACTAAGTCTGCATTTATCCGAGACATGTCAATCAGCACAGCACACTGACAATTAGTGCGTTTGAATAGAACTTTTATCATTTACCAGACACCAGAGTCCTGACCTACTGTACAAAAATACAGCTCGGGGAATGATTGTGCCTGTAACACAATGACTGTCTATTTAAGTTTGGTGACACATAAAAAATACAGATATGACAGGCCAGACTCCTACAAATGAGTGGGGGGTAGAAAGCTCAGGTTTTGTAACCACTGAGTTCTCTGATTATAGAGAAAAGAAGAATAGTGCGAGGGGGGAAGTAGAAGAAGAGCGGATGTCAATTACAAAGAAAAGTAATTTATGCAGAAGGGGAGAAACGGAAAAAAAACGAGAGACATAATTCATTATTTTTTAATGCACATAGTTTTACACTCATATATTATGGCACGCACACTCACAGAGGGCTGGCCTCATTTCAAAGTGTTGGCTGCAGTGTGATGGTAGCTAACAGTAAAGAGAGTATATGTTAGTGAGGAACCATATGCTGAATGCGGCTTTTGACAATAGATTAGCTTTACCCACCCTGGCTGATCTGCTTATTCACTAACAATTCACTGTGTGTATTCAGTTTTTCTTGTTTTTGTTCATTCTCAGTCTGGCACCTGATTTACTTTTTGTAAGATGCTTTTTTTTTTTTACCCTTTTTTATCCACAGACATACCCAGGGCTGGATCAATCTATTTAGGGGCCCCAGGCTAAAAAAAAGAATTTGGGCCCCTATTGAGCCCTTTCACCCTCATTCCCTTAATATTTTGCCTAAAGTCCTAAAGACCAATCATTATAACGGGAATACTGCCCGGCTACCCCTTCAGGTTTGATCTGCTGGTTAGATTATGTTGATGTGGATACATTTTTTTAGGAATATGCACCATGCAGACACACCACTGGTTTAAAAAATAAAATCAGGTGTTTCTCATGAAAGGTTCATGTGGTTTGAAATGAAAAATAGTTCAACATAATTCAAAGGTATCAGATAGAATTTGCTCCACAGGCAAAGCAACGTCATGTTAAAAGCCACGTAGGTCAAATATGGGGACAGTAGCTAATGTTGTTTTTGGTCGGCGAATGTCTAAAATGTGTTGCGTTTTTTTTCATGTCTGCGACATGCTAAAAATGATCGACCCATACAGGAGAATACGTTTAAATACTAAAATTCAGTTTTGGCACAAATTTCCTCAGAAGCCATTCTAAGCTACCACCTAAATTTATGTATAAACTTTATAAACCATTTATTGTTGCCCACTACTCCGTCAAGCTTTTGGTGCTAGTTTGGAGCCTTTCACCAAGTACACTGCCTGAAGAAATATTTACCTTTAACCTGCAAAATATAATCAGTTCATACTCAAGTCCAAGTGGACGTTTGTGCCAAATTTTTAGAAATTTCCTCTGGGTGTTGCTGAGATATCGTGTTTACGAGAATGGTAGTTCAGTTGTCTTCGATAAATCTTAAAATTTTGTTTTTTCCATATATCTTTAAAGTGTTTATGCTTTTAGCAGAAAAAAATCAATAAACATTTTTAAAGGTATTTCTCTTTGATATTGCCAGTTGAGAACTTATTACCTTATATAAGCTGATAATGCCTCTATAGACCAGATCTGTCATCATGCCGATTCATAGTAGTCTGGATTTCATTCAAGTCTACTTTATTCCTGTTAATGACACAGTAATTACACTGTTACAGTTTGTCCGCATGTGTAATTACGCCCCCATTGTACCGCTGCAATTAGATGAATATCCATGCTTTATAACCTAAGGCGTCAAGTTGGCAAATCCAATTTCAATTTGTATGGAGCATTTTGCGTGCTTGTTTGAGCCGCAGTAAAGACCAGGGATATGCAGGCTAATCCTTGCCATGTTAAAACGCTGTTCCTCTTAAAAAATGTAGACATGGGGGATTCTCTGGAGAGAGAGAAAGAGAAAGAGAGAGCCAGAGGGAGTGTATAGAGTCTTTTACAGCCAGGAGCCAAGAGGTGGGAGTGGGGTTTAGGGGTATTGGGAAGGTTGTGGAGGTACATGTAAGAAAAACTGCTTTAGGCCTCACATGCGTGCAGCAAAGCCTATTTTGTACACATTTAGCTTCATTTTGCCTATAATGTAGCAGCAGAATGGGGAGAAGCTATCGTGCAAAATGAAGATTTTCAATGGTGGGTTATTTGCATGTAAGGCTGGCAAAAAAGGATGTGGTTTCCAAAGCATCACGTCCTTGTGGATGTATAAGCTGCATTCACATCAGCTCTATCTTTAACTGAAACTTACAAACACGACTTCTACACTGCTACGTGTGTTTTCTCCTAACACTTCTTCTTCTGCAGGCCAGATCAGCGAGAAACAATGATGTTCAGGTGAAGTCAGTCCAAGGATAACCAAACACAAAAAGATGGTGATAGGCATAAATGTAATTACCTCTTTGTTTTCTATAAAGAAATAAAGGATTTTATTGAATGAGAAACATGCTCAAGGTTAGCTTCTGAGCTATATTGTAGTAAGGAAGGTTTTTAAAGGACATCTCTGACAGAGGCCTTTGTTTTTCTGCTCTTTTTTTCCCCCTCAATTCTTCCTTTTTCACTCATTGCTTTTAAACAAGTGCTGTCTCAAAGACAAAAGCGGCGGAGTTGACCTTCTTTCACAGTTGAGATGTTATTTTTGATTACTATAATTCAAGTTTAACTCAAAATTGCTGTGGGAAGGTGGCGGGGCAGAGGCTCACACGTACACAAGCACACACTTGCAGGTGCACACATGCACACACACACTTTAAGCGAATGACGAGCCCTTCTCTTTATATTAAGATAAAGACAATACAGTAGCCACATCCTGTTCACAACAGACTATCAGAGAGTGATATGCACACATACTGTAAAGCATATACCCCCCACCACACACACACACACACACACACACACACACACAAAACAAACATGCATGCAGAGTAGAAGCATGACACCTTTCTCCACATGAGACTCACGACACATTTTTTCTCACACATCAAAGCTTCTAATTTGAGAGTCCCTGAGCTCCAAATGTGAATCACATTGTGTAAGTTGTGAAGTTTCGCTACTTCTGATTAAAAAACAGGAAGTAACACAAACAGCAAATCTAAATTTTTTTATGTCAAATCAGTTTACTTCTCACATTTTCGTTTGGTAAAGCGGCATCCCAGCGTGTTCACATCAGGGCCTAATAATTTTATTGTATTCCTCTTTACAAATCTATTTTCCATGTCTGCCATTCTCTCTAGCAACTAACTACAGTTTGACATCCTATTTTGGCACACAATCACAAAGCTCTACAATAACAATATGAGCACAGCCTTTCAGATTTGACAGTGGCAGATTGACAAAGAGCTTAAATACAGCCAATATATCAAGCAGTATAGCCTCTGATTGAGCTCTGGGCTATGGGTGAGGCACACTACCTGTACACATAACACATGCACACAACGGTGAGAAAAAGACGGCAGGAAGGGCAACAAGAAAGCGTTGTAGAAACAAGTAGGCTTTTTTTCCTTGTGCAAAGTTGTTGATACACTATTTTAATTTATTTTTGTATTTATATTTTCTTTAATCCTACCCCCCTTCTCCAAAGATGGTGCCCGGGGGTGAGATTTAACCACTCGACTAAATCAAATGCATTTCTTTGTGCTTTGTTAGCATTTGGTGGTAAATACTATTGGTTTTATTTGTCAATTATTATTTTACTGTAATTTGCTTATTTTATTTTTTATACCCGCACACTGGATGTTAATACAGTACTTCTGAAGTTGTTGAAACGCTACAAGCTGTACTCATCAGATTCAAAGTGCTTGAGTCAAAAGAGACAGACAGAGACTGAGAAAGAGAGAGAGACAGAGAGAGAGAGATGGAGAGAGAAACTTCCAGCATTAAAATTCAGAAGATAATTACATCCGCTACACCCCCACCCTGTTGAGAAAGTGTAATGTTTAATAGTCTCTATAAAGAAAATAGGTTTTTATCTCACTCTCATTTTCATTAATTCCTAATTGGGGTGGGGGGTTGTCTGTTATTATTTCTTAGATTAAAATAAACATAGCCTGTCCCATGTTCAAACCCATCACACTACACGGGCATGATAAGGACTTCATGCCTCTGTGAATAAATAAACAATTTCGTCTCCACTGGTGGAATTAAGTTGCTTACAGCCTTAAGCTAAGCCACTCTGATTTATATTTATATTTATTTATATTTTTTTCTCAAAAGACTTAAAAGCACATCCTCGCATTTGCAAATGAAGTTCACCATTTTTTTGACCTGCTTTATATGTATATCTTTAATTAGTGTCTTGTTTAGCTTAAACCGACTGATTATCGCGTAGTCGTGACCTAATTACCACGCACGCTTCTTAACGCCAGCATAGTGCCCTGAGGAGCAAGCGAAAGTTACCTTTAAAAACTTGTGTAATCATTAGCAACGAGCCTCCCTTAATCCCACTAAACATACACTTATCTAGCCCCGGCCGGCCTGTGTTTGCTGGGTAGGGAGAGGGGAGGGGTATAGTTGTCTCCAACATGTTTATTAAAGACATTTATTAATCACTGTGGTTAAATCGAGTTTGTCCCTATGCTCCCAGTCTTTACTCTTGTTCCACAGGGATGCAGACTGCTAACCTGCAAATGTGAAAGCTATGTGAAGTAGGTCTCTTCCTTGATGGTGTTCTCTGGAGTCTTCTGTTTGGTTTAATGTAAAAGGTAGAAACAACACAGCAGTGTCAGGGGACAAATGTTACTACGTCCAGCACAAGATATACCTGCGCATACCTGGCAATCTATGTTATGTACAGAACACTGTGTTACTTCATTTCAATAAAACTCTGTCTGTATATGTGTGTACTCTGTCTGTATATGTTTAATGTGTAAAGTATCCAATAAAAGCAAACCACTCTGTAAGGGTGTGTCAGGGTGTGTGGATATTTGAACAAAGACGTTAAGTATCTGAGTTATGTGAGGAATGTGTGGCTCTGATGCTTCGGTGGGTATTTGGGTTATTATTCATTCCCTTTTAAAGCGATGGATTTGACACATTGATATGTACACACATCTATACACTACACAAAGTGATTATAATTGGAAACTATGTAGGTAGAATTGCTGAGCAGTAGGACAGTAACATTAAATTAAAGAAGGAACTGTAATTTGAAAGTGTATGTCAATGGGATAACATTTTTATCCCTTTATCCACAGAATGACCGAAGAATAGAAGTGGTTGTCATTCATTCTATGATTTTCTTTTTTTCTTACCTGAAGATGGCGAGGAGGGATGTGGGCTGTCATCCTGGACGCTTCCTGTCTGGGAGTGTCCTCCTCCAGCTCCACTCTCTTCTGTCACGTTGGATGAACCAGGAGTGGTGGAGCGGCTTATGGACTGGGACTCGGGGTCACTGGCTGATCCACGGCGTTCGTCAAGACCTTGTTGTTGGAGCGCTTCCTCAATGCCTCTCCTGTCTTTGCCATGAATACGGGAGTGGACAACCATTTGATGGTAGGTTCTGAAGACCCGGCCACAGTCAGGGCATTCTGAAGGCTTCTCCTTCAGGACAGAGAGGCTGGAGAGGCTGTAGTCGATGTTTGGGCTTCCCAGTCCAGCCAGGGCTCCAGGAGCCTCAGCGTTACCGTGGATAGACATTAAGTCACGGTGACTGTCAAAGCCTCTTCCATCCTCCTTCATGGACATCATGGCTCCGCTTGCAGCCTTGGATCCCTGCAAGGCCTCTGAGAGCTGCTTCTGCTTGGAGCTATCATTGGAAGCAATCAAGTAGTCTTGTTTTTCCTTTGAGAAGGAAGCCAAGGCTCCAGCACCACCCATCTCATCTTCTTGCCCTGGGGGTATATGATGCTGATGCTGCTGCTGCTCCTTCGGCATGAAAGCCCTGTCCATAGCCATGCCACGAGCCATTATCTGCCAGGCTTGGTAGCTATTGAGGGAGTCCATCTCCGCCACTTTTGCAGCTGCTTGGAGGCGCTCCATGCAGCTTGACTTGAGTGGTGGCACAAGGTTGAGACAACCCAGGAGTGAGCGCTTCTCATTTTCGCCCAGCCCATGGCCCATACCTCCTGCCATTGGCCCCAGCAGCTTCCCTAGCATCTCCTTTTCCTTCATGGCTATGCCGGCTTTAGCCAACATTTGGTGCTGCTCACTCAGGCCCTGCTTGTCTGGTGAAAGGAAGCCTCCCTGAAGACAGGAGATGTAGCGGGAGTAAAGATTGGCATGAGCTTCTTGAGCCAGATTGCTCATGCTATTGACAGCAGCCATGTCTTGTTCACTGGGCTGGGGTGGCTTGTTCTTGATGGCCAGCTTGTTGAGATGCACCTTCATATGATTCTTGAGGAACCACGGTTCTTTGAAGCGACGGCCACAGATCTGGCAGCAGTGTTCAAAGGAGTCCTTGTGCTTGCGCATGTGGCCTTTCAGGAACCAAGCTTGGCTGAACACCTGGCCACACACATCGCAGCGGAATTCCGTGGCAACCTGTGTGCCACCGGGACCACCAGCACCTCCACCTTGTGTGTTCTCGGCTGTAATGTGGGCCTTCTCCACGTGACTTATCAGCTCCTCTTCATGGGCAGCAGCAAACTCACACAGAGTACATTTGTAGGGCTTGTGGAGTATGCGGATGTGGCGGTCCAACTCTTCACGCTTCTTGAACTTCCCTTTACAGAAGGTACAGCGGAAGCCTGTAGTTGGGTTCAAGGATTGTTCATCCTGGGTGCCAGCCGGCTTGGGTGAAGAAGAAGGTTGGGAAATTGTTTCTGGAGTGGCAAGGCCAGAGGGGGGGAGGAGGCCACAGGCTGAGCCTAGTTGTTGCTGATGGGTGTTAGAGCTGCTATTGATGCCCAGATGGGGTGTTGGAGCTGTCTGGAGGAGACTGCCACTCCCTCGCATCTGCTTGTCCCTAAGGATGGCCCTCTCCTCCAGCTCATGCAGCAGCCTATTCTCCTCTCTGACACGGCCACGGCCTTTACCAAGATTCCCCAGCTTGTGGGTGCGAAGGTGGATCTTTAAGTTGCCCTTTTGGGCTGCTCGGTGGTCACAGTAGGGGCACTTGAAGGGCTTCTCTCCTGTGTGTGTGCGCATATGCAGTGACAGGATGCTGTTAAAACGAAAGCGCTTGCCACACAATGGACAGGGATACTTTCTATTCTTGCGGGCGTCATCTTCGATATCGTTCATCTGTGACATAATGCCCAAGTTCTGGCCGTTGAGAAACTGCTGCAGGTCAACACGTCCGTTCAGTCCACTAAGTGCCCCTGCGTCAATGTCTCGGTTGAGCTGATTGGCCAGCAAGGCCATCTGACTGCTGATAGGCTGACTGGCCAGGGCTGCGTGATGGGTCTTCTCGTCTAAAGGCGTGGCTGCTTTCTCTTCAGGGATCTGTTGTGGGCGGTGTAGATCAGGAAAGGCGTGTCCTAGCTGGGCAGTAAGCTGATGAAGCTTTTGACTGATTGGGTAACGGCCATTTAACACTGCACTACTCAGATGGGCATCAGCATCAGGCACCGCTGACGACACACCAAGACACAAACTAGAGTCCTCCATCCTGTGTGAGCAGACAGACAGAAGGAAATATATTAAAAAATAACAGAACTAGAACCTTTCAAAAATAATAAAGGTTTCACAAAATAAAACAAAAAAAAAACATTTTAAATTGCATCTAAAAGATAGGAAGCCATGGTGGCTGCTGATGTGCTCTTCGTGTTTGCTTTCCAGATTGCAAATAGAATATTACCCAACCACATGTTCAGGACTAATGTGTTTCTTCACTTAGGGAAACAACACCTGTGCTGTGTCACCCAGTACAGGGAAATAAAATGCATTGCCTTTGATGCATAGAGCACTGGTTTTGAATTGTCAGCGCCAGGGGCCTGGAGAAATGCTGTGACTCCATATAACTTTTTTCAAAATGTAACACCATTTTGGATGGAATAATTACTCTGTAAACACAGTGAGCAGTGTATAATTAAGCTACTTGTGCCCATCCTATCAGAATTCCTCCAATTACACGCCTTAATGAAACGGAGCAACGGCATTGTCGGGGAGCCACCGCAATACTACAATTATGATATTAACAATAGCACTTAAAGCCAAGGGGTTACTCCAGTAAACACAACACTCTTATCTTGTTGCCACGACACTTGTCTTGGCGCAAAATTCCATTAAAGATCCGCACTACATTTGATGTGAATCACTTTGCTCTCCCTCTGCTTATTTCTATTCCCCCAATTCTCTCTCTCTGTCTGTGTTGTTCTCTCTACCTAAATCTTTTATAGTTTGTAGGCTGGAGAAAACAACAGTTGGCTGTGTTGAACGGGTTCCCAGTGCAGCCAGAGATGCATTGGTTGAACCACACTTAAGAGGAATAAGCAGGTAGCAGTTTGCTATATTTATTCTCCCAACATAGAACAATGCTGTTGTCCTGGGTCGCTTTTAAGCTACCAAAATATACCACAGATTTTCTAATATGTACTGGCAGTGAAAGTGTTCCCATTTCATATGTGTAACATCAGTGAATAAATAACAAAAAAAAATAATAACATTGGTTTTAATGCAGATCCATCTGCTCTCCAGATGGAGAGGTATAAACATCTATCTGCACACTTCCTCTGGCTGCTGGCAGGGGTCAAACCCTCAGAAACAATAACCACGGTTCTGCTTTGGTCAACAAAATATTGTATAATATCTCATTAAGCTGATTAGTATGCTGCCTGGTAACAGTGGCAGCCACTGTGCTATAACGCATGATTATAATCATCAAAAAACCCTTTCATGGAGAGGCAGTGTAAAGCTCTGGCATTAGGTGAGTTCACTTTTAAGAGAAAGTGGGATGATTTCAGACAGCTTATGGACCCAATCTGGCAGCAATGGGACACACCCATGTTAAAAATATGTGCACACATGTTCAGTATACACTTTACAGGCACGAAGGGCAACTAAGGTTCTGCCAGATTCTGTCTTTTTCTTTCTCTCTCTCCACCTACAATATGTTTCTAAAGCAGCGAGGACTCTACATGGTGCTTGACTCGTTTGTTTTCTTCTTCATTTGAATTTTTTCTCTCTTCCCTCACTCTGGCCCATCAGTAGGAGGTTAGTAGACATAAGGGGTGCCTGTTCTTTTAGCCACTGGCCCCTCCAACACACTGTTGATGGTGGATTCTTATCTTGCGGACATGAATTAGACACTGTGAGCAGCTTCCACTTGTGTTTAAAGGAATGTGACACTTGTGGGCTGCCCTTTGAATTCTCCTTATTTCTCCCCACAAGTATCTTTAGCAATTCTACTGAATTCATCAAGAGCATAATGGGCATGCTATGTTCTGCAGGATTATGAGTAACAGCTAGATATGCTTCTGTCAAAGCCTACTTAAATTTACGACAGATGTTATGATCGTGTTCTCATGTGACTTGAATAATGCTGCACTCATCTAGGAAATGAAGCATTGTAAAAGCTTAATAATAAAAAGTTTATATTTGAATGAAAATATATACATTGTATACGTGGAAATCTGTTGTGAGAATAATATTGGGAGAGAATTGCTAAGACAGATAAAACTTTGTTAGACTGCTTTAAATGGCTTAGGTTTTAAATTGTATTTATGTGACACCCCAGCTTCCATCACCAGGCGTGCTTATATCGGAGAAGACCTTATTTGAATGGGCCCTTTTTACAGAGGCGGCTGCCTTTTGGAATAGAAATCTGTGATTTAAACTAGGCTGATGAGCTGTTGCTCATTTGGGGAGATAGCAGCTTGCCCTTTTCTTCAATTTGATTTCTGCCTTTATCTTTAACATATAACAAAGGCAGATAGACAATGGAATAATGTGAAATGAACTGACGAATCCAGTTTGTGTTTTTTATAAACGTATCCTGGCTGACGAGCGTATGCAAATGAGACACATTAATATGCTTGCCTTGCTCCCCAGTCATTTTATATTTTTTCCCCTGATTAAAAAGGACATTTCTTATGTGACATCCCCCCTCTGCTCATATCAACACACACATGCAAGGAATTTGAGGGTGGAGTACAAGTAGAAGCGCACACACACAGGCAAAGACACTAAGTCATACACAACCCTTTGACTACAGACAATTCAATATGCGCATGCCCTCTAAAAGACAGAATGTTGCAACTCTCACAGCACTCTCAAATGGCTGCCCACAGAATTCACACCAACAATTCTTTGTTGTTGACATCCTGACTGTTACTGTTACAAGTTTCATGCAAAGTATCCATCAAATGTAGTGAAGAAAACAACTGTATGTTATATTAATGTAATAGTACTGTGCTTTTAGAAGATCAAGGCTGAGGTCATTCTTACCGGTTGTAACAAGGAGAGACGTGATGCCACTTTGTCCCTATTGTGTCTCAGTGTTTCTGCCATGGCTGTGTAGCCTGTGTAGACTCCGATACGAACAACACTTCCACTCTATAGCTTTACACGGGTACAGTATCTATCTGCCGTTATTCTAACCTGTATAACCTTATCATTTCCTGGCATGTACAGCATTGCTGCCTCATTAAAACTATTGGCTCCTCTGATACCTCTAAAACCACAAAGACTTCCTTTAGCATTTTCTCACGACGGTTCAGTTGTTGTCTTTATAGTTTGTGGTTTAATATTCAGCAAAGCACCACGTGCACCCGTAAACACACACAAAATCCTCTGCGCACTCATGCACACGCACAGAAACTGATTTCACTCGGTTTCTCTAAATGCATTTTTCTTCTCTGCTCTTTTTCTCTTCAAGCCTCAGCTTAATTATAAGTGGTATCTGTAACACAATGGAAGTGTATTTCAGTCAGCATTTGAATGTGCTCAGTTCATTTCTGTCTTATCAATGGTACCATGCATCATAAATGCATAAGGGATTTGTATGTGTTTCCCTCTAATTGTAACGATATAAAGTATATGAAAGACAAAATTAGGAATAGCTACCTATTATAAATTCATATTAAAATAAACAATTTCAAACTAATGTACTTCTTGAGTTTACTTTCAGGCCTTAGTTTTGTCATAAAACTTTCCTCTGACATTTAAGACAAGACGGAGAAAAAACGAAAGGATCGAAAAGCCATTAGTTGGACTTTACTTTGTTATTTTGACATGTATCGACACAAAACCCATCGACTAATCACAATGCAATACCTCATTAAGTCCTAATGAAGTAATTCATTGCATTAAACAAATCAATCATTATTCACAATGTGCTGAATTCCATCATATTTCCACCGAATCATTAATGAGAAAAGAGGGGGTTATAACTACAGTAATCTGTAGTTAATGCAACAATGGGTATTTACATGCAGTCACATGCACTGAGAGTTGAATGCTAAATATTAAGTTTGAGCAGCAGGGACAATCAGATCCATTCAAAAGCTCTAAGTATGTTTTCAAAGTACAAACAAAGCTTCATTACCTCTGGGTAAAAGTTGGTTTAGTTGGAGTTAGAGGTAAAACAGACCAGATATGAGTTTCTTCCTGCCTTGTGTTTTGTTTCTATTGCAGGTGGTCTTTGCAAGGCGTCTAATTAATTCAATAAAAAAGCTGCCTTGTTTTCCTTCCTCTCTCTCGCTCTTTGACTTCACTGCATTATTACTTTCTGTAATGAGGCGAAAACACTCTGAACTGCACATGGAAGACAGTCACACAACCCCAGCCAGATTCAATCCTAACTCCATCCCATGCCTGGAGCCTCTTGATCAAAACGCATAACTCTGCACTATCAAAAAGATATGAAGCTTCACAGATGGATGTTCGAAGGAAGAAAAAAGTGGAGTTGCAGACATGGCAAAGATCAGATCTCACTAGATTTGATCTTAAATATAAGGACGCTGTTTTTTCTTATTAGTAGGAACAAACAGCCCGGTCTCACTCCCAGCTCGTCACATACTGACGCTTTGTCACAGCCCATGGTGTCTGATACCAATGCACAAGGCACCGCTGAGCATTTGTATGAGATACACCAGGCTTCCCATTAACTACAATATTGCCATCTTTGGCAATCTTGGATGATTGTAGTAATGGATGTAATATAAAGAACATTAAGGTCCGGTAAGGGTGGGTGAGAAGGCTGGTGGATGGGAGAAACAAACCCCAGACCTAGACCCATGAGGCCGGTGCTTGTGTCCCATTTGAAACCAAGAGTTCTCCAAAATGGCAACTGGATATTCTGGGAGGTGTTTCCAGTTGCCTGACAGAGCCAGAGTTCTGATTGGTTAAGCAGAAACACCAATCACATTTCAATGCAGTAACTTGTAGTGGGCACCTTCTACAACACAACACTCAAAGGACAAAAAGAGACATGAAAAAAGAACAAACATTTTAAAACTTATGAATAAGATTGAATTAACTTAACTCCCGGCTCTGCTTTAACACAGAGAAAATAAACGCAGGATTTGATGAGAGCACGGACTCAATAGATCAGTGACAAATATGAATGAACAGGAGCCTCTGCCCCTCCTTCTTTCTCTTGCACAATATGTCATTGAGGGCTGTTTAAGAGGTCCTGTCAACAGGTAGTTCAACTTTCAGCTCATCCCCGCTGATCAGTGGGAGCCCTCCTGACAGAGAGAAAAGAAAGACACCGGGAGGGAGCGAGAGGGAGAGAAAGAAAAATGTTGTGGGTCTTTTTATCCGTCCATCGCTCTGACAGCCTTGCAGGGGATGCCATGGGAGGAAGATCAATGCAGGACAAGCGGATTCCCACAGTTCATTGTTCCGGGCCAGCCAAATCATCTTCCCAAGACGGCCGGGAGCTCAAAGCTTCCCTTTATGATAACCATCCCTGGTATTATTCCCACTATGATGATGGTGACCTGCAGATGTCTCTGTCTGTATGCGTGTGTGTGTGTGTGTGTATGTGTGTGTGCATATACATCTGTGAGCACCTCTCCCCTCCCGAGTGCGCTACAATAGCGGTCACAGCAGCGTGGACAGACCCCCGCAGCAGTGAATAAAGCAGCGAGCGCGGGATTAATAGTGCCCAACATTTGTTAAGCAGTCACTGTTTTGTGAAGTTTAGTGACAGCAGCGAAAGACAAAAAATAAATAAAAATCACGGTAATTGACATGATAATGATAGTGAACGTGCCTCATCTTATACTTAAACACTGTGTCCCGCTTTACAACTAACAGCTTATTTGGTTTTTATTGTTGTTGAGTGCCACTGAACCGGCAGTGACATTAGGTACTAAACAGATATTTAGATGGTTGCTGATACTATCTTTTGGGAAACATTGAATAGCAGGCTTTCAAAGCAGATATGAAAGAAATGCTTCTTTAACTTAACAGATTTTCAGGGTGTCACCATGTAAACCCTGCAAAAAATAAAAAATAAAACTGTTTTAACAGCTAACTGATCTACAAGCTGTTTAAGAAGCTTTCCCACATTGGCAAGAATACAGTTATTGGGAAAACATGAAATGGTATATTTAACATATTTTTAAATGTTTTGAAATTAAATATATACATGTATATTTATTTATGTATTTAAATAAAAAAAGATGCCATTTAAAGTAACTGCAAAATGCTACTAAGTGGACCTTGACTTAATAATTGCTCTGTCTTTTTTGTAGTTACAATTTCAAATATATTCATCCAACATTCCAGGCAGCTATTGTTGCATAAATTCCCTAAATAATGTAAATCCACTTGCAAAGATTTGCTTAAACAATACGGCATTGTTGACAATAGAGCACAGACATGACATAGTTTTGAGTTTCAAGTATCTGCATATTGATTTTCACACTCTACTAAAAAGAATGAAAACTCACTGGTAGTTGGAATAAGAAAAAAGAGATTTGATGCATATGTAGAAATATGAATAATATAACCTGTTAAATGTAAAGTATACACAGATGCCAGCAAAGTCCTTTAAGATGAAAAAAAAAACAACTGAAAAATAACAAACTGCCACAAGATGGTAATCTATTGTTTCCTCCTGACAGTTTAAATGTTATCTTTTGGTGCTTTCCCTTCGAAATGTTCTTTTATTGTATGTAATCTTATTTATGTACTGGTTACATACAGATCCAGTTGTGGTTGTATTTCAACCAAGTATGACTCAAATATCAACTTCCTATTGTTGAAAATGTGGCTGTGATGTTTTGAGATGTACCTGTGTGTTCTGGCCTGCTGTGTGTCTGGTGACTAAACTCTTCTTCCTGTCAACTCAGTCAGAAAACCAGGACACAATAGCGTGTGCATGAGTGTATGTGTGTGTGAGACAACAAACATGGCAGTGTAGAGCGCTCACGCATGGTTAGACTGCGGGGAGAAAGAGGTCAGGGAGACAATGACCACAGTGTATCTGTCATAGCTTACATCACTGGTCACCCTCTGCGCTGCATGTCAATGCTGCAAACACACACACACACACAAATCTGTAGGTCACATTATGGGCCAGCGCTGCCTTTGTCTCTCGCAGAGTGACTGCAGTGATGACATACAAGATTCAAGATTGAGACTAAACCCGAGTGGAGTTCGGTCTCTGCGTTTCTCAGGTGGTGGCAGCGAGAAAGAGACAAACAGAGAGAAAGAGAAAGTAGTTGAATGTCAATACGGCCTAAATAACAGAATATCAGAAATAATTGCTGTTTTCTTCTGCTCATGCTGGGCGCATTCTGGTAGAGTTTTGCATAATGACTACAGTCAAGGGGGGGTGGTGGTGGAGGTAATAGTGGTGGGTGTGTGGCGGCGGTGGAGGTGGTGGTAAAGGGAGGGGTTGTTGTGACAGGTGCTGAAATCAAACCAGGGAGGCAAGGGAGACAAAGGTTCAATTTACTAAGAGGAGACTTTAATTGTTACACAGCTAATTAAGAGAAGAAGGATCTTTTTTTGCACTCTCGACTATTTACTGAGAGCTGTGTGTGCATACATTGGGAGGTAAATTGTGCCTTCAAGCCAAGTGAGCCTATAGTGAAGAGTCACAGTGCGTGGTGTGTGTGTGTATGTGTGCTTTGTGTGTGTTTAGAAAAAAGGATGAGGTGCTACCTCAACATACAACATTTCTTTTCACAGCTTCTCTGCAGTTGGGAGTTTGGGACTTTCTCTTTCTTTTTTCTGCTAAAACAAAAGTCTATGGCTAATTAGCAGCACTCATTACAGGAAGCGAGTCAGGTAATTATTTTACATCATGCTGCCGATAATTGAATGATTCTTCAATGTCTGAATGTCTGTTTGAAAGTATCTCTTTTTCTTCAGCCCCCTCACTCCCCCTCTCTTTTACTCCTTCTTTCTCTTTGTCTTTGACGGAGATAAGAGAGAGGCTGGATACAGGTACTGCTGCCATATGCTCTTGAATGAAAAAGCTCTTCTGTCGAAGCAAATGGGATTTTTAAATATTGAAACTGCCGCATGTCTTTTTAATATGACCGTGTTAAATCTCTCTTTATTCCATCACTTTGATAAACTCCCCCTTTCTGTCTCTCGCCTCTCCCACTTTTCTGCGTCTCTTCTTTTTTGTTAATCTGAAGAGTTTGAAGGGAACTTTAGCTCTCTGAGAAGTAGTTAAACTTATTATGCAACCAAGCTGTGTCTTTTTTTTTTCTTTAAGCAGCACACTTCCTGTTTAAGAAAGCAAACTAATCTTATCAAAGCCATCAAGAAGCTGAGACTTGAGTGGAAATGCTTGTGATTCTCTGCATATGTTACAATATCTCTTAGTGGCCTTATAGCTGCTATTGTTCTCACGCACTTTTGGCGTGCCTGGGGAGGAAGAGAAAGAAAAAAATTCACCACAGTCTTCTTTCTCTCCTTTCGCTTCAAAGTCAGATATGTGAAGCGAGCTAATGTGGCACTTAATATAAAAGGAAAGAAAGTGAGAGAGTGAATTGTGCATTATCTACTTTAAGGCCAGGGTGTATTTATTACAGACTAATTGTAGCAGAGGAAGTGCTTTGGAGGGGTGTGCTCTCTGGAGAGAGGGTGGAGGGCCTCGGGGACATAAGAGAGCATGTTTATCTATCAGACTTTATCAGAAAAACACTGTGGCGACTGCTCTTAAGATCAGAGATGGGGTTTGGGGGGGAGTGGAGGGGGGATGAATAGATTTACAGGAGGAAATAAAATAAATGAAAGGGGGATACAGAGAAAAAGAGTGAGAGGAAGAGACATGTCAGCGAGGCAGCGTTTGCATCGATGCCAACGCCTCAGTGAAAGGCAGCCGTGATTAAAGCAGGAAGGAGAAGTTGGGTGAAACCTCAGAGGAGCGTTTTTTTTTTGTTTTTTTTTGAAGGCCTCTCTGTGAACCGGACTACAAAACACACTGTCACACACACAAATACACAAGTGTTCAGAGTAGGGTCAGAGCAAAACTCATACAGACACACCTGGCTGCTCGCAATAGCAAAAAATGTATACATTTTACATACTGTACAGTACACACAGTGTTTTTACATGTGCAAAAATGACACAAAATTAAACCCTAAAGCTAAAATGAAACAGCTTGTGTCTCTGTGTGTGTTTGAACATTTTGTCCTCACAACAAATGAAAGATAAATCCATTAAAGCACAGATTCCTAACCAGGGATACTTGTACTCCAGGGGATACTTCTGCAGTTGCCACGGGGGATGTGGGAATTTTTAGAGTAACTAAGCTAAGTTGGACAAAAATAGCAATAAACACCTGAAATAGGATAAGTGGTCTAAACAGAGAGTTGAGACTAGATAGTTGGCCTACAGTGAAGGAGAAACTGCTATTTGCTATCAAGTCAGATTGATGAAATGGTTCGCTAGAAGTGACTAATGAAACGGTGAAATAGTAACATATGTGAGGGTCAAACAATTGGCTAAAAGTAACAAACACAGAGGAAAAGGTTAACTAAAAGTAATGGGAATTTTGCTCAAATATAGCTAAAAGTCATGAGTGAATTGTAAGTGTTTCATTTCCCATTTTTACTTTATAGTGTGAAATAACATTCAGTTTCAAATTAATTCAATTGACAACAGATGGAATGACCGGTGTGTCAATGTAGGTGCACTTTAACTCATCTGAGAGTTTGCGAGCACTGTTTCAAAGTGAGGACTGCTGCCAGCTCTCACCTCTCTAAAGGAACTGATGAGGATTAAGATTTAAGATTATGATTAGAATTTGATTAAGATTAGATTTAGTTTTATGCTTAATAAATCTAGTCAATATCCAACACATTTTCACATTTTAACAGCACCAATATGTGGTGTGTGTTTCGGTCTCTGAAGGTATGCTCTGGCTGTGTTCCAGTCGTCCTTGTGTCTGTCTACACCAGAGCCTCAGCTCGGAGCTGTCTGTCCCGGCCAACACTGCATTTCTCTCATTCTTCTCTGCCCTGCCTGACCTTCAGCATCGTCACAGACTTATCTTCCACAACAAAGGCTACAGTACACACACTCATTAAAAAGGACACAGCGCACACACACACACATTTTTGTACATGTGTGCTCTGGCAGGGGGCTAAGTTCATTAAGGCAGTGGATGTTTATAATGAAAAATGACCTCCCTGTAATACACTGTGTGAACTTTTCCCTTGAGATGCACACACACTTTTGGTTTTAAGCTTACACAATAGAGACTCTCCTGTCCCTTTATGCTGTCCCACTACACACACACACACACACACACACACTGGACTTCTGCGTGTGTGGATTATGTTATGATGTAATGAAATGCTATGCTCTCAACTACTTTTAAAAAATAAATATGATAAAAAAAACATAAAAATGCTGTGCAAGGAAGTTATGCTATATGATTTCCCATCTGATTAGGTGCTAACCTAAAAGAATGCATTACTAAAATTTGAAAGAGTGCAGCTGTGGCCTTTAGGGAGGAGTGCTTTGTATTTAAAAGGAGCACGGCAGCGGCTGTCATCTGTGTCTAAATGGCTGCTACGGGTTGCTTGGACCTTGCAATTCTTATTGTTTATGACAGAAATATCTTGACATTTACAGTAGCATTATGAAAATGTCTGACACTGGCGCTCTGGCCAGGATGAGCTAGCTCACTAGCCGACTGCTAACTGCTTGTGCCTGCCACTTGACGGAGCGCTGAAGAGGCTGCATCCCTCAGATTCCCCCTCTCTCTCCACACACACACACACACACACACATAGAGCATCTCCTCCATGAGTTCCA
>CAFUXE010000465.1:122938-152563 GCA_903364295.1 Serranus cabrilla
CTCTCTCTCTCTCTCTCTCTCTCTCCTCAATTCTCTGACAAACAAGAGAGGCAGGATCAGAGTAATGTGATAGCACAGCAGCCAGCCAACGCAATCTGCCTCAAAGACCAGGTGTTCGCAATCCACCTCCCTCTTAATTCCTGCCCCCATCATTTCTCTTGTTTTTATTCCTGTTATTCTTCTCTTTTCTTCCCTCCCCTAGTTCTTCTTCTTCCTCTTTCGTCTCCTCTCATCTATCCCTGGTGTGTTTATAAGGTTGTATTATAATCAAATCTAGAGCGAGGGAGGCCTGTCTTTTTTTATTAATTATAGGCCACAGTTGATGTGAATGTATTCCGAAAGCATCTTCAAAATAGGTCGGCGGTACAGTTTGCTATTCTTATCACATTTAAATGTCAACACGGTGCAAAGCCCTACAAATTAGTTCAGGCAGGCTTCAACCCCCATTTAACATTTAAAGCGCCATTCTGTAGGGCTCAAAGAGCGATTTAAATCAGTTTACACACACACACACACACATATATATACAGAGATAGCGCTTCGTCTTTCAAACTTCTCATTTCAACACAGACATTTAACTGCCAACCTTTGCCTGAGAGAATTCAGTGCACCATCGAGAAGAAGGGGGGAAGGAGGAAAAAAAGCAGGATGAGAGAACAAAAAAGAGATATAAAGCAACAGAAACAATGCATTAGCTTCATGAATAATAAATCTGCCCGTCTATCCATGCAGAAAAGATCCAGGTTTTCAGCATCTCTGCATAAATCCACTGTCCGAATGAATAAATCAGAACAGGGGGACATTTTCTTGAGCTCTAGCCTATCACTGGTAAATAACAACAATGATTTGAAACACATCTGTTCATATGCAGCGCCAGCTAACCCCCATAGAGCAGCACAAGACAATAGAAGCCTAGCGCTGTTGTTCTACATATTGGTGGCTGGGCATATCAAATAGAGTTTACCCATCTTACACACACACATGCTCACACACACAGATCTATTGATACAAACAAACATAATCAACAAATAGGAATCACGTACAATCCACTATAAAACAGTCGACATTAGTATCCTCAACAAAAACACAACTGTATTATCCCTCTTTCAATAGGAAATCTGAGATGGCTTGCTATGAATTAAAAGCTTGATCCGTGGAACGTGACAGCTGGACATAATTGAAGGAATACAATATTATTGAAGTTAAGAACCATGGCTTGAATCCCGGTATTGAAAATTTCTTCAAACTTTCCAAAAAGTCCCTTTTTTTATATTTTTAACTAGGAACCATTTAACAGAAATCCTAAGACCTTCTGAAAACACAGGGAGCATTTTGCTTGACTTCCCAAAATGGACCAGAACTGCTTTGGTTCGATTGATTTAGCCAGGTCATTATGATGAAAAACCTTGGATATCTGTAGTGCAGTATGGAAAGAACTGAAACATTAGCTGACAGAATGCTGATCATTTATGATGCTACTCAACAGATTTTGAAAATTGTAATTTCTAAATACCTTTGTATGGCATTAACATTATGGTTAAGATTAGAAAAAGTAATCTAATCCAAACTATGTTTATGCGGAAAAAAACATTGTTAAGGTTAGGGAACCCTGAATTGTAAAGCCTGTAAAACCTCAATAAATGATATACCAAGTCCCAAAATGTTGAGATCAAACATATTAAGGAAAAAGTATTTTGCAATAAAATATCTGCTCATAGCAACTAAACCAATGACTGTTATTTAAAGACTTTCAGAGAGACTTTCAGAACTTGGTTAAATTATAGTTCAGGTTTTGTTTAAATACTGGACAAATCTAAAGTGGGACCATATGTGGGACTCAGGATGCAAACACTGGTCTCCAGTGGAAAAGTTTACTTCATATACCCACTGTCCGTAAATATACAGAGAGGTTGCATTTTATTCACATGAATGATAAAATGTCCCTGTCAGTGCTCTATGTTTTTGCACAGTGTTATTCTAAATGTACTTTAAGTAAAACTTTCAACTGCTGCTTGCACAAACAGTCTCTGCCTTCACCCTTTTGAAATAATAAATCCTTTAGTGTGATAAGATGAAACAATAAAACCAATGCTAATGAACACTTTTGACACTTAACTGGATATCAAGTTGCCTTCAAGACACACATGTGATACGCATGCACACATTCACACACATTCAAGAAAGAGCTCCCAGTCAGAGGGACTATGACAGGGGAAAGGGGTGATGTTCAGCCTTAAGGAGAACTTGGCCCTGTAAAGCTGTTTCATGCCATCGAGACGCAGGATCAACTGCAAGCCTAGAGGACACACTCGCACACACACAAACACACAGAGGCCCGGAGCAGCGGGCTTGTTATGAGACTTGCTTTGCATCGTTACACTGCTGACCCCAGTTGTTCCAGTGACTATATGAATGTCTAGGAGGGACCAACTCAAGCAAGCAAAGAAGACAATCACAGATTTAGATTAGACGGACGATAACAAAACTCCCTAGAAGGACATTCTGAAACTTTAAGGAGCCTAAATGGTGATCCATAACACTAATACACTCCTCTATTGAGTTCAGTCCATTTTGGCTATGTATTAGTCTATCGTTACACTATATACGCATAAGTATATATTAGGTAGCTTAATATGAGAACAAGAGCCAGTGTAGGGGTCACAGAGAGACTTCAGTATCAGCTTACAATTGCCCTATTACATCAGCATAAGTAACTGAATCCAAAGAGCTAACTAGCTTATAAGAGACCCAATCCCTCTGACTGGCTATCCTCTACCTCTAGGCTCGGCTATGACTCTTTCCCATCCAGCTCAAAGCAGAATGTTCTATGGGTGTGCCTAATGTGGACTCACTGAAATGTCAAAGCATTATATATCCTTTTTCGCGCAGAGTGGCCCCTAAGGGTTTAATTGACTATGCTGTAAAGTAAGTTTGAGAGCCGCGAGAGAGTGTGATGAAGATGAATATGTTTCATTAGAGGGCAAACAGAGCCTGATGGCTGGAATTGGCATTGAGAGAGGAGGAAATGTCTAATATGGATGAAACATTCATTTATCCATTGACGATCCACAATGACACATACAGGCGTAGTTGTCCACTTCTTGGCTGATCACCTTCAGAGAACTTAACAGGATAGCGATTCATATTTAACATGTGTTCTTTTCACCTCTTTTCTTTCTTCCTCTCTGCTGGTTGGCCTCTGTCTTTCTCCCTGAACCCAACAAGGAAGGAACAAGCTTCCAACGACTGCCTGGCAACTTCAAATACTCGTCAAACAAAGAACAGAGCAGAAGACAGAGAGAAGAGAAGGGGCCCCGCTACTATCCCGCGGCCTTCGTTTACCAATTATACTGAGTACCTGCTGACAGGTGGGTTGTCACAGTGTCTGCTTAGCCACCCAACTCCCCTCATCCCCCACCCCCCCTTCAACATCCCATCTCTTTCCAGGAAGCTCCTCGCACCTCCAGGCAAACAGAGACAAAAGAAAAGGAGGATAAAGATGATATGGAGGATAGTGAAGTGTTGCTTCAAGACTTCGCCTTTGATTTTGGGATACATTTAAGAGCTACAAGACGGATGATGAGATTTTATCAGTTAAGGCGAGCAGTCAAGGGAGTTATCTAGTAGTTCAAGTTTTGAGGGGCAGTGGTGATATTGGTGCTTTTATTCTTTCAAAGTGGGAAAAACTCTGCAAGAGATTTGGATTATATGACCAGTAATTTAATTGGCCGGTGCATTGTCAGAGCCCTAATCCTCTGAAGCCATCTACAAGGAGTCTACTATATCAGAAGTGGACCGCATGAACTGACTACTGTTTTTGATAAAATTCTGATATACTAGTACAAACTTTTGTACTTCTCTTCCCTCACTTCTTCATTGAATGTCTCTTTCCAATAGCTTCTCTTCCCTAAAACACTACAAGGAGGTTTGAAGACAGGGGGCCTCCCCCCATCACCACTACCCCCTACCCATTTCTCCTCTGTCTTGCCGTCTCAGAAACTCAGCCAGCCAACGAACACAACTGAGACAAAACATAACCATAATGGCTCATTAAAGGGAATGGAGACGACTTAGGCAAACAAAGCAGCCTTCACTGGGCTGTCACCGAAACTACTGTGATGGTACGTCCAAACTCACGCTGGTGACAAGGAGGCGAAAGTGTCATCCTCCCACCGAAACTCGCGATGGTTTGGAGTGTTTTGACTGCGCTCGACGTGTCTCTGTATTTGTTCAGTGACAAATCTAATGTGTGCACAGCAGAGTGACAGGCCTCTGTGCGCCAGAAAGAGGAGAAAAGTGGCCACTTTTTCTGTACTTTCTTGGAGAGGAGGTATGTCTCAAGTGTTGTACGTGTGCAAGAATGTCCCACCTCTACAGGGAGTTACACTTTTTCAAGTTAGAATCACGGTAGATCAAGCTTCAGCTAACTGTTTATTGTGAACTTAGTTAGGTTAGCGACTTGGGAGCAATGTAAAATATCTGTTTGAGGCCTCAAGTGAAGTCCTTAATGGAGAAAGTTGGGCAAGGAGGATGGAACCAACCAAATGTCATATTTCCATTGCGATATTCTCTAGATTGTTTCCTCATGGATGTATTAAGAAAACAGGACAGAGTATTGGTTTTATAATACATCCATGCTTTTTCACCATTTGAGACTTAGCTGGTGCTCTTTTAATTACGTAATTTTGATCTCCTGTTCCAATTGGAGAATTGGCGCCACCTACTGCCCATCTTGCTGAACCAAATCTAAACAATCGCGCAAAAAGCATTCTTTCTGCATTTTCCTTCCGCCAATTTTCTTGAAATCAGGTTAAAATTTGCAATACATTTGGATGGTAACGTCTCTTGTTAGGATAGCATATAATTTACGTTTCACACTTTCATACATATCAATCCATTTAATGACCCCCTACATCCTGTATGGAGGTATCTGTTTGTATGATTCATGTATATATTGTATGATTCTTGCATTGTATACTGATAAATATATAGTTTCTAGAATTTTTTACTTTTTCCAGAGCTGTGGAACTATAAGGAGCCTCTTCACATAGCCTGATATGTCAGTTTGAGCATTATAGACAAGGTACTAGAGACAGCACTTCTCTCTCTCACACACATACACGCACATTTGTGTTTTGTGTCTCTACTTATTCTTTTAAATAATAAAGACAAGATAGTTCAAGTCCCATGTGTGTTACCTCCAAAGGCCTCTTTGAAAATAAGAGGCTGCTGCTCACACAGTGAATTTCTTTACTACAGCCAATAAAAGTGTTACAGAGTGAAGACAGAAAGTTTTTGTAGATATAGGAGGCAGCTGGGGAACACAGGCCTTTATACATATTCACTCTTTCATGACAAAAATATATTGAGAGATGTTTTTTTCATACCGACTTATGACACTGGATAAATGGGAACTGAGTGGCAATCGATCAATACTCAGTAGCACGGTGCATTCTGTGAACTCCTTTAAGTTGTCTTACACCTTTTTTTGGAATATGTTTCCGACTTTTTTATGACTGAAGCTAGTGTGTGCAGCTAATCTCATAGGCCGCCACTGACCCAGCACCAAGTGCAGTGAAAGCACAGTCGTATCTGCTTAGCAATCCCCCAGTAATTAAGGAAGGCCCGCACCATGCCTAAACCTCTCCCTGACACAGTGTTGTGTCTGCAATGCATGGAGACAAGGAGTCATAAGAGGCTTAAGGCTCATGTACCTGCCGCTCTGTGCGTGCATGTCTGCGTGTGTGTGTGTGTCTGTCTTTCAAGAATAGTGGAACAGAAGATTAAAACAGTGATCAGAAAAGTAGAATTAACCACCTTTACTGCTTTCTTAATTACTGTGAAGTCCACCTCTGTGTGAGCAGCTCTATAAATACCTTCCAACTCCCAAGAGGCCCTGAAAAATCCAACTTGTAAATGAAGAAACACACACACACACATATGCACACACACACAAACGCGCACACACATCCTTTTCACAGAATGACCAAAAGCTGAACCCGGCACTTCTCAGAAACTGGGCCAAACCATATGTCCTTCTGCGTATTTTGGGATCAGACTAATTCATTTTGATGATAGCATAAAAAATGATATCTTCCAAAAGAAAAAAAAGAATGAAAAAGAGGAAATGTGAAGACAGCAAGAACAGACAGAGCTGGTAAGAGACAGAGAGAAAAAAGAAAGCGACCACAGGAGGGAGGGCCGTAGGGAATACATGTGATGAATCCAGGTCTTATGGGGAGTTCCAGGAGAGTAAAATAAGGCTGAACCTCAATAGGATCAGCATCCAGGGCAACATTACAATAAAAGTAGAATTTCCGACAGGGATAAAATGATCTGTAATTAGGACAAACAGCACTAAAAGCAAGTTCAAAGATTGCTTTTTTCCCCCCAGCTTGGATGTGTAAGTGGTTTTGTGGATTCCCAGGATGGCACGAGTTAAAAGAGGGAACAATAACAGAAAGAATACGAGATAGAACAACAGTATGTTCTTTAAGATAGATAACAGAGATTTGGATGTGGAGACAATGGCTCTGTGAAAGTTGTGTATGCAGTGGTTAAGAAAAAGTAGACAAGGTGAAGCCTGCTGTTGATGTTTAGAACAGCAGGGGAGAAAGGAAAAGAAAGAGGGATAAGAGGAGAAAGGTGGAGAGTAACAAAGCAAACCCCCCACAGGAATGAGCCGCGAACCATCATAGGCAGGGCTTAAAGAAAATAACATAGAAAAAGACTCACAACAAGTGTATCCCAACAGACTTTTCTCTATATGCAGCTCACCAAAAACACATCTTCTGCTGCTGTCTTTTACATCAGGCCTTTTATAGATCTGGGAACTGGCAAACTGGGCTGAAGAAAAGGCCAGTTCAGCCTAGAAAGTATGCGAGCAAGAAGGAAGGAGAAGGGAAGGGTGGGATGAGGAGCTTAGTTTTATATTTTGTTTATGGTGGAAAAGGTTTTCAAAAACATACATAAAAACATGTAAAAGTATGCAAGTATGATTATGAAAATATACCTAAAGTGTAAAAGTATTTACTCTGCAGCCAGATTGATTAAGTTGTTCTAATATGAAATATTATTTATATTAGATTATTATTAATGATGCAGTAATATGTAACATGCATTTTATTGTTTTTGTTGGCTGCAAGAGAACTGATTTTATTCTCATTATAGGTTTTTAAAGCTTTTATCTCCAAAGTAACTTATAACTGAAGTCATCAAAAAAAAGCAGTGAAGTAAAAAAGTACAATATTTCCCTCTGACGTGTAGAGGTGTAGAAGTAAAAAGAAGCATGCAATTACTGGAGTAAAATACAAGTACGAGTACAATGAAGTTGTACTTTAGTACAGGACTTGAATGGAAATACTTGTTGATTTTCTACCACTGGGTTTACAGGCGTGTTGCAGGGAATGTAGCTGTGTTGACACTTGATGCTTCCCTTTACACAAAGCCGGCTCAAACAGGAATAACTTATTTATATACAGCATGCTGCTCGCAGCTATTCTCTCTGTACGTGTTATGGCAAAACAGATGAATCAATATGTTTGTGTAATAAAGTTTATTAATGTACTGATGACTAAGCACCAAAAATAAAGTTGAGGCAACTTCTGTTGTATGTGTGTGTGTCGTATCTGTTACCTTTAGTGTTCACTGTGCCAAATCAGGGCAGGAACATGTTTCAGTTAACACACTTTAAAATAGGTTTTACTAATAGGGCTGCATTATTAATCAAACATTTATGGAAATAGCAATATAGAAGAGAGCATTATCCAATGTACAGGAGGTTCAATATTTAATATACTAAAGGTAAATTATGTGTTCAAATACTATAAAAGAATACTAACACATATAGTTGATAGAGAATAATAAAAGAGTGCTTCAACAGTAAGTCAACAGTTGATGCATTAGCAACAGATCAGCTCCAAATAGATGCAATAACATAACAAATATACTTTTTACTCCACTACATTTATCTGACAATGATAGTTACTACAGAAAATACACTCCACCCATAAAATATCAGGCATTCTTACAAGTTACATTTCCTGTCCCAATGCAGCATTTAAAATGTTTTTACCTTAATCAGTTTCAACATTAAAATGCAAAACTGCTGTTGTCTTAAACATTAAAACATCAGTGAAATAATCTAATAATTAAATACAAATAATATTCATATAAATCTGCATAATGAGTATTTTACTTTTGACTGTACAAACACTGAACCATTATGCAAAAACAAGAATTTAGAAGGACACAAGCTAGATTTGAACTACAGATTAAATCTGCGTCTAATTCAGTCTTCTCCAATTTAAGTCGCTGCCATTTTGATAGAAAACACAACATAACTGTCTTTCAGTTGACGAGAACTAAAAATACACAGACAATAGCTTTGAGATGAGCAGAGACAGAAAAAAGGAGAAAATGTGTTTTGTCCTTCAGCCTCGTTTTCACTCCACTTTCCCACCCCATGCCAGTGACTGCAGAATAAACGGATATGTGAATTAAACCCCATTGTTTTAAAAAAGATCTGCTGCTAAATTTAGGCGCTTCTCTTGTTCTGCCTGAATGTGAAAGAATGTGCCAGTTATGTTATGTTTGTGTGTTTTATTTTCTTCCTTTCCTTTATCCCTCATTGTAATCTCGGGCTACATACATCTCATGTTGTTTGAACAAGTGTGAGTTGTGTATCTGTGCATGTGTCAAGGCAAAAGAGAAAAAAAAACACATACACACACATATAGTTCAGCCATGCGATTTTTGCAATTAGAAAAGACACAAAAATAATTATTCTGCAGCGCAGTCAGTCGACATATCCTGAGTCGATGATGCACGGATCACGTGTTTAATAAAAAAGGTTAATCAGTTGTTAATCAGAGGATTAATAACTTGTTATTTTCTTTACAAAACCATTAATATTATGCCATAAATATTTAATGTTGATAGGTCTTTTTTTTCTTTTTTGGTGGGAGAGACAGGGTGGGGGGTGATATGTGCTTGGTGATGCAGGGCAGAGTGAGCAATATCCAGGCATTAATGTGCATTAATCATGCTTTGGTGAAGACAAATAAATTCATTCATGTTTATTAATACAACCTTGGAGAAAACAATACTCTTTACATTATTCACTGAGTTATTAATAAAGGATTTATGAACAGGAGGACCACAGGACAGAGACTCTGAATCAGGGAGAAAGAAAAGCAGACAAAAAAGGGAGAGAAATAAGAAAATGAGAGCAGCAAAGGGAGGTCAGAGTCACAAAGCCAGGAGCAAAAGTTCATTAATGTTTAGGATGGAAGGGGCTCAAACGTTTAGAGAGGAAGTGTGTGTATGCGTGCGAGTGTGTGCCTGTGTGTGTGTGAGTGAAACAGAGTGAGAGTCGTCCACCACTGGAAAGCTGGGGGTTAAACAGAGATTTTCTGCCCTCACTCATTTTCTCCTTAACAAATTACCCTGCCCGTTTGCTAATCAAAGCAAAACAAATATTGCTTTTCATTCGCTCCATTTGTTTGAATGAACATACAGACATTCCCAAAATACTCATTCCCAGCTCAGATGTAATTAAATTGTGCCTTTAGTGAAAACATGCAGTGGTACTCCAATTAGTTGTGTTTTTGTCGTCGGGTAAAGACGGAGATTGGCAGTGGGTGCGCCTCGGGCACCTCGGTGTCCCGAAATGGAAGTATGTCTTGGCGTGCGGGCGGGGTGGGGGGGTGTTTGTTAGACAATGTTTGGGTGCACAAGGCTGACTGCAATGACAGAAAAAAGTGTTTGCAGAGTTGGTGGATGGTTTAGTGATCTGATGATATGTTTTTTGTTGTGGTATTACTTCGCTGACGAAGAGTGATACGTATGTTTGAGCTGAGAAATACAGACATGTGACCCAGGACACTGTCCTCACAAAAAATGGCAGCAGAAGTTTAGTGCATGAATATGATGAATGCTGGAATATTTTTTGGGCATCTCATGCATCCTCTGAACAGTAAACAGCAGCAACCTGACAGATGAGAGGAGAAAGGCCAGCCCCAAACTCAAAACAGCTGCACCCAAATCTTTCTCTTACCCTAACCAAGTAGTTTTAATGCCTCAAGTAATCTAATAATGGGATGGCACCAAATAAACTTTGCGTTATTGCCTGCACTGCAGTGACACAGAGTTGTTGTTGTAGTTTGCCTTTTAATACAGTTGAAACCCACCATGCCACTCCACCACCTTGACCTCCCTGCCCTACAGACACAGACATGCTGAAAAAGGTGATCTTTGGCTATGATGCAGATTTTCTTCTTCTACTAGATTCCAGTGATTCCAACTGGATATATATCAACATTAGTCAAAATGATAGAAAAACAAAATGGGAGAGGTGTTTTAAAAGATTGTGTTAATGCTGTGTTAATGCACAACAGTGGTGACGAAAGGTTTTTTGTGCTGCTGTGAATCCATCTTGTAATCATTTTCTTTCTCTCGTTCTCCATCTTAAATGCCTGCTTTTTTCTTTTTTCCTTCTTTGTCTTAAGCTCCAAATTGTGTTTTTATTGAAGGGCTGTATGGATCGCTCGGCAAAATGTCATCCGTCAAGCTGTCGATGAATCCATCCTTTCATTTAATGATCAGCCTACCTGATATGCATTTTACATGGCTCCATATACCTTTAATGGGAATCAATGGAAAGCAAATAACGCTGGAAGCCAGTAAGCTGCATGTCTGACGGACGGATGTGGACGCTGGCTATTTGTCAATACACACAGCTCTGTTCTTAGCCATGTGGCTTTGTACTGTATACGCCTGGATGAATGTGGCTGCAAAGGTGGCTCACTGTGGGTTAGTGACTGGCTTACATGAGTCTGTACAATCCCACTGCTACATTCTCCCACTTGCTTTGTCTTCATAAACTAAGAGAGAGGAAGAGATTGAGTGAAAGAGACAGAAAGAAAGGAGAAGGTGGAAATGATGAAGGCAAAAAGAGAGAAAGACAATTAATGAAAGAGGAGGAAGAAGAGATGGAGAGCAGGAGGCTTTAAAAAAAAAGGACGGAGTGAAAGGGCCGAGGAGGGAGAGGGAAGGGAGGGACGGCCACTGGACGTGGTTTCAGTTAAATACTGATTTCATCATACGATTGGGGAGGAGGAGGGGTGGCGATGGTGGCTGTGGCTGTGGCAGCTCTAAAACACATAACTTTTTACGAAGTGAAAATCAAATATTAAAAATGACAGGCCTTATAAGTGTGCTGAGTGAGCTTGGGTCACGGAGGGAGGGAGGCGCGGGCGGCTTGTCAGCTACTATCTGTCAGGGCGAATTAGAAACAATCAGGGCCGAGTGAAAGGGAAGGTGATTGTTATTAAGCGGCGGGGCCCTGCGAGCGGGCGCCCCAGATGTGGCCGTGCATATAAAAGAACAGGAAGCCGGCAGTTTAATTCAGGAAGCTTGCCGAGGCGAGCGAGCAATGCCACAAAGGAGGAGAGGGAGGCGGTGGGTGCTGGGAGGGGGGACAGAGGATATGAGGGGGTTGGGGCTTCTTGTCGCTAATATGCTGGAAGTTACTTTGATAACACATTAGGCCTTTTGTGGAATTGTGGAATGACGCAACTTCTTTTCTTTTTTTTCCTGCGCTCATCCATCTCTGTCCATCCCGCATGGGGAAGTGGCGGGTCAACCCACAGAGAGGGCAATAAGAAGAATCGCGGGTGAAATCTAGATAAGTCGACCTGAGCACACACATGTATGACAGTGAGGTGGGCAGAGACAGCCAAGCCCTTATATCAATTACAACCTGATATCCTGGGAGGAGGATGGGACGGAGGGAGAAACCCCTGAACGGATGTGAGTGTGTAAGTGTGTGTGAGCTCATGTCTCAGTGCCCAATCCCCCTCTTTAAACCTTTTTTTTTTCTTTTTATAATCACCTGACAGTGTCTCTCCCTGAGCCGCTGTCGATTGTTTGGTCTACGTGACTTTTTCTCCTGTGCTTGTGGACAAGCACATTGATGGACACGGACATGACTCAGTTTTGACTCCTTTGGTAGTCCTGTTATCTGTCAAGTTGCTCTCCTAGCCCTCTAAAACTCCTCTGAGACAGACATCAACGCCCACAGATCACTATCAGGGAGAAGGGGGATGAGCGGGGGGCAGTGGGGGGAGCTGGAGGATGTAAGGGGGGGCTGGTTCATGTGTACAATATGGTAGTCAGGGGAGGGAGGGGGTATTTGAATGATAGGGAGTGACAGTAATCTTCCAAGAGGCTGCAGACTCAAAGGCACATTGGCCATTGTGACTCTTTGAAAACTACACCGTCACACCAGCTGTGGGCAACTCAATGGACCAAACTTAACCTGAAGTGTCTCAGTTTTATTTTAATTTCATTAATGGATGCCAAACAAAGTCTGGTCACATCATTAGGGATAATAAACACACAAATACTATCAAAGATAGATTTGCTAGAGGCTTTATTTGACCGTACTGGCAGCCAATCACTGCCTACCTTAGAGACAGTAAGTCAAGTGGATCCATTGCCTCTCAAATAGTTTCACTTAACACCAGTTACGTGAAATCAATGGGAAGTACAGAAGGAAGAAAGAGCAGAAATGAAGGAGGTTGTTAAGATAGTTTCTTTCATATAGTGCTTCTGTCTCGGAGCGTGAAGGGCTTTGATTTCTATTTACTTTGTAGTGAGAGATATCGCAAGAAATTTTCCCTCTCCTTAAGAATCACTGATCATCCAATAGGTTGAAATAAAGCAGGCTTGTCACATGCTCCCTCTCTCTCTCTCTCTCTCTCTTGTCGTCTTTATCGTGGTGATCAGTCAAACACTCACCTAACACAAGCCGTCTCTGGTTTCCACCTCCCAGGTTTTTTCTCTGCCTTGCCGCTGCTGATGTAGCGGAGGTTATATGGTGTTAAACACAGAGCTGCTAAACGTTCCCCAAGGTAATAACAGCCAGTGTATATACAGTGCTGTGCACTACTGCGACGGGAAGTTGCTGCCAAGTGTGGAAGCAATGGAGATGGAGGGAAAAAGGCGAGAGGGAGGGTGAGGTGAAATAAAAAGGAAAGAAGTAAAATAATTAGCAGACAAAGAGGTGAAGAAGACAGAGAAACAAAGGGAGCAGAGAAAAAGGTGGAAGATGAGTAATTGCTATATCCAAGGTCTAAATAAAGACGATGAGAAGTGATACTGTTGGGATGCTGTTACATGCTGTGTGAGTTAGCGCAGGTTGAACGCACTGTAGATATAATTACTGGGTTTAAGCCATCATTGGTTTATCCACTGCTATTTTAACTTCATTTTTGGGCTCAATTATTGAGAGTGTAAATTCTTCTTTTTCCTTGAAAATAGTCCTGACAAAAGTAACCTTAACTAAAGTTTCACTCCACTTTTCTGAACTTTTTGACAATCTCTCAGGGTCTTCACCAGCAAACTGAGTGTAGACTTGGAGAGAAGGTCAAGACAGGGTTTTAGGTTCCTAAACCTAACCAAGTATTTTCACAATGTTAACCACACATTTAAAATGATGACTTTTA
This sequence comes from Serranus cabrilla, assembly GCA_903364295.1. Taxonomy (NCBI): domain Eukaryota; kingdom Metazoa; phylum Chordata; class Actinopteri; order Perciformes; family Serranidae; genus Serranus; species Serranus cabrilla. The sequence goes on from CAFUXE010000465.1 coordinate 136,447, forward strand.
CATTTAGGTATAGGAAATGCCCTGTGGGTGTTATTTGGAAAGTAGGAAAAGTTTTGCTGTGTGGTTGTATGGGTTGTAGGACTTGTTTGGACATTTCCATGCCCATGGTTTGGTCAATTTTCGGCAACTAAAACTTGCTTGGTTAGGGTTAAGCAAAGATTGTGATCAAGCTTAAATAAAGCAGCATTGAATGTTGGGCTGCAAATTACTTCTTCCATGAACAGCCACCAAACCTCCTTGCTTTTTTGTGGCATTATAACAAAGTCAAACTACTTTTAAATGTTCTTCTGTTTTTTTCTATTTCCGAAATAAGAGGCAGCAATTCAAGAAACCTAAACATAGGTTGATTTAATGTATAAATAACAAATTGTGTCGATTTTGGGTGAGGACAGTCAGAATGAAGTTTGATTGGAAGTCTTCTTTATAAATTAGGTGCCAGGAATACTTGTAAAATGTATTTATGCTGCACTGGTTTTGGACCCAACTCTCTCTTGCCTGTTTATCGGCCAACTCACTCCCAACTAGCTACTGGCTGGCATCAACTGAGCCATTAGCAAACCTAACATTTAACATATTTAAATACTAATCTGAGCCTATGAAAGACAACTTGATGTTGTTTTATCCTCATAAAAAGATTTAGTAATATATCACTGATATCAGGTGAGTGTTTTCATATTATTTGTATTATACCCTACATCAGCATATGGCAGCGGTCACACAAACTCATAAAGAGCCCAGCTGTACATCTTCCATCTCGTGATGTCATTTAGTCTGAATGAGAAGTGAATTGTGGTAGTCCATTTTCACAAGAAAACATTTTACTATCCATTCAGACAAGACATGAATTGTGATTTGTAGAAAATTGTTTTCTGAAGTGCCTTAAAACTGATAGAGCTGGATTGCACCCAGGTGTACAAAGAAGGAACGTGTCTCTCCACTGACTGACTGACCTAAATATTTCTCTTTATGGACAACATGTAATAATGTGTGCTTTATTTAAGGTATATAAAGACAGGGAAGCGATGGCATATCAAGGAAGAACAAAGTCAAAAGTGATATGGATGCTGTGGGAGGTGGAAATTGCCCTCCTCCCCAATCCAATCCAACCCCCCTCTTTCTCCAAGAGGCCAAATCCAGGCCATGTCTAAGATTTCACAACGATTAGCGAGGGAGGGATGAGGAGGGATATAGAGATGTACTAGAGCAGCATTAGCCATTAATCACTAAGGGGGGAGGGAGAGACGGAGTGATGGAGAGAGGGAGTGATAAAGAGAGACTGTCCTAGCGTGGCTCAGCATGGGACTTGTACTTTTGCTGTCTGGACCTCCAGGGGTCTTGTGTTTGACTGCCGAACAGTGACTCAGTAGCCGTGGAGGAGCTCCTAATCCTTGGCCATTGGAAAGGCAGTGAAAGACTCAAGACTAAAATATATACAACATAAAAATCCATCGTGGCAATATCTTGCCAAAATCAGACAATTCCGTGTGTATGGTGTATTTTGCAGCAGAATTGCATTTCATCATGTTTATAATTGAACAGAATGTAAAGTTTACTTTGCTGAGTATTTTGTCTGTAATGACAGCTGGCGTTTAAGTTCCTAATCTGGAAAAATGACAATACCGAATATTGCTACTCTACTACAGTATATCTTGCTCCTCATCAACATGCAACTCAAATGTTCTGTGCATCTCTGAGTGCTGTTCAAACATATCATCATCCAAAATACTTAATAATTCATATTAAAGCATCCAATGAAACATTTCCTGACCCTCCATGACTATAGCTAAGGTTAGGGGAAGAGTGTGGTCATGGGTACAAGAAACTTTTTTGTGGCATAAAATCACACTACTTCTACCTTCTTGGAGAAAATAGTTATTACTCACGTGGTGTAAGAGTTCACTTGTCAGGAAAATGTAATTGCGTGTTTGACAAGAAATTCTCATTACAGAGTCCACTTACGACCATGTGACAGAGTTTGGAATATTGGCCACATGATAATGAACAGTCTTACACCTCTCTAATGTCTCTGTTCCAGGATGGACAGGTGTTAACATCCTCCCTGTGTACAACCACCTGTTGGAAGTGAATAAATTACACACCTAGCTCATATGTTAACAGCTAAGCAATCTTCATGATAACTGAACAACACTGAGAAAGGCCATGAAATGTGGCAAAAGGCTTTAGAATCACTACACCAGTCGCCTGGGTCCAGACCAATGAATTCGTCATCTCCATCAGGAATCGGAAAATAAAAAATGTAATTCAATAAGCGCAGGATGATTAACAATTAGCTAATCAGTTCCAGGGGTGGGACTAAGGCCATTGTCAAGCTGTGCAATGGAATAGTCACCATGTCTTTTCAATAGTGATAATTAATACTTTGTTTTGACTTTGCTTCAGAGGTGTACTGGGCATCCGGCATACCGGAGTCTAATCCTGGTTGACTGCTACATTGTTGGGCTGGTGGACTGTCAAAAGATCTATAGAGTTTCTATCAGCCGTCTGGCCCTATTTGTCTTGTTGCCATTTACATGAACCAGAAAATCAAGAAGTTCTCCTTCCATCTCAGCTCCTTCTCCACCAGAGCATCTGCATCACTGCTGACACTGCACTTAACCGTCTGTCCATCTCCCGCTCGATTTTCTCCCTCACTTTTAAATACTTGAACTCCTTTATTTAAGGCAGCGGTTTGCATTTTCTCCGGTGAGGTCAGGCTCCAATACCAACATTTTCTTTAAAAATTGCTTTGAATATTGTGGTACTATAAATGGTAAAGTACTCAATTAACAAAAGATGAGGGAATTGTTGGAGAACAGTGTCCGCATGTGTGTGAGTGATCCGTACTACCCAGCAGTCATATTCTACTGTGATGCAGACATATAAGATGTAGTCAAACACTTACATCACCATGGTGGGAGGCAAGGTGAAACAGGGTGACCATAAAACCAGAATGGCCTTCAGTTAGTGTTCCTTGCATTCTATCTCCCCCAACCCTCCTCCCTCTCCCGACACCCATTCCTCTATTCTTATTTTTTTATTTTTTATTTTTTTTCTGTACTATGAATAAATTTAGTCTGTCCCGGACATGAAAATGTCAAATACCTAAAATACACCTAGGCTAAATAGCATATTAATTTTTAATGCCTGCTCATCCTATGCTGCTATTCTCATATCAGGCCTGTCTGCCAACAGCTGTTGCTGGCTCTCTGGCTGGGAATTTATCATCCATCTAGCTAAAGGAGGGGAGAGAGGGAGAGAATAAAAAAAGAGATGGGAGACATTGTTCGGAAGACAAGGGAAAGGGGAGGGACAGATCCGTGTTTTCATGGATCCCTACCTTGTATTTATATCACCCTCACCTCGCAACTTTCTTACTTTGATATACGAGTGGGATTCAATTACACTAATGCCAAACATAAATTGTTCAAGATTCCTTCCTTTTTACCCCTCGCCGTGTGTTATAGCGCAAGCCTCCTCATACATAAAAGAGAAATAAGGAGCAGAGTGGTGACATTGACGCTGGAGGTAGTGACATTGGGGAGAGCGGCAGAGGGAGGCGAGATGCACTGAAGCAATGTGCCAGTGTGGGTGTTGAATGCCACCCATGTGCGTTTTTAGGTGGCATGTGGTGGATGATTATCATAGATTATCACAATCCAGATTGTTACAAGTTCTGTCTGCGCACATAGCAGCAGTGTACTGTAGCTGTGTGACTGTGTGTGTGTGTGTGTATGTGTGTGTGTGTGTGTGTGTTTTGGTTTAAGACAGAGTGCCTTTGGGGATAAGACTAAATGGTGAGCGAATGACGAACAGTTGGAGTGTGTGAGCGTATGTGTGCATTTATTTGTGTGTATGTGTCTTGTTCTTTTATCGTTACAGTGCGAGAAGCAAATATCATACAGGGTTTGGAAAAATGTGAAAGATCTCAACATATTCTCATGAAGCGGTTCGTATGATTTCCTACGAAAAACTTTGCAGCACGGTTTGTACGATATCCAACATGTGATGGGTGCTGTTTTCATTGCATTGTTGTCATTTGACGACCGCTGCTATAGAGAACATCATGATCCCTGTTTTAAACACATTGCTATTTCTGAAAATGTGTTAGGTTTATCCACTTTCCTAAGGTTAAGAAAATAGTTGAGGCCTTAAAAAAAACTACTACTTCTAATCCCGGACATAACGTCCAACAACGGGACACGAACGATGAAGGATGGTGGTTCAACCCACCTTCAATATTACGTTCACACAAAATTTACCTTTGATTTCCAGAGCATTACTTTCACATAAAATAATACAAACTGTTCAGGAGAACAAGCTGGAAAAAAGTTTAGGACAAAGACAGACTAACATAGAAATTGTGTGTGAGCTTACCTTAACACACCAACTGCATACTGGAGTGCAATCTGTCTGTTAGGATCAAGTGGCCTCTCACTGTCACTCCTGACTGACTACTGCTTACTGGAATGGCCACCTAGAGGGAGAAACAGAGGAGCGGAAAGATTAGAAGAGGAGGTGATAATGAAATATAGACCTGAAGAGGCGAAGACGAAGATGGACAGGGGATGCGGGCGGCAGGAGAAGACAGTGATGGGTGGCGAGGAAGAAGAAGATGTGGTGGGGGGGAGGGGTCCGTGTCAAGATGAAAATCTAACAAATTCAGCGAGCGACGCTGCAGAGGTCAAGGGAACGCAGCCGAAAAAGGTTAAAGATGAAATCAAAGCCAGAGCGCTGCGGTGCCCGGAGGCACAGCTGAAAATCTATCCCTCCAGGGCAAGGCCACCGCTGACACGAGGCAGACAAGAAGCTAAATACTGCACGCCACTCGGGGATCTTTCATTTTCAACCGATCAATAAGGGCTTATATTTATCAGGGCCTCCGAGCAGCTGCTACGTCTGACAACCTCCACTTCATTTTTGCACTCCTCCTCCTCCTCTCTTCTCTTCCTCCTCCTCCTCACACGCTAAATTGAGACCCATCGACCATGAAAAGGGGCAGAGACCCTGGATTGCCATTAACCCCCCTTGTGTCACTAGACTGTCTAAGACACACACACACACACTCACACACATACACACACAAATGCCCTGGAGATACAATTCTGCTAAAGGTCTGTCTCCCCCTGCTTTAAAGAAACATGCCTTATCATTATGGCCTTGGCACAGACACCAGCACCTCTTCATGTCTTTTGTTCCTCAAGCTGCCCATGCCACCCAAGACACACACACACCCTCTGTTTTACACACACATGCACACACAATCATGGTGGCACCCCGCAACAACCTGACTTCACTTTTAATTTTTACCATTTTGAACATGTCTTTCTTGCCAAATTTATATCAAATAACAAAAATATCAAATCCCAAATTACCACTATAAATCTGAGGAGCATTATGAGAAGCGGAAGATTGGGTTTAGGGGTCTGAGTTAAAATAACTGGCAGTCTAATCATCTGCACAACAATATTTGCTGTGAGGCATTCTAAATAGATTATCGCTAGTCCATCTGTGTCATCATTGATTTATAAGGCATTAAGCTGCTTGGGGAAGAGAGAGGGCCTTGCCTTCTCTGCTGTTAAAGGGGCTTCTTGTCGAAATCAGGGGCACGGCAATGGAACAACTGTGGCACTCGTCTAACCTCCCCTTTAATCGTCAGGCAAGAGGAAGTGAAAATAGGACGGGAGTATCTGTTTTGTTTTTTTTTCTCGAAAAGGGAAGTATGAATCCAAATTTTCTGCATCTCTTTTTGTTTGGTGATACAAAGAGACTGGGAGGAGGGGAGGAAGTACAGGAAAAAAAATACACACAGAGAGAAACAAATAGCGCACACAAACACACATGCACATACACACATGCAGAAAAAAAAAACAAGGGACATCATTAACATATGAATGCTATATGCAAATGGTAGGGAGAGAGCAGATGTTGTTGCATTTAATTGACCTATATGTGAATTGCATCCAAACCTTTCAGTGTGTTTTCTGGGCCCACTGAGTACAGTTTTGACTGGCTTTCTGGTACCACTCAACATATGAGCAGGGAGCACAGCCATTTTAACAGTGTTTAAACATAAAGGGAGAGATAAGTAAGAATAGAGTAGAACACAATAGAAAAGGAAAAAGAAAAGTGTGTGCAAAAATGTTAAAACATATTGTTTGTTCCTCCTTTTTTCCTCTGTTATTCCTCACAGATGACATCTCTGTCAAAACTGATCGTATTTGGCCTACTACAGGTGGTGATGGTGAAAGCATATTAATTAAAGTACCATTTTTTTAGGAAAAATTTTGTAGCTTTTGGGTTTGAGTTTTAAAATTTCGTGACACTTTATATTTCACCTTTACTCCATTTGACAGCTATATTAACTAGTTACTTTGGGGATTCATATTTTTAACATTAGTGAACAAAATATAGATATTGTTTTAGAATAGTTTTGATTGAATGCCAAAGAACTGTTAATACATGTTAATACAATTAAAAAAGTCTAATCATACACAGTACTGTACTGCTCTGAATATTGATGCTGTGATAAATGTGTATTTTCATTCAAATAAAGCCATCATTTGGTGACACCTGTGGTTACTGGTGGTATATGACTGACACAGGCCCCAGCAACCCCGTCTCCTCATAATTAGGTTTACATATTGTGGAAACAGCTGCATAGATTATGTTCACTGGCGACATTTTCTTCAATTCTCAATCTTATACCAGACAGGACTCAGAGGCTTGTGTGGCACGTGGTTAGGTCCAGCTTTAAAAAACACTTTGGTTAGGCAAAGACCGGGCTTTGGTCAAACATCGACAGCATAAACACATCCTGCCTTGTGTCAATGTTGACTTTTACAAAATTCAACCAAAACCACATTCTTTCTCTAACCTTAACAAAGTGTGTTGTCTGAACATATCCAACGGTCAGGATGGTGATTATTTACCGGCACTTTTTATTTACAGGCACTGAGGCTTCCTGCTTACTCACTAGTTGTCTAGCTTGGTCCACTAAGCTTTGACTCCAACTATAGAGGACTGGTACATTTACTCAACGATTGAATCAGAAAAGCAAACACTCTCCACCAAACAGCTCCGCTTTGCTACTTAATCTGTCTCTTTTCTCAGTAAGCAGAAGGATCCTCAAGAAAACAAAACAAACCTTGGCCTAAAATACTCTTTAGTAAAATTTATATATTTTCATTCAATTTGGAGCATAAAATACTGCATTGTGTCCCCCCGTTTTTGATAGGAAAAATATTAAATCTAATTAAAAATACAAATCTTAAAACATTGGAATACAATAGCTACGTTGTTCTTTCTACAGTTATTGAAAGCGCCAGAAATACAAACAGGACAGCCTATTTGTGAGATCCTTCTCGGCTGCTCATAAATCCCACTGCTTTATTGGTTGGTTGGTTATTGGCGCTGTCTGCTGCGTCCTTTTTACACCTCTTCATTGTATCATATGCAGGCAGAAACAGGGGGAAGCTAGTGTTGAATTAGTATTGCATATAGCACCTAATAGGAAAAAGAATATCTTTTCAGTTAATTTCCTACTGGATATCTCAATTTGAATAAATATGAATATGTCAATATCAATACAAAAAGTAGAAGAAATTTGATTTTTTTCTTTCAAAAACTTGATTAGTTATAAAGTTTGTTAATAACTGTGAAGTAGCCTTTGCTTTGTGGCCAGTGAAATGCCACACTTGTTTCCCAGAAAAAGAAAAAAAAAAATAGCCTGATTTTCTTGAAAGTTGGTGGAAGTGTACCACAGACCAAAAAGGTTATATTTTTGAGTGGATCCATTTATTATTTTTTACTTTTGTTAACACGTGTTATGGCATTGAAGCGCCCCTCTATATCAGGATCCTTTTTACGGTGATTTTTCAAAAACCTGTTCAATTGTTTAAAAGCATATTTACTGAACATGAACTAATATACCTGTCTGATTTCTACTGTACTATGGAGTAATGGAGTCATTTTTACACTGTGGCATTGCTAGTTTTAGTTAAGCAAAAAATCAGAGTATTTCCTCCTTTACTTGTGGCACCTTGAGCCGCCTGCCAAGGCCCGGACAAGCCCACTGCCACTGCCCCCCCCTCTAAATCTGATTCTGCAGGTAGAGGCAGAAACACAGAGAGAAAGAGGAGGGAAAGTCACGCATTTTACACTGCAATGTTTGCATGGGCGAGCCATGAAAAACACAGATGCTATTTTCATCTGGGCCTCTGCCTTTCTTTTTTATTCTCCTCTTTCCCCCTTCCCTCCCTCCCTCTCTCCTTTATTCTCTTACTCTATCCCTCACTTTCTAGCCCCCCCTCCCTCATTCTTGGGAATGTCATTAAATTGTATTAAATAGCCTTTTGTCCAGGGGGCAAGGACCACCCGATATATGATAATACATTAAGGCCCCAGTGTAGCAGCCACTGAGCCGAGACCATCTTAAGAACAAGCATGGTGTGTGCCATTGTGTGTGCGCTAAAAAAAGTGGATGGCAATGCGGAGAGGAAAAAAAAAAGATGGAGAAGGGAGGATGAGGCGAGTTGGGTTGGAGGACTAGAAAGAGTGAGATATAGAGAAAGAGAGGGGAAGGGAGGGAGAGAACGAGGTGGTGTGGCTGCCTGCCTGCGCATGTGGCTCCCTAACAACTGTGACACATACTAATAGAAACATACCTAATAAATTACAAGCTTTCAGGGTCTGGCAAGCTGACATTTTCTCTGTGCACGGGACAATTTCATATCTGCGGCGCAAAGTCGAGGGGCTGCTGGACCAAATTGCATCACACAGAGATGCCAGAGGATTAGCATAAAAATTAACACTTATATTTCAGCTTATTGTCAACCCCACTCCTGCACCGGCTGCCTCACAACAATCAATTCCTCTTAGAAATCTGATTAGATTCCATGACGCTTATTATCCTAGTCATGTCTGCCTGCCCCCTTCACTACCACAACCACCACACACACACACATCACTGGCATAGGCTGAGCACTGGCTGCCACGACTGCCCAGAACATTTGTTTAAATGGAATTAAGGAGAAAATAAATCCATAGGTGTGGCATTTCTTTTGACAGACGATGCCTCATTCTCTGTCTGAGTGTTTATCTTGTGATCTCGTGTCTTTAGCCTGCACAGAAATCCATCCCAACATGTTGATATTCTATTTTTTAGCAAGTCAAGTTCATTTAACGCATTCAGAGCACAATTATTTTCCAAACACACAAAATATAATGTAATGGTGCGTTCTATTTCAGTCATAAAAGATGTGATTACAATACTTGATCTTTTTTTTCTTCTTTCCATTCCAGTGGACACGGATTTTAAATGCGGGAAACCACCCAATGGTAAGAATTAAAATTCCTAGTCTTAAGAGACTTTTTCAACAAACAAACATATATTTATTCATTTATATGAATGGTAGTCCCATATCAATAATTAAAGTGATGCTTTCAAACGCATTCATTATATAATTCTAAAAAAGATGGGACACTGTCCAAAACATAAATAAAAGCGTATAATTACAAAACAGAATTTAACCAGTTTGAACATAGAATACAATGTCTTTGTACAGTCTTAAATTCAATATAAATAAAAAGGAAAGTATCACATTCTGTTTTACTTATATTTTAGACATCATCACAACTTTTTAGGAATCAAGATCTTTTGTTCAAAGTAGGTTCAGTTTGTTTGACGTTTCCTCAGTTAAATATATTCTGTGTACATCATCAATAGGACCACACAAAAACTATATATTATACATTATCATAATTTGAATAGATCATATAGATAGATCAATATAAAATGTGTCTTGCGCTTTTTCATATCCTCACGTTCGGCCATGTTAGCTAAAAGAGGGTGTGTGGCTATAATGTGTTCTCCTTTAGATGATGTGGGACACTCTGATTGGATTACAGACATCCAATCTAATAAGATTGTGCCGATTACAGTAATCACAGATCTAGACTTGCTAGAAAAGTTCTGCCCATTGCATTCCCAGATGAGGGAACTGAACGGGTTAAACTTCTCTTGAATGTTTTGTAGCAGTGATTCCTGGTGGTCAACCACAAAATATGAGTGGTTATTACTCAGTCAGAATGAGTATTAAATTTAGGTATTTAGATTACAATCTTACTGATTCGCCTCAGACTTGTTTATAATCAAATGCCATCCTGGTTTAATGTCTCACTTTATTTCCACCTTCCCCCCTTCAAATGATCTTCCCCACATCTCATCCATCCTCAAGTACACAGCCGTCACAAATGCTTTATGTTTACAGCAGAAAGCTGGAATGATGCAAAAAAAAAAAATCTCGTTTTGAGATCCCATGAGGCTGTCGCAATGAAATATTTGTCAATAACGCTTTCTGTTGAAGCACATTGCACAAGTATGTACTAAAAGCACAGCGCACGTTGGGTGGCTTTGGTAAGACTCTTGATTGTTTAGACAAATGGCATTTCATCGCATCCAGATGTCTTTAAGCTGTGCTCAACTACCATCGCTGCTTTCCAAGGCGCAGGCTGAATGTATACAAACATCTCCTCATAACTGCATTCCTCATCTGGGCCTGCGAGCGTCACACCACTCGTCACTGAGCTTGGATGACAGCCCGCGGTACGGAGAGTTAACATTTGATATTTAGATTTTTGAGGTAATCCTCACGGGGGCAGAATCCTTCACTCGAATGGGAGCTTGATTAGTTTAGCTCAGTTGGAGGTAAAACACATCATCCCGCCGATCAACTAGCTGACTTTTTGAAGTGGCTCGAATCAGATATGGAGATTTTGCTCAAGATTTCACCAGATTCAACGCCATTTTAAAGGCATTTTTAATCCGAATTTAAAAAAAGGCAGGACAGGAAAGCAAACAAGTGGCAGCGAATGAGGTGCACCCTGGCCGGGACAGGAGTTATAAACTAACACTGGTACAAAGGGTCCCGAATAAAGACGCCCACAGGGTTGAGAGAGGGAGAGAAGAGAGAGGGAGAAGGAACAAATCGTCTGATGTTCTAAGTGGATAACAACAGCTCCTGCTATGCAGCAGCGGAGGCGCAGAATAATTTAAACCAGCTACCCAGCTACCCCACCCCTCCTTCCCCTCCCTCACCCCCTGGCCACCCCTCTATTCTTATGTTAACACGGCTAAAGAGGAGTGGGCCACCCAGCAGCACGGAGCAGAAACTTAAGTCCACGCTTCAGGAAAAATAATCCATCTCTCTGCCTCTCTCTTTGCGATGTAACTTTACTCACTTACACACACACACACAGCGTACCGCCTGGTAAGAGAAACAGATACAGAGCGGAGAGCACCAGTACGTTCACTGTGCCTTTAAAGCATATTACTTTTCAGACAAGAGTTTGAAGAATAATAAACTTGGTGCTTAACTGGGCTATTTTCCCTTTCGGTTAATGCCATGCAACAGCAAGGCGGGGGCGAGAAGAATTCATAAGTCTTTAAATGCAGAGTAAACACTGCTTTCTTTGTTGATTGTAGAGCTCTGTTGTGTTTTTTTGTGGATCTTGCCCCCCTTCCCCTCTTTCTCTTTCTTTGTCTATCTCTCTTTTTTTTCCAATCTCCAACCAGAAGGGCTGCTGTTGTGTTTGGTCTCCAAACAGCACATCTGAGGTACACACCTCACTGACATTTTATAGGTTCAAATCCCCAAGAATGGGAGGAGGGGGAGAGTCATATTTTATACCGGCGGTTTATTTTAACGGGCGCTTGTAATTAACGCAGCATGTCCTCTATCTCCCAGCCATCTATGCCAAGGCCTTTATTTAAACAACTTTATTGTGAAATGTTTGCGTTCTCAGCGTTCGGCCAGGGCCCACACACAGAATATTATTTCATACTTCAAGGGGAGGGTGGGGGAGTGCGGAGGGGGGGCTTTGGAAGAGTTTACGCTTTGAGCGGTTATTGTTTTTGATTACAGCAAGGCTCTTTTTAAAATGGATCAAGCCTGGTAACCTTGCACACTCACACATTTCCACACACAAACACAGAGTCTCACACTTCTACTGACTCAAAGTAGTGAGAGGCTGAAGGAGAACCTGTTTACAGAAGGGGTGTGCGAACCTGAAGCCTTTGCCCGGGCCAAATGTACAATCTCAGCGTGATTTATGAGTAAGATCACACTATTTATGTCCAAATGAGAGCACTTGTTTAATGCTGCTGCTTGGGGGCTTCTTTTTGGAGTGTGTGTTTGTGTTCTTACAGGGTTTAATGGAATTTGATGGAGAGATTGAGTGTTTACACTTGTCAAAATGACCCGGAGTTAACACGGTGCTCAACATACACAGGCGTTTCTCGCAGGCTATCGATGCAACTTAGAAGATCAGACTGTGAGATATGAGCGCCAGATCAAAACCCACATGTGTTCAGCATGCTGTTGCACTCTGTGATTGTCAACCTCTCGAGCAAAGCCCTCGTGGTGAACATATGATCATGATCTATGGTAGTTTTTACCAAACGCAACATTTCCTTATAAAGAAATGGATTTGATAAGTTGGTGGACAGGAAGGCAGACATGGTGTGAGCTGTCAGCACATTCGCAGCTACATTTCCACACATTCCTGCACTTCTGACTTTCTTTGGTTGCTTATAATTGCAACAGCAGGGTTGGACACTGAACGGAAGATGAATTCATATTGAAACCAGACAATAAAGCACATGTTTATCTTATCTTCTCTGTGTGGTCTTTTGCACATTTTCATTTAAGTGTTCTTCACAAACAAACCATAAATGCATATTGAAACCACACTCAGGCTACACTATGGGTTTTAAAATGAGAATGCAACCCATGGTATAATATAATAATATGCAAAAGCGTCTAGGTCAGCGTTGAAATAATTCTGATTCAATTCTATGACCTTCATAAAACACAGCACAGCAGATATTCTATTCTTATCATCTAATAATAGAGTATCCACGCTTATAATATAATATCTCACAGTGCCAGTACATTACCATGCCTGCTGTCCAGCAGATCAGATGGATCACAGATTGCCTTGGGGAAGCTAAGTTTAGTATAGTGTGCTTTTAGCGCATGGAGGAGATTGACAGGACAAACCTGCGAGAAAGAGGGAGAGAATGACTCATGACAAAGATTGTGAGCAAGTATAGCTACACGGCTGCAGCCTGCTGAGCCACCAAAAAGCACATCAACAAATGGATTTCGATAGGGGGGTTAGTGTGAGTGATGTCGTGGGCACTGCTGTGTGCAAAGACTATTGGGACCAGAATCAATGAGTTACATTGGAAGGGTTGGTCACACTTTGCTAGTGCTGCCAATGAAACGTGTGTCAAATAACTTTTTCCACACAGAAAATGTCCGTCATGTGACTGTGCTACCTGTGTCTTATTCTTACCTCCACCACAGAGGTTGCGTTTAAGGTTCAGGTTTTTTGTGTCTATCTTTGTGCAACATGCATGTGCAGAAGTAACAAAAATCTTTTCTTGCCTTTTAAAAATATGAAAGGCAAAGAAACTCATCACAAAACCTTTTGTGTTATAAAACTGTACACACAGAGAGGAAACAAGACCTTGCACTGCCACCAGAAAAATCTGCACTGTATTAAAAGTGATGGTGTTATCACCATGATGAGAAACACATATGCAGAAACATTCTTATTTTCCCTGTGGATTCAAGTGAGAACGGAGGAATCTGCAAAACCATTTTATTCTGAAAGGGAGCCACCAGCATGACCTGTGCTGGCCTTTACACTCACACTCACTCTCTGTCATCTGCTGCTGCAGCCGGCTGAGTCTGTTCACTGTGATGTCTAAATGCAGCAGTACACTTTACTTAAACATAGCCTCTGACCAGGCAGGGCAAAGTATGTGAGCAGGTGGAAAATGTGTGTTTTAGTTAAACAAGTGCTTTTCATAAGCTCACCTGTTTTGAATGAAAAATGTCATTTGTAAAGTTTGAGCTCAAGGGGCAGAGCCAAAGAAACTCTGTTTACAGCAGACTAAAGACAGGTTTGAAGGTGAAGGATAGTAGAGGATGTTGCTATACTATAATTTATCAAAGCAAGTTCACCAGCCTCCCAATCTTTACAATAATCATTTAGATTTTTTAGTGGAGTTCGTTTCTGTCATTAAAGGTTGCTAACCTGCACTATGAAAAGGTTCTTCTGCTTCAAAAACATTCCCATTCCTTCTTCTTCATTCATCCGTCATTTTCCTTTCCTTGCCTTCCCTCATTCTCCATCCTCTCCATGCTGCCTTCCCTCAGCATCCTCCTCCCCTCCCCCATATGTTGTGGTGTGAGAGGCTATAAGGGGATAAAGTGAGGTGTAGACACTTCTTTAGCCCGGCGGAGGCCAAACAGATCGAAGTCAGAGAGCACCTGGCTGCTGGGTAAGCTGCGCGCTAAGAACTCCTATTCTCTCCCTCCTTTCTTATCATCTTCCCTTCTCCAATACACTGTCCTTTCCCCTCTTCTTTTGATTTAACTCGTGTACTTCTTTTTCCAATGAATCGGATGTGTTGGGCTGGCATTTTCTTTACTGTTAGAGATAAAAGCAGCCTCCGTCAGATACTTGCTCACACGAATTCAGACACTTTCTAACATCGTGGCAAGTCTGGTCTACAGCAAACTCTAAGTAAAAGTGCTGTGCTGCCAGGAAAATACTGTCTTTTAAAAGTGTAATAGGTTTACAGACTATTTAAAGGCATAATGTACACACACACCCACACACACACACTTACACAAACACATTCCCAAGTGCTCTCCAGCCCAACAAGTAGGGGTAGTGGCCATTCACCAGAGCTCTATCGATCGTACCTGGCTCCGCCAAACTCTCTACTGTGTCATTCAAACCTTTTCAATTTTTAATCACCAGCTTCAACATCACAAGTCCCTGTACTGTCAAACACACACACATACTCACATGTGTGTGTGTACTGTACGCACACAGGAAAGAATGCAGAAAGCCACAAACACACACAGCTGCAAAAGCACACATAAAGTTAAAAACATGCAGAAACAGCCCTCTACTCTTATAGCCCACAGTACTTCAAACACCCAAATCCCTCCATCCCTACACACATACGCACACACCTCTCTCCAACACACACACAGATCATACAGATGCACACATGTAGGCTACAAAGCATATTTCTGCAGACAACAATCCAAAATGTGTTATTGTTCTCTCAATGCCAGCTGACAAATAATATCTAGCACGATATGCATACAGAGAATCTGAGTGCGTTTGTGTGACTGTGAGAATGAGAGAGCGGTGAGAAAAAACTGTGTGTGTTATCACCTGGCCCTGTCTTGTGCCCAGCTCCAGACTGTAGCCAGCTTTGACCTTGGGCTCCACCATATTCATTACATCATTAAGTTACCTCTTCATTAACTTTTCATTGTTTATGGAGGAGGCATCAGGAAGGAGAAGAGATGGGGGTGAGGTGGTGGTGGGGGCTCTTTATCAAAAAACCTTATCCACAGCTGGGCATCTGGGTCCTGTTCTGCCTGCCCAAGAGTTCCTCCTCTGCAGTGTGAGGGGGCGGGGGTGTAATATGGAGATTAGCAGAGCGGATGGTTGCTGGTTTGATTCTCTGGACTGAAAGACTGGGAAATATGGGTACACTCTTTCAACAATTACAGCCCTAGTAATCTCTATAAGCATACATCTGCATATGAATGCAAAATCTTTAGGCAACGGGACAGGATTTTGGCATCCGAAGTGTTCTGGTTTGTGTTTGTAGTCTGGGTAGTATTTACCAGTCATGTTTGAGCGGTCTTTGATTGAATGCAGGTACAGCTACAGGTACGGTCCATGTGGAGAGTGAAAGAGGCCAAACAAATCTCAGGAGCCATCGCCAATCTTTTTTTTTGTATCTGCATTCTTATGCAAATAGATATCTCTTTATTACTCAAAATGTTATCTGTATGCAAAGCACCTATAAAAAGTATCAATGAAGTTACTAATCAGACTGTAAACAATTACCAGGGAATTAATGAGGAATTCTTGGGCTGTTTGGTTTGCGCCTGTTTGCAGCTCTTTTATGTCTGTTTTCTGGTCATTTTGTGTCTCTTTGTGGCCATTTTGAATCTATTTGTAATTGCTTTGTCTTTTTGGAGACATTTTTGGGGCTATTTTGTTCCTAGTTTTTTTT
>CAFUXE010000465.1:160997-191333 GCA_903364295.1 Serranus cabrilla
TGTGTGTGTGTGCGGTGTAACCCTGAGGTTAAAGAGCAATCTGCAGCCAATTAAGCGCTTCACTAGGAGGGCCCTGCTTCCATGAATGAGAGGAATGCTCTACGAGCTTAAGAGAGAGGGACTTGACTCAGTGCTTTGGAAACATTATGCGCATGTGTGTGAGTGTTTGTGTGTGTGTCACGGTTGGGACGTTTACAGTGCAGGTTTGTCTGCTGGTAACAATTAAGTGTCAGGGAGTTAATGTAAGGGTTTAAAAGTTCACCACGTACAGAAGACTGGTGTTGAAGAGAGCTTGGAAGCAGCAGGCCTGACTAAAACGTACCACCTACTGAGCCAATCACAGGCTCCCGAACCACTAAAGAACAACAGGTATGGAGGGTAAAAGTTGACTTTAATTCTGATATGCATCAATGTGTTTTTTGCATTGATGTTTTGCATTCCAATCGTAATGAAAAGTCTGTCTGAACTCTGCCACTACTTCAAAATGTTATTTTAAATTGGGTCTTATGGTCTTGAGGAATGCGGATTACGATTTGTGGTACTACTTTCTTCTTTTAGGTAGGCTGGAATAACATTGTACATACCTACATATAGTGAAGGTATTTGTAATGCCTTGAATTTCTGTCGAACATGAGAATTAAACTTTCTCCAACAGAATAAGGCAAAAAAGTTTAATCGCGTTTGATCATTTTATTCACAAGGACTGGGGTGGAAAAAAAGTGTGTTTCAGCCTGAAACTTTCAGCTGCCCTGCTGTGGTGAGCGATGATGCTGCTCTGACTTTTTAATATGGGCATCAAAATAAAAAATGCAATGTACATGCACTGCTCAGGGAGTGTGGCTTGGGCATAACACCCACTACCGTAATATCTGGCTGTTCTCTTAAAGGGAAAGGTTAGAATTGGCATTAATTCCCAGGACAAATACCTTGCTTGTCTCTAGCTCTGATTGAAAGTGATGGAAACAACACGCTTTTTTGGCGTAATGCTATGCAAATTTCGGTGCAAATTCCATCCATACTTGTTTAAGTGCCGCTTGAACATCGTTCCAAATTAGTTTGCACCGAGTTTGAAAGACAGGCCTCCATTCTACTTTCTGGTGTTTACAAACCCTGTTTTTCGTCACATTTGTGATGTGAAACTTGGTGTAAAAAGGCTATTAGAGGAAGAAAATTTTAACATGATCATCCGGAAATAAAAAATTACACTCAAAGCATGAGGAAATACATGGAGCAAAGTGAGGAGAGGAAGTATAAAAGCAAGAGGGCAAGGAGGGAGGGAGGCAGGAAGGAGGGTAAGGTCGATGTCCATACTGCTCTCCTTCCTCCGCCCCCCACCTGCACCTCCTCCCAGCAGCCCCTGCCATCCATCAGTGGGTGAGCAGAGAGGATCGGAGCCCAGAGTAATGAGCCGTAAGCCCCCTTACACGTGTTGACGCGCCGCTAAATAAGATCCATTTACCTAGGCTACCGCCGCTGCGCCCCGCCGACAACTGGAGGAGAATGCGCCACCCTCCCCGCCACCCCCGACGCGTCTCCAGCACACCTCTTGTCATGCACAGTCGTGCGTTCTGGCTGTTTCTGTGTGTGAGCTTACTTCCGTTCCTCTCTGGCTGTCTGTCTGTAAATCTGTCTGTGTGTGTCTTGGTGAAAGAATATCTATGTGTTTGTGCTGTTTCTGTGTGTGTGCATTAATGTGTAACAGTATTCATGCGTGTGTGTGTGTGTATGTGCCTGTGGGCAGGGAGGACGGCGTGGTGATCCAGTTACTCAAGACAGACAGAAGCAATCGTTCTCCAGTTACAGAGTTTTCTCCTAGACTTGAGGGCATCACTGTCAAGTGTCGAGGCCATCAGGGAAGTCTCGCTTTAGACGATTACACTCAATCTGGTCTTTGTGTGTGTGTGTGAGTGTGTGTGTGCGTGTGGCACAGTAGGGGGACCATAATGTGACCTCCACTGCTCTAGACATGCTACACTGAGGGTTAGTCGTTTCCTCTATGTATGGTTTTGTAGTTTTTTGTGTTTTAGTTTTTAAAGATTTTCCCAAAAAGTTGCTCTTCTGTTTCAACTAAGCCAGTAGAAACAAAAACTATTTAGGAAACTTTAAGGTGTGCAACTAGTAACACTGGTAAAAGGTGCGTGTCATACTCAGCCCCTATGTGAAAACCAGCCACTGTATGGGAACAAACACTGCTTATACAAAGCATCCTCACATAACAAAGGAGGAGAATGGTGAGAGACACAGAAACAGAAGGGCATGGAAAGAAAAAAAATGTTTGCAAATCATAGAAAAAAGGTGAAAAAAAGAAAAGTGAAGCAAAGGGAAAGAGCCACGAGGAAAAATAAAACAGGCAGAAAAAGGGACAGATGAGTGAGCAAGGCTTTAGTAGCGCTGTTGGGGTGAAAGAGAATGCCACTAATAATGAGATGTCTATTTTACCCACCAGCTCTCTGTCTCTCTCGCTGCTACGCCTGTTTTCCTCTGGCCCCCATTATCAGTGCACTTGAACCCGGGGATAACAATGAGTTCACAGAGATTGAGAAGTGCCTAGGCCTTAATTGTATGTATTTAGTCACGCAAACAGAGGCAATGGCCTGAGAACGCCTAGTTAGCCAATGACATCATTTAGCCACACAGCCACTTTAACTCAATGGGGCTGCTGTTGCGTACAGCTCTCTGTCACTTTACCCGGTCCCTGCCTACCATCGCTCCATGTCTCTCCGTCTTTCAGCACTCAGAGATTCCCTCAAAAGATACTTCCTGTTGTCTGTTTTTTATTTTCTTTTATAAGGTCAATTTACACATTACCTTTTTTCATCCTGTATTTATGTGTCGAAGTTTATTCAGCTTTTCTACGTTTGATTTTGTACAATAAAAAGCAATATATTCTAAAAGCCCAATATAGTAAAAAAAAAAAAAAAAATGCTTGTTTAGTTCTGCAAACATTATAAGTGTATTTATTACATAATATTATTCTATAAAACAGGGAAAATCTGAAAAATCTGGAATTTCAGAATCTGGCGCTAGTGAATGTAGATAATTTTCTCAATTATCAAGATTATTGATTAACTTTCAGAATTTCCGTCAGTCAGTTATTCTTTTTTTTTTTTTCCACTTTCCATGATTTCCATGTCCGTGTGATAAATATTAAGCATTATGACACTTGACCTTAAAAGTCAATGCTTTATAGTCTGGTCTGCATATTGCTTTAAATTATTGTTAATATTTATGAGTACTTATAGCCATAGTTATACAGTGCTATGAGCAAATTATAACACATTATAAGTACATTTATAGACATAGTTCTCATAAAAACTGTTGTCTTATTAATTTATATACATTTTGTCTTCGATCTTGTGTGAGTTTGGACGATTGTGTGTGGATGTGTGTGTGCGTGCGTGTGTGTTTGTTTGCATGCATACTTTAGTCGATCAATGGTGGTTTCTGGCAGTCACAAAGATGATGATGGCACTGAGATGTTAGTGTGCCTCACTTGCTCGGCACAAAGAAGGGTATGTGTGTGTGTATTTGTGTGTGTATAAAAAGGAGGGGTGCTTCTCAAGCAGGGGTGTCAGCACTTGAAAAATCAATCACCATCTGGGCTCATTTCATACAAAGGACAGAGGGAGGGGAGGATAACTCACAAACACACACACACATACACACACACATACACACACACACAGACACACACACACTTCTTGCATCTTTCATTTCATGCAAAGACAACAGAGGGCAAAACTGTACAGCAGCGAGGTGCCCCTCTTGTCTCCTGCCTCTCTGTTTTTAAGTGAACACACACTCCTCGTCTGGATCCTGCTGGTATAAAAGCAGGTGCAATTTCCTCCTCTGCCCTGCACCTCCGCCTGGCCATGTTCAAATCGGAGGTTACAGCAGTTGTCGTAGAGGCGAGTGTACAATTGAGGAGGGAAGGGTCGAATATGGGGAGTGGGTGTTTTCAGTGGAAAGTACTGGCCACACTGGGGCCTATCTAAGCCATTAGCCCAGTGCTATGTGAACACACTGCATCAGGGCTGGTGAGCAAGGTCACCCAAAGCAAACAGGGATAAGAGGAAAGAAAAGCAAAGATTCATCTGCTTGAGCTAGCACCTCAGGTCAATGGGTTTACCTCCTATTCACCGCAGCACAGTCCTCATTTACAGATGCTGCTTTAACTCGCTTTCAGAAGCTGTTTTCAGCTTCACATAAGGCACTTTTATGTGAGAAAAGTGAATGTTTTATGCAAACAAGATTTTTTTTTAAGTATACACAAAAAAGCGTCAGAGGTTGAAAGCGTGTGTGTGCATGTGTATGTGTGTGACATGATTTTTGCTGCGGCGCTGCCTCCTTTCAGTTGCACAGTTGTGTGAGAAATACCAGTGGCAGAGGCTGCTGAGGCAGCGAAAGCATTTAATACTCAACAAACAGTTATCTAAGCCCATATCCAATAGCTAGACACCACTGTAATGTGACCTACATACTAAGTGAATAGGATTTTTCTTTTTTTTTTTTCTTTTTTTTGTATGTAGGTTGGGGTGTGGTGGGGGTACAGGTTTGGGGGTTTAGGAAGGAACAGAAATCATTCAAATGTCAGGAATAAAAGTATTCCTTTTGCCTCCTTTTCTCCTCCCTGAGTCAAGAGAGAAAGTACAGTATAATGTAACGGGACATATTGTGCCCTCAGAGGCTTTTAACTCTCCCTCCTTTGTCCATTCTGCCCCTGTGGAAACAGGACTTTCCTCTATTTTTTGAGAGATCAATGATTTGTGTACCCTTATGGTACAGAAATTTTTTAAAAAACTACTTTTTGCCAGTGTTCAGGGCCGTTCCTCCTGGTAGTTCTAGCAACATCAAAATGTATCCACAACAGGCATATTAATTTATTTACACATGGTTCATTCAGCTGCTTTTTATACATCAAATCTAAAAACACTTTCATCATTTTTTTTTGTGGACAAAGTGTCAGTGTCTGAGCAGTGATTGCTGCATTGAAGCATCCGTGTCAGGTGTGCAGTGTTAGGGTTGAGGCCCTTAACGTCTCCCTGCTCTACCCTACCATGCCAGAGCACAATACAAAGTGACAAACAATTTCTCTTTTCACAGTTTTTCTTCTGAGTTTTGGCCAAACCCCTGACAATAGGTTGGACTTTGCAAGTGGGCAATTTTGGATGACCCAGCAGCAAACCAAAGCTTGTCACCTAATGTTAAACTCCCATTACAAAAAGTATGGTGTTTATGCAGATATGTGTTGGTCCTGGAATAGCTCTGCAGCACAATCTGGATCTAGTCAGCTCACAGAGATTTACAATGTAAACCATTGACTTTTATGACCTGAACACTGACAAAGGAATGCTGCCTTGAAATGCTCCTCTCCCTTTCCTTAAATGATGATATAGTTACAGCTACACTCATTAACCCTATCTTCTAATAAGCTGACTTCCCTATCCTATGAGCTGAGGGTGAAGCCATAATAGTGAATACTTACTTTTGTTAATCAATCTATATTCAATTTAACACTATATGACTGCATGGTTTAAGTTTGGTGCTATTTGGGGCCAAACCTTGAGAAGGACACTGTTTCAGCGAGTTGCAGGGAACAGAATTAAAAGCCCATTATGCATAATTTGAGGCAGAAATGGACAGATTTACTTCAGAACAATTTTGATAGGTTTGGTCCCAGACTCAGCCTAAAAATTGATGAAAAAATGAATGCACGCATGCACACACACTCACACACAGACACACTCCCAAATACACAGTCAATCTGCCTGGCCACATCAACAGAGCAGGTGTCCTTAGTAATGCACCATTGCGCACTTGGATCTCTGCATCTCAGAACAGAGGGGAAAGAAGGAGGAGGGAAGCAGAGAAAGAAAGAAAGGACAGTTAGAGGAAAGAGCGGGAACAAGTGTCAGTGGTGGTTTGTTTATGTTTTTGTTTAATAGCTGCTGGAATTTGGAGGCATCCATGACCAAACTAGAGGTAACCAAACTATGTGCAATCGGTCTGCCTCCAACACGACATACCAGTGAAACTTGTTTGAATGCACCTCATTGCTTTGCTCGAGATTCATGCACTCATTATTTTGGGGATGATCAGAAACATTGAGATGATGTTTTTTTTCGGTATCCATATGAGAAATATTTACTAGGAAGACAGGCACTGAGACACTAGGAGAAACTAAGCAGAAAGAGACGTACTTAGTAAAGACCATGCCTTTGCCCCCTGCTGATTCTCAGCAACATGGTACATAAATAACCATTATGAATCATGCTGTTTGGTCTCACCCCGCCGTTTCTCAAATAAGATCCAGTTTCCATTTAGCCACAATGGTGATGAGCAAGCCTCCTGCGACGGTGCACCATTTTGAAAAAAGCAACAAAATAAAGCAAGTTATGTGTTTATCTAGTGCTTTAATTTGCCAAAAATGTACAAAAATGTAGTAACTCTGTCCAGTTCAGGATCACATTTTCAGCTGCTCTGTGTATACATTTGGATACGTCTGCCTAATAGGCTCGTATCCAGTCTAAACCTACACAAGGCCAGAGGGCGAACCGACAACAAAACAGCCACGCAGCTCAGATGAAAAGACAAACTGCTGCTCAAATAAGACCATTAGTTTGCACAAAAGAAGAAGCCTGAGAGCTTACCCATCTATTATCATAAAGAATAAGACTCTGACATGACTTGGCTTTCATTGTGAAAGTTTGCCTAGGTCAAATGTGATAAAACGGGCTTGGAAAAATCCAATATGCCAATTAAGAATGCTCAATCATACCATTAGCAGTGTCATAGATGCATGTCTGTGTAGAAGCTTGTTGGCTTTCCTCTTGGCATTAGTTCAGAGACAAGGTCTTGGGTGGTTCACTTGCATCAGCCTCTGTGGCCTAAGAGATTACCCTACACAAACTTTATCCCGTGGCAAATCTATCCTTAGACGACGCATTTTTAAACCTTGTAGCAGAAATCAAGCCTCCATTCAGGGAATCTCCTTTGTAGAACTTAAATACATCCCAATGTGTCCATCAACAAAGGCCTCTACCCTTCCTCCTCGCTCTCTGTGACACACTAAGTTTAGGATTGTTCAACGTGCCTGTGGGTGGGTTTTTCATTCTTTCCCATTCTTCCTTTATTTTGCTCCTTCTTTAGAGCATTAGGGCGACCAGCCATTGAACTACAACCGCTACTATAAAAATTCATCAGGATTAAAATGACCTCACACACAAAATTAAAGTTCCCCAATGTACACAATAAGGGCCTGTATCTTTTTTAAGACATTCTCAGCTTCCTTGGGAACAGGATTGTTTCTTGACAAAGTGGTCTCTACTCAACAATGAGCACCTTTCAGACACACACAGGGACTGCCTTTAGAGCTGCGGAGAGAGACGGATTTCACATATCAATCAAAAGAGGGAGGGGAGGGGGGAGAAAAAGGGCCCTCGTCTGGTGAGAGTGGTCCTTCAGGAACCATGAACAGATTCGAATGGAGTATATGCTTTTCTCTCTTACCGCCACTATTCATAATAACAGAGGACACAGGAGTAGTGGAGAGGGAGGGGAGTCCTCTTAACACGTTTTTTTTTTTTAAGCTTGTCTTCCCTTATATGGGGACTGAAGCATGGTCCCTCAGCCTGGCCCTGAAATAATAAGACTGTAGTGGATGCCTAGATTGTACAACATTGAAAAAAAGTTGCTTTGTGAAGAGGCCAAGAGGGCCCACTGTATTCAGTCTGTGTGCAAGCTTTCATGTTCTTGAGTTTGTACATGCAGGGCCTTGTGTGTGCGCCTGTGTGTGTGTGTGTGTGTGTGTGTGGTTGGGGGGGTGTCATTCCATTACACCTGCGCGATGGCATAATGAGCCCATGAGTGTGTGCACTGGGCCACAGCCACCCACTGCGCCAGCCATGCACACCACTGCCGCTAATCATGTTGAAAATGAATAAGGTGTCAGAGTAGGTAATTCACAGATGTATTAAAGCACCTCAGCCCAGATATAAGGTACATAAAACAAATTAAATATAGTATTCTATTATGGAATATTTTTGACAGCTGTATTAATGGCTGCACCTTAAAGGTCTTCTTATTAGGTCACTGGCTACATGTTTCACCTTCTACACTTTTTGAGCCAGAGGAATTCAGATTATCTCCGACTCGTAGCTCAAAGGAATACAGAGAGTAGAGTGGAAGAGGACTGAATAAAATATACAGAGTCAGTTTAGTGTTCAAGTTACACCAGAATGGTGAGTTACACATTTTTTTTAAATAGATATCAACATGGCTTCAAAGGGTGCATAGAAACATTATTATCTGTTCAACCAAAAAATCTGTTTCTGTATTTAGATAGAAGACCGGAAGTGAGTGTGGTTTAATACTGAAGTTCTATTATATATTTATATATTATTTCATATTTTCATTGGTAATATAATTGTTTTTGATTTGTTTGGAACATACATAATTATGAAATATATTTCCACACCCTCATAGTGTACTTCTCATTTCTCTCTTTTATTGTCCACTGAGTATATAAAGATATATTGTGCTTTCTCAAATAACGAATTTGGATTTGGGTACACCCCTAATGCCTCCTCTCCATTGCTGATTCAGACTATATAATGGAGAAATATCCATAGTAGAAATAAAGATTAATGCATTTAGTCTTTAAATGTATCTTTTTAGAATTAAGTAACTCAACAGAAAACAGATAAGATGTTAGACTATAAAAGGAAAACAATACGGAGAGTATTTGCTTCTTCTAAAAAACTAAGTGGTATCTTATTCACCTAATTGTTGTTTCAAACATTATATGGCTCTAAAGCCAGTTCATAAAGGCTTATGGATTTTCTGAAACATCTACGCATATGGGTAAGGACAAAATTATTTTGTTGCACTATATATATATATATATATATATATACACCCACACAATTTATGCCAGTTTCCTTTGGGCAGATAGTCTGAGCACTGGCAGGCATCGACACTGTAAGGGGAATCTGTGAGATTACCTTACGTTTGTTCACTGCCTGGTGAATTACATCATTTCACCCTGCTTAGACCTTTGTCTAACACTAAAGTGAATCTTAGTGTAACTGGAAAAAAAAGTATTAGTATTCACTGCATGTATGTGTGGCACATGTGTGCTATTTTTAAATAGGGATGCTGTGAAAGTGTGGAATTGGGGACAAGGCAGCCTTGCACCGGGCCGTGACACAGACTTATGTTAAACCTAATTAGATCATGATAATAGCTTTAGGGCCCCAGTGATCAATGCTAGAGGTCTGTGGAGATGAACTTTCCTTAAGTTTCATGCCGTACGCTGGTTGTACTCAATTTTTTTTCATACACACACACACACACACACATACATAAACTGGTTTGCAGACACTGTGTTACATTAATTTGAATTTGTGTCTGCATATCATCGGCCTTTTTCAACAGTTTGCCATTCAAGTGTTGGTTAGAATACGTATAATATGGTTGGATCGATATATGTGGTCTGTATTGGACTAATTCAAGTGTTAAATAGTCTGCATCAGTGCTACATCCACCACAAATGTGATTCCATGATGCTGGAAAAGCCTGTCTGACATCACCTGAATCCTCCGAGCCTCTCCCATAATGCAATGCACCCACAGTGTCTCCTCATCACGTTTCTGATTATGAGCTGCTTTCCGTCAACAACTTTAGTAGTGGAGTCTAGTTTACACCTTGCAGACTCCTCGGATAACTCTAACTGAAGGCAAAGAGGATTCCTTATGCTTCCATTACTATCTAATGTCATTTGTGTAATGTAATAATTCAACACGTCTGCGTCTACTGACATGCTAGCTAGCTAGCGTGTGATTAGTCTTGATACCGGATGCTTTGGGAATCCCTGCACGTATCATTTGTAGTTGCGCAAGTTGTTGACTTTCAAAGCTTCCTCATTCTGTCTACTTCTCTCTACCCCAAGCAATACAGAGGAGGACATTCAGGAGACAGTGCTGGCTGACCAACCTACAGTAGCTGAGGTTTGCTTGTATTATGTTTGTGTTGTGCACACTGTAATTACCTTTGGACAGGCTCCGGTTTGGAACCAACATTCTTGGCCTTTCGAAAACTCACCCACCCATTTAATTCCACAACTGTCAACTGTTCAGGCTAGTATCCATTCACTGAAGCACTGTATGTTTTGTCTGGTCAAGACACACAAGAAACATTGTCTCTGCATGCACAAAAGTATTACTTCACCCCCGGGTCAAGTGTGGGTTATTGTTTGAAAGAAAACACAAGTCTTCTAACCGGACATTTTGAGCTGGGCGTTTGGATGAATATATCAGATATCAGTGATTTTTTGGGGCGTAATCGTTGTCTTCTTTCCCCCAATTTATTGATCAGCCTCAAGAATAAGTGAGAGCTGTTGCTCAGTCGGAATGTCTAGATCAAAGTGTGGAGATAGTTGTGGCTATGTGAGACTACTCAGTGACAGCACAAAGAGGCCTTGTGTCAAGCCAACAATTTACGTCTAACTCAGCGAATTATATTCATTATTAAATATAAATAAATTAGCATGCGTGTGCTAATTTCATTCTTCCGATGCAGAACATTAAATCAGATAATAAAATGACAAAAATCATCCAAAACATCACCCTACCCCCTCAATAAAAACAGCAGCTGGTGATGTATTTTGCTAATTGCAGAGAGCCAATATATTCGTCCAGTCGCCCAATCTTCCAATGAACAATGATAACAAGGCTACTTTGCTAAGCCTGTTTACCCAGACTTGGATATCTTATAAGAATAGATTAATGGATGTAAATATTGGACAGGAATCCAAGAGAACAATTTATATTGGCCTTTAGAAGCCCATTTTTGTTTAACCCTTGCGAACATGTGACGTGACTGTGGGGATGAGCATGCTTTTTTTTTTTTAGAAAACCCTGTGTGTGCGTGTGGATGCAGTACTTGTGTGTAAAGAGGGGTGTTGTGTTTTGTTTTGTTGCCACTGCTCTCTTACTCAGGCCTCATTTCCCTACTACTATTTGCCAGAGGTCAACTCGATTCATAATCTATTAGTGCCGGGTCACTTTGTCTTTTCAGTGGCGGTACCCGGCCCGTTCCAGTTTGACATGCTAGCCTGCCTGCTGCCAAGCACTGAGATGACAAGCGGTATTCAAAAAAATGCCATCATTTTCCAAATTCAATTGATACAGGTTTAGTAAATACTTTCTTGTTTTATTTTATTAGCTGCAGTTGTGATCAGAGAGGAACTCATCATATTGGAAGTGGACACCACAGACTGAATAATTTACTAAATGCCCAATCTCAGCAACAGATTTATCTGTCCATCGATAAAACAAGCTGTCTAGACAAAGGTGTACTGAATGATATAATGATCCCCTGAAACCTTCTAACGAATAAAGCTTTAACATCATTTAAGATACAATCTCCCTGAAAGGAGAAGGCATCTGTCTGCTTGGTGTTGAATGTTGAGGTGTTAAGCTTTCCATGGCGACATCTATCTCTTGCCACCACCTTGAGGGCATCTTTTAAGCAGAAGAATTTAGCCATTATGTGGCATTAACCTCATTAGAAAACACTCTTTAGCTGCTCCAAGATAAAATTGATTTACAGCTGCCATTTCCACCACTGCTCTCGATCAATGGTTAAACTATCCCTTTTATGGCCCTGTGCACACTCTCTGCTCTTTTCTCCAGTTTTCTTTAACTGCTCTTTAATTTCATTGCCCCCCTCCACTCTTGTCCTTGTGCCAGGTGTGTAGTCACAGAGTGGAAGAGGGCTTTCTCTATTCCTCCATGGTCAAATATGGGACATTTTTTGAGAGTGGATAAACATGATGGGATCACTTGCAGATTCCTTGAACCAATTAAGCACCGAGTTGCTGTCTTAGTCTTTTTCGAGATGTGGGAGTTTCATCACAGTCAGCTGAATTTGTGTGGGTGGTCTTAATTGAGGTTATATCTTAACAAAATGTTGTAGTGTTTTTCTTTCCACTCTTACCAAGGTTGCTGTAGTTATTCACAATTTAGGAATGTGATTAGACTAAGCAGCTGCAGATGTATGACCATGTTTAAAACACAGGATTTAGGGGGAGTTACAGTATCATGGCCTGAATGTTGTAGGAATACAGAGGTTGGAGTAAGTCAAGTTGGCAATAAAGATGAACTGTATTGAACAAGTATGCTTCAAGGAAAGATACACAGGTGTAATAGGAATACTTAGAATTTGGCCTGTAATTTAACTTAAATGTTAAATCACCTCCAGAAATGTGGGGAATGTTATGTTTGTGCAAACCACAGATATGTTGATCTGAAACATTGTTTTCATAACAACATATTTGTGGGTCAAAACTGTTTAATTTTAACATATCTGTGGTTGGCAGAAAAACTGACTGGGTTGCTGTTCAACACAGACACCTGAGGTCCCTAGAAGAACATACTTCTCATTGATTACATGTTGCAGTAGTATAGGCAACAATGTTTTAAAGTGACAGTAGGCAAGAAAGAGGAATATTGAGAGATGCTGTAGAAGGCTCAGGATAAATAATAATAAGTTCAGTTGGACTTTGAGTTAAGATTTTTTTTGGAACAAAAGTCTAAAAACTTTAAAGTGATGTTTCGTTAAGGGATTGTTTCGCAGAAGAATGGGGACTTTGGATGTACAGTAGACCACAAAGCACGGTTTTTAACAAGCGAGAACCACTTTGCCTGTTTCTACATGAAGTTGATGGGTAAGCCTGTGTACAGCCAACCCAAGCAGAAAATCTACAATCTATGTCGGTGTGGCCAAATGTCAGTATGTGCCCGCCCACCTCTGACAGCTCAGGTTTATGTGGACGTTTAAGCAAAACACTCAACGCTGTATTTCTTTGACAAATCAATACGACCACCATTTCAGCTCTCCTTCCTTCCCTCCCTCCCTCCTTTCTTGGGCTCGCTCCTTTCTCATCTCCCTCTGTCTGGGAGAATTGATCCGCATGGATGGAATGATATCAACCGACGGATAGAGTGATACGCCCCGCTCCCTCCTTCCTGCCCTCCTTTCACCGCACTTTTGACACATAAATAAAATATGTGGCCTTTTTGTTTCGATTCGCCACGGCGTTAGTTCTGAGAAAGGAATATGGTGCACGGGGCTCACATGGAGCTGTTGGTAGACAAGAGGGAGCTGAGAGTCGGCTGGTTGCCATCACTCACTGTTCACAGGCGCCCTACAAAATCCCCTGAACTTTCCGACACATGCATTTGTTAGAGTGACACAGTCAGATTCTAAAGAATGGCATTAGAAAATAATGTGAGTGCTAAATTATTCAGGGTTTTTTTTTTTTTTTTTTTGCCATAATGCCTCACTTTACAACCGCACACAGCTGCACACACACTAACACACAGACATATGTATGTATAAATATATATCCTCCCACTCACATCTGAATTATGGCAGATCCATTTAGTGTCAGCGTCCAAATTTGGCAAAGGAAAGGATGAGAGAAGGTGCTGTGAGGGGAGAAGAGTTCACTAACTCTGTCATGCTACTGTATTAAGATGCCAAACCAGCACTGCAGTCAATCCCCACTTTAATATCAACTGAAATAAATCACTACCCGGGCTACACGTATTAGGCCCTGCTATTAACAGATGAACGCTACATGTTCATCCACACCTTGGCTAGATATTCCTGATATGACGGCAAAGGCATTTCCACAGCTTGACAAGAAATAGATGCTAGGTGAACTAACCTCACGTCCTCGGAGCATGCCAGAGCGTCAGGCCTGGGTCACACAGGCCTGCAGGGTTTCCACTCCAGTCTGTCAGACAGATAACTTCTGCTCACACCTTTCTAGGCTACACTTTTTGCACCCCTCTCCCTACATCTGAAGCCCTCAAACATAGGTCAAGTCACACATACTTAAAGGCCATGCTCACTACAGAGCTTCTGGTCTGGACACTGGAGGGAAGACTGACAAAAGACAGACAGCCAGCTTGGACTTAAAGACAGACAGCATAACCCTACTACAACGGATAACTGATGGGATTAAATAGGAATTATCTGTTGATATGCCCATGCAGGTCCTCTGTACATCCATATACACCGGATGTCCCAGCCAACTGCTGTGTGTGTGTGTGCCCATGAATGTGTGTGTGTGTCATTATCATGATCATCCTCATCATCGCAGTGATCGTCATCATCACCCCACACAGACTGCATCAGCGTGGAGAGCTGTAACCTGCTGCAGACAGATCTCTGAGGAGCCTCGTTTCTTTTCTCCCTCATTTTTCTTTCCTCCTTCACTTAACTTTCACTCATTCATGCACGATGACTGTCATTAATAAATACCCGCAAAAAACCCGAATGAGTCCAAATTATCACCCCCCCTCTACCTCCCCCTCCACCTGTAGTCTCCTGTCCCCTACCCCACCTCCCCATTTCCCTCTTCCCAGAAAGCCCTGAGTCACCTCAGACAGTGGGTGGGGGTAGTTTCTTGGACAGCGCGACAGTGTGCTTAGCCCCGTTAAGCCAGCCTCAGCTTCAGCTCCGCTTCTGGTCGGCACTGATCAGGGAGCCCTGGGAGAGAGAGACAGGGAGAGAGAGGGAGGGAGAGAGAGAGAAGATAAGGAAAGTGCTGAGTTCACCGCCACCGCTGCTCCCCTTCCCTCCCTCCCCTTCTCTCTTTGCTTCGAGCATCCCCTCCTCGGGAAGGGGTTTCCCCCCCTGGAAAGAGGAGGGGAAGGTGAATCGACTGCTGCACTGCTGACTGCGCTGCAATAACCTCCAACTCTCGGCTCGTTCTCCTCCTCTTCCAGTTCATCTTCCAACTTTTGTTCATCCTTCTCATTTCACATTTCATTAACTTTTTCTTTTGTGGTTATTTTATCACAATAGGCTACGATGACATCACTATGACTATGACCAAACCTCCAAATACCTCCATCTAAATTATGTAATTATTATTATTATAATAATAATTACATAGTCATTATTAGTTTTAATTAGTATTAGAGTTATTATTATTTAGCATTTTAGGAATACATCTGCTGACATAACATTTGTCTTTTTGCCAACATATCCCTTGTAAAAACAAACAGTAATGTTAACAGTAAAAAATCCTTTTCCCATATTTGGCTTCCATTTTTCTGTGGCACACAGCCCCCAATTTATCGGTTTCAACTTAACAAACAAACACAAGGAAAACTGCCTATCCCAGCTTTAATGTGCAGTGTGTGCTGGCTGGTCTTCAATGATCATTTCTGTGTAAGGTTCTCATAAATGCTCTTCCAGCTGTAGGTTCAGACTTAAAAAACGTAATTGTAATAATTACCATTACTGCTTGTGTACTGTAAGATAATTAGGAATACACAATGCAACCAAATGGTATGTTTTCTGTCAGTAAAGCTCTCCACTCACAGCAAGTTATTTTAAACATCTGAACTCCCTCTGCACATTAAGGCATTAAAGGAAAAAAGAAGGAAAAAATTACAGCTCCCGCGTAGATCTGCAGTCACATATTCCATGCAATAGATATCCAGGTCATTAAGCAACATTTTGACACCTCTGTTATTTACTACCCCAACTGGTTTCCCACCTCGTTTAATCAGACTTTACTAAAACCCGCTGACTCAGACAGAAACCTTCTTTCTCTCTGCTCTGTTTATGTTTATCTCCTCAGCTCCACTCTGCCTCTCTCTCTCTTTCTCTTTGCTTACTTACTCATATTTTCCAAAACGTCTATTTCACATGTGTCTGGGGTTCGGAGGGGCTGAGCCACAGAAACATCACAAAAGAACAAATAAAGTGGAGTAAAGCAAAGTGTTTTTCTCCCACATGAAAGACTACAGTTATCAAAGGCAGAGAGGGTCTCAGCTATGAGTTGTAAAGACCAGATGCTGAGTGGAACTTGCATTACCGCAGCGGTCAGGTGATAAATGT
This sequence comes from Serranus cabrilla, assembly GCA_903364295.1. Classification (NCBI taxonomy): domain Eukaryota; kingdom Metazoa; phylum Chordata; class Actinopteri; order Perciformes; family Serranidae; genus Serranus; species Serranus cabrilla. Next base: position 176,919 of record CAFUXE010000465.1, read on the forward strand.
GTAACTTTGTGATTTTGATGTGTTTTACCAAAGCAGCTATCTCAACCCTGCGTCTCGTCATCCGTCAGAAGGTGATATTTAAAACATCCAAAGTGGAGCACACCATTTTTGCCTTAGAAGTGGTTTACCTTCGATTTTCTCTGCTGGGAAGGGATCACTTGAGACAGGAGGGGGAGGTGGATTGAAGGGAATTAGATGTGGCTCAATACAAGTTATCTTTAATGGAGGGATCCTGGGTGGAGGGATTCAAGAGAAAGAAATTAAGGGAAAAAAAGCAAGAGGAGGGGGAAAAAAACAAAAAAAACCTAGATGTAAAGTGTTGACAGCTGTGTTTGGTGCAGTCGGACACTGGGGTCAGGTGTCGATGAACACACACACAAACAAATGATCACACGGCACACATATATTAGCTGTCCCACGCTTAATGGAAGCTGGATGTAATATTGTTCTTGTCATGACGGCCATCTGATGTCAATTTCATACAGCGGCAAGACCCTCTGCAAGCTGCTCCGTACACCAGCCGCCCCGGTACCAAACAAAACCTTCACACATACAAACAGTGTCCGAAAGCTCCACAGTCATGTGTACTCTTTTTCTCTCTTTCCTGTCTCTAACCCTCCCTCCTCACACACACACACAGACACACACACTGGGATAAGTCATGAGGAAATGGATGCCCATGTTTTGTGGGACCACCTGTTCATCCTGGATACAAGTCTAAGAACCCAGTAAGGGTTAACCCTCTTTGTGAGAGGGAGCCAGGATTGTGTGTGTGTGTGCGCACAACTTCATACATGCATGTGTGTGTTGGTGTGTGTGTGTGTGTGAGCGTTGGCACCGCCCCGTCTGAAACGTGCCCCATGAGTGGCAGACTGGCTCAGGCTGTCCGGCTGGGAGGGAACAGAGCCCACTGCTGGGCCACCTCCCCGACAACACACACACACAGTGACACACACATACATGCACACCTAATCCTATGCACATTCCATGGGGAGCATCTTTCCTCTCCATCACCCATTCCAATCTACCTGCTCCAAAGGAAAAAAATATGAAGAAAGAAAGAAAGAAAAAAGGGGAAAAAAAGGATGTATCTGTGGTCAGGGTTTAGTTAATTACACATCGCACACAGTTGTCCCCAAAAAAAGGCTGCAACTAATGATTATTTTCATTGTTGATTATTTTCTTGGTTAAACAATTAGTTGTTTGGTATATAAACATGTAAGAAAATGATGACAAATATCAATCAGCTTTCTCAAAGCCCAACATAACGTCCCACAGCTCAGAGATATTCAGCTCACTGTCACAGAGGAGAAAAGTAACCAGAAAACAGTCACATTTATGAAGCTGGAATAAAAAAAACTTTTACTTTTTTTCATTCAAAAATTACTCAGATCTATTAATCAATTATTAAAATAGATGGCAATTAATTTAATAGTTGACAACTCATCGATTCATCTTTGCAGCTGTACAGCTAATTTTATGGCTAAATCAGGCAGTCGGTAAATCAATTAAAATGTATGCATTTTTCATTGAGATAACTTTTATGAATTAAAAGAAAAAACAAAAATAATTTAATTTCACAAAATATTATAAAAAGGGAAATTAATGTAGGCTTTGCAAGCGACACATGCTTAACTTTTTTTATAAGTAATTCCCTGCTGATGTGAAGCTGTTCTCAACCTCTGCCAGTTAATGATGTGACCGCAAACGCTATGTTACACTACCAGTGTGAGGGCCAGACACTCATACCAATACACTAAAATGCATCCACACAAACCACCTTGAATCATGGCACCTCTCATCATTCTCATAAGTGTCTGAAAATAGGGGAAGTGCCACCGCTAACCATCCCCTCCCCCTCCCCCCAACAAATAATCACCTCCTGGGAGGCAACGAGATGGAGAAAAAAAAATAGCAATCTTGTCTTTCAAACGAAAAGGGGAAAAATATTTTAAGGGGCAATGAATTTCGTGGAGCTGAATAGGATGTTGGTACATGTTTTACTAAAGGAAATATAATGGCAGACTATTATTAGATCACATTAATCACGAGTGTGCCAAAGGCAGTGACAGCCGCGCTGAAAAGGATTGAAAACGCTGGTAATGGATATAAATTACCCATTGTGTGATAAAAGGATTTTTTCTTCACTAAGAAGGTAAAAAGGAATAAAAACACTGAAAGAGCCACTAAACGCTGTGTGTACATATTTGCATGTGTATATGTGTATGTATGTGTGAGTGTCCTGCCGCCTGTGAGTGTGTAATATGTAATAATACAGGGTTATCAGTGCAGGATTAAAATTTTAAGGGAATCAGATAGTGACAGTGAGGCCTCGCATTAAAGGCGCCGGCGACAGAAAAGAGGGAAGGATTAAAAACAGATTAAATTGGTTTGTAGTGACGGAGATGAAAGGAAGGAGGAAGAGAGGGGGGAAGGAGAGTGTGTTTTGACAGAGGTCTGTCGGGCTTTTGGCACGGTGATAATGAGTCACATCTCCCATGCACTGTTATTTATCGCCGACTTGGCTCACAAACAAAAGATCAATAATTTTGAGCAAATCTAATGTTGTCTTCGCTGCTAATGCGGTCGTCCATCACATCTGCCATCTCCACCAAGGAGATGGACTGATTCCCTGTTTATTTGGAGATCAAATGCAATTATATCACATGGTTCTAATAACAGAGGAAACCCCCCACCCCACCCTACGTGAATATGTGTGGCGCCTTGGATCATGCCCATGCATATGTATATATAGATATACAGACATGCACAAAGGTGTCACGTATGTGTAAATGATAATATATGTATCGAATGGGCGATGAGTTGCCGCGCCATTTTTCCGCATCAATCTTCATTTCTTCCTCAGACCTTGCCTTTGAAATATGAAGAGTGTCAACGGCCCGTCCCCCCGCAACACAGGAGGCACACAAACATCCGTCAAAGCAACACACCCGATGTTCACCAGTTAGCCCTGCAGCACAAAGAGATGAGAAGACAGCAGATCCTTCACTGACAACTAGCCCTGGGTGAGACACTTTCCAGCCACCTGAACTCAATCAGGCCCCAGTGGAGGCAGCATTTGGGTATTTCATTTCATCTCCGTCCCCTTATTCACTCGAGGTACGCTTGATTTATCTCGCACGCAGGAACGCAAATCGCATTTGGAATCTAACATCACTTTGGTTATGGTTATCTACATAGCAGCTGCTTGTTGTGGTCCTTTTCTGAGTGTCGCCGAGTGCAGACATTAATATAAGGGCCATCAGAGGTTCAATCCACTGTGTCCACAGTGTTCATGGTGTGCACCCATTCTTTGTATTATATCTACCAACTGTTGGCTATGTATACAAATCATTTGGGAATCTTCTCCACTGTCCTTGGCACACCAAAATCAAATGCACCCCAGCGCTATGACAGTAAAGCCAGTGGCAGGTGTAAGGCACTAAGCTCCTTCCCCTTCTCCCTGGGTGAGGTGTGAGGAGAACAACAATGACAGACAAAGGTCACCTGGCCCACAACAACCCACCCGCTGAGGTGTTGACCTGCTGAATGCACCCCTGAGGCAAGAGGAAGAAAGGAAGGAAGGGAGGAAGGAAGGAAGAAAGAAAGGAAGGAAAGAGTTTGGAACCAAGCAAAATAATTAAGGAGAAACCAAAGTTGAAAATATTGACACCAATCAAAATAAGTAGAAAACTTTGGCGTTAGCAACTCTTTCAATGTGGTGTCAGGAAGACACAGGGCTTACATCAAGGCAACATTATTTGTAATGTAACTTAGCTTCTATGTTTTACGTCGCCTATGTAACTAGCATAACCATTTCACGTCATTATACTATCTCTTCAAACTATCTTTTCCTAAGCCTAACCATGTAGTTTTGTTGCCTAAATCTAACAGAACAGGGGCAGTTTGACACCATTATCTACATCTTTAAAACTGTGACTGTTAAATTAGTGGGTCTTGTTTAAGGATAAAACACACAGATTGTTGTTGGATGGTTTGGAGGTTGTTGGTTTAAAATGCTCATGTATTTATTCAGGTTATGTATCTGTGTATTCAAACAAAAAAGGGTGACCAAACAACAACCCAAAGATATTGAACTGAAAACAAAAGAAAAGAAAATATGACTTTCACGGTGCCCTGTATTTACATGCATTTTCAACAAGCTGCAGCAAAATCTTTTTTCTGGAAAGTACAAGAAAGGCAATCCTGGCTTTAAGAGGTCAAGACCTTGGCAGGTGAAATAATAAAGCCTTGACATAAGGCAGAGAGCAGGGAGGCACACCATGACCCAGTGCAACCCAAGGCACCTCCCAACTGCACCTAATTCTCTCTCTCACTGTGTCTTTCTTCCCCACTGTTAACATACTCAGACACCTACAAGCATGGCAGACTTCCTCGATGTTCAGAGCAGTGTCAGGGCACAGCTAAAGGTCAACACTCCTGGAAGCCATGCAGATATTAGCAACAATGTGCTGTGTTTACTCTACAGAATTATAAAAAAAATAAATGTAATGCTATCAGCAAAGACATTGCTGTACGTGAAACAACCGCACCGTATATAGTGTCAAGTGTTGTTTCGGAGGAGCAGGCCATGAAATCAGAGAGGGGCTGTTATAAATATCCCACAAATGCATGCAGTGATCGTCACCTAAACAGCTTTTCCTTCCCCTGTTTAATTGACATCCGTATATTAGTGGTAAAAATGCAAATATACAGAGACAAACGTGGTGTTAATGACACAGCTGCACACACTCATCCGTTCTCTGGAACAAGAGTGACACGGGTTTGCACAAACACACATAATAACAGGTCAATGCCTCTGATTCACCCAAAGTCACGTGAAAAAGATGTTGTGGTCGACGCCAAAACACGTCTTACACACGCTCGTTTTGATCTGTCTGTTGAAATATATTTACACATGCAGAAGAAACGCGTCAGAGCTGTAAAGGTTAGGTGTATCTTAGCTGAATATGTAGTAATTCACTCGTGAAGAATCATTCCAACTATCACTGTAATGGCCACCTTCTATATTGTCATAATCATTATTGTCACTGTCAGCATCGCTATCATCATCAACACCGTCATCTGTAATCATCAAGCCCATCACAAGCCATATTTTTTTACAATGAATGTGACATGGACCGTCAGTGGATGGTGATGAAGCGGTGTTAGGATACGTTCACACCAAGCATGTCTGCAGCAGTTCAGCTGAGCTCTGGAGCGAGCAGAACTTCAGTTCTTTCTTCTTCTTTTTTACCCAAATGGGAAAAGATGTAGTCAAACAACGATGTTTCAAAGCCGGATGATATCAAATAACCTCAGCAAGAGAATTTGGTGTCAGCAGACGTCAATTTGTACTGATAGATGTTACAAGAACAAAAGTTTAGTCTTAGCTCCACTATTATTTACCAATGCAATTTATTCTGCTTTAATCTGCTTTTTAATCAGGTTGGAGAAAGCTATCAGTGACATTGTCCAAAGGGTTTTAGTTGCCTAACCCTGACTGCATTGGACTTACCACAACAAATTCCTTTCACTAAACTTAGAGTTAGGTTGTTTTTTTTTTCAATAGCTGACCTTTTGATAAGTGCTACCCTTAAGTCAAGCTGTCTGTTCTTGCACACTACAGTTTACAACAGTAATATGACTTAACATAAGTGAAAAATTTTGCTGTTTATAACCATCTTAGTATCCACTAATCTTACATCATTTCTTATTCAAAGTTATCTTTGAACACCCAATCTGGAGCAAAGGTTTAAACACAATTGTTATCTTGTTTTTTGCAAAGAATTCCACAACAACCTCTCAGTATAATGTAATTCAAGTGGTGAGAAAGCGTGCCTATTGGCTGTCCTACAAATACAGACATGTGTGCACATCCCTTCAGATGGAGGGGTGAATGGTAAAGCCAGATTCAATGGCAAGAACCTTGCAGAAAACATTGCTATGTCTGTATTGGCAGCAACAGGACTGTAGGTCTCATAGAATTGCCGCTATATAACATAATCAAGATCACAATCATGATTGGGGTGATTGAAATTAATGACTAGGCCTCATAAGGGTCCCTGTATGAAACATGTACATACGCCCACATATGAATGTAATGTCATTGGCAATGGGGCTCTTAGTTGAAGAGGTATATGTTGGTTTTTTTGGCAATAAGTATTGAACTGTCTGAGACCAGTAAGTGTGATGACCTGTGTTGAGCAACATAAATATTAGCTTTCTTTATTAATGTGTATCATTGGAAAATGATGGTAATCTTAACTTTTTTATCATCTACATATGAAACAGTGGAAAATGTAGAAAATCTACTTTTTCATTTGGATTTTTTTTTGGCTTGTCTCCCTTGATGGCAGCATTTAGTGGTGAGGAAATCCTCTGACACGTATAATCTACTTCAGACTGACATCAGCCAGCGCTGCTATCGGTGCATCCCTATCTCACACAGCAGACTGCGTACATGAAGCAGTCTGGGAGCCAGGCTAGACTGACACCGCAACAGCAGCCTTTGGTTCCAAGCACCTAACGCTCCAATCGTAGCCCGAATATCGCCTATGGGATTTCACCGCACTAAAGAGTCATGTCAAAGATCTCGACAACGTGTGACGTCTCCCTCAGCCACTGCTGTCATGTTCCCTCTGCTTCTCACTTCCACCCCCCTCTTTTTTTCCTCCCAAGCCTCTCTTGACTCTGGTTTGAGCAGGAGACTTTCTCCCTGAGCGTTTTAAGTTGTCATTTTTTTAAACACACATATCAAAGCCAGGAGTTAAGGGGGGAAAAAAGACAGATGTTTCTCTTATGCCTTTCTACTCAAGTACAATGAAGCTTTGGAAAGGAAAGAGAGAGCGAGAGAGGAGTGAAAAGACATTTGCAAAGATCTTTTTGCAATCCACATCCTTTCTCCTGACGACTGGCAATACATCATTTGTATTGATGCAATATTAAATTTCAATATCGCATGTCAAAAGGTACAAAATGATAGATCATAGTCTAACTAAATGAATTATTAAAGGCCTACCCCGGCTGCGCTATCGGCTTCTCTTACAATCAGCTGTGTCAGAAGAGTGCAGTTGGTGATACTGGCAGCATTTCAAAGCTTTGTCGTTTTTTCTTCTAGCCGCATCCCAGCATTCTTAATCTAGCTTTCTGTCACTTATTAATGTTCCCAAGGAACTAAAAACCACAGATCTTTCCCTCCCAATAATCAGAGGCTTAACTCACGTCCTTTTATTTCTCCAGAAAAAATTCTTTAAAAAAATAAATGAATAAAGTCATAATTAAATATTGAATATTGAACAGAAGATAAGGATAAGAAAATTTGTTGAGCTTTGTTAGATATGTTAAGAGCAGAGAAGATGGGAGAGCGCAGCCATGGTGGAGGCGGTGACTCATTCTGTGTGGTATGATTTATGTGCTCTTTATGTGCTCTGCGACCCTGTAAGTTTATCTCTATATTCCCTGTCTGATAGAGTGACTCCTTGGTTGTCTCCATGCCTCGCCACAATAACACTCTGCGCCGGACTTGATGGTTGATTCTAATTTACAACCAAAGTCAAAGGTCGCATCTTTGACTGCCTATCAAGTTGTGGTTGACGGGAAAAGAGAGGGTAACAGAGGAGAAACCGGAGAGAGAAAGAGATGCTTTCCTATAGAAACAAGTGGAGTGAAGATGCACCAACTCTTTGTGCCTGAAAATGATTACTGTTCTTAAAATCTTGATTTCAGGCATTGTCCTGGGCCCTGTTTTCTCAAAAGCATCTTAAGGCTGAGATGATATTAAAAATCCATCTTTCCCAAAAGCATCGTAACTGAAGACAATCTCAAGAAAGCTTGTAACAGCCCTTAGGAGGCTAAGAGGGTCTTAAGCTCCTGAACCTGCAAGAGAAAAAACTATGTTTTGTTTTAAATTTTCATCATTTTCATACAGAACAATTAAGAAGCTCTTAATTGCACATGCATGCACTTGTTAATGAATACTGCTTTGAAAGATGCATGTAGAAATGAAGAGTTTTCTCATGAAGGGGTTTGTATGGTATCCTACAAAAACGTTTGTAGCGCAACTCAAACTACATCCTATGGAATGTCACAAAGCGCTGTTTGTGCAATACGTCATGATCGCTGTTTTAACCATCTTGTTGAAGCAGCAAAACTTTATCTTAAGTATGTTAATAGATTAACCACCATCAGCAGCTGGTCGCCACATTGTGCTGAGTGTATTATATAAAGATATGGGAAAGGTTTCAATGGAGTACTTAGGGGAATATTTAATCCTTGTAAACAGATTACACATGTGAATGCAGAATCTGTAGGCAAAAGACCATCATTTGGTATCCAAAACATTCTGGTTTCCGTTTGTAGTCCGTCTAGATTTGACCAATCACGGTTGAGCAGCCTGTGGTTGACTGCAGGTAAATGGTCAATATGAAGAGTAAAGGAGGCGGCGCATATTTGTCAAAATGCTGTCTCAGAAACCCAGCGGCTATCGTCTCAAGAAGAATTAGCAATTTAGTAGTTTAGCTAACTCAGCTAAACGGGCTACAATCCAGTCATAGATTTTCTTTCTCATTATTTTATGACTTTGTCTCGCTTATTTGTTTTCTTGGCATGACTTGCATTAGATAATACCACTCTTCTATCCGTCTGTAACCAAGTAGTTTTGGTGTCTAAAGGATGTTATGTTTCACAACATTAACCATGTGTTTAAAACAGCGACCATGCAACTGTTTCACAACGTTACATCGAAATTTTATAAGGTATTACAGGAAGTGATGTATGAGTGTATGTTGCAAAAGTAGTAAGTCATGTGAATAACAATACGATACATAAAAGACGGTCACACACAGATCCGACTGCTGCATTGTTCTGGGTTGATTTTACTTGTGGGCTCTAATCCTATGAGTCACTTTCTATCAGAAGTTTCTTGTTTAAATGGCGCTTGGCGAGATATATATGTACATATGCAGAGCACAAGGGCTGAGCTATATGTTTATTTCTGTGAGCTTGTGGCCTGCGCGTGTGTTAATTCTCTTGTGCATGTGTGATGTCCTGAATCCCTAACCCCCGCGAGGTTTTAATTGCAGGGTCCAGATTGCCGGGGCTGGTTAGGGCCTGGCGACCCCCATGAGAAGTCACAGCCTCCATTTAGCTTCCAGATCCCATGCAAACGAACACAGGGCCCCCGTGTTAGCGTGCTAGCACTGGCTGGCAAAAATTCAATTTTCATCCCCCTTTTGTATCCAAGCCTGCTGTCTTGCCCTAACGATGCTCTCTCATTCTCCCCCCCACCTCCCCCCACGCTCCCCTTCTCTTGCCTTCTCCCTTCAACAACAGAACACAGTGGAGTCGTTAGGACCCTCTCTTCATTACTTCAAAAAACCAATCATTAGACACCAGAGTATATACGTAATTAGAAAATCACTTCCTTTGCAATCCCGGCTAAGTAGTTTACATACTGTAATTACAGGGACAAAATCAATTTTTAATCATTTCACTGATTGGGCTCATCAGCTCAGTAGGAACATTGTATCCTGCTTGTTGTGCGAAAGCAACATCTGGGCTAAAACAATTACCCTTTTGTGTTCCAGAGCGGCTCTGAAAATGCCTTGCTGTCACTTCCCCCTGTCGTGGACGCTCTCTTTCTATCTCTATCCGTCTCCAGACGCCTTTTTCCCTTTGCCTTCGTCTTTCTTTCTTTCTCCCACTCCCTTTCTTTTTCTCTCCCTCCCTCCCTCCCTCTCTTGGTCTCTTTCTTTCTCTTTCACTCCCTGCCCTTGACTTGGACATGGAGGATCACATTTAAAGCTTTATAAATCAATACGCTATAATAAGCTGCTCTTGACAGAGAGGCAGAGAAAGGAGGAAAAAAACAACATATTGCTTTTTTAACACCTCTTGTGTGTTTTTTTTCATGCCCCTGTTGTTATTGTCATCTTTGTTTTTTCTTTTTACATTGTTGCCTTTTAGAAAACAGATTGTGTTTGGCCCTGCAGAAATATCACCTTATTACCATGTTTTCTGTACACTATGTGAAGAAGAAAAAATATGATAAAAACAAATATGTAAAGGCGGGCGATGGCCATTCCCACTATCCTGTTGAAGTGAGACGTAAATACATAATCCAACTTCAAGCTGCGTCTTGTGTCCTGGTATGTTTCACCCTTCACCAGCTAATAAAATGCTTTGTATTCTTGTCTGAGAGAGACCCAATCGATCCACATTAGTCTGAACTCTCTCTCTTTCACTTTGAAAACTCAGGAAATCAGATTTCAGAGGGGGGAGAAAAAAAAATCGGTTAATGCATTGATCACTCGGGTTGTATGCAAATCACATTTGCCTCTATTTTTTTGCTGATCAATAGCATTAATTAACGGCTTCGTTTTAACGGCACCCCGCAATCCCGTTAGACACCGCTGTCGACCTCAGAAATCATCCCCCCCCCCCTCGTCCCTCAGTAGCCATGGAAATGAACGGCGCGTGGCAGGGGCCATAAATCAGGAAATCCAATTTGACCATGAGCTCCAGTACTAACAGTAAAATATGAGCGCTAACACAGCACACAGGTAGATCATCCCATATTGGGAACAATATTATTTATTTACGGCAAAAAAATAAAATGACAAGGAAGTTTATATGAGTGCTTTTTCAACTTTTTCAACAAAACTTGTGGAACTGTTGTCAAAGAGGAACTCTGAACATTAATTCAGTTTACTCATCACAAGTTTCATCATGTTTTTATTTAAATATATCTCATAAAGGAAAAGCAAATAAGTGCATTCTGGTTTATTCATGTTTTAGAAAACACCCCACCTTTGGTGGAATTGTAATAACACTAATTGTTCTGGATGGCTGTTGGTGTTAATCAGCCTGAAATGACTGTATTAGAAGAAAATATTTGCATATTTGGGTGGCCTGGTATCATCATAAAACAACATTCATCACATAATGAGATAGGCCAAGAAGAAGAAGAAACAACCACTGCATTTGTGAGTGATTGAGTGTAACAACAAAGTTAAAATGGCAAAGTCAAGTGCAGGATTTCATCTAATTAATTACTAATTTACACAATTCAACAAAGTGTGAATGAGAGAACATCATGAAGAAACTTGATATAATCATTTTTGCTTTTTTCATCAAATCACATATGTGTGTGCTGAAACATAGTAAGGCCAAATCAACTTTCATATACACACACACAAAAACAGTTACATAACAAAACAAACCTATTTTGAGTTAAGTGAAAATTCATTCATTTTTTTGTAATGGCTAAATTTGAACATTTGAAGGTTAAAAGTGCATTACAAATGTGGGTGACAGATTTGAAAGAGGGGAATAAAAAACAGTATCACGTTGCATTGTGGGAGTTGTAGTATTCAGGGGTTGTGGAGCTTGACCCATGCATGGAACTACAGGGCATTGTGTCTCAGCCTGTGCTGCTCTGATTCTGATCATTCTTATTTTTAACCTGTTCCTCACTTAGCTTCCAACTTTATGGGAATTTAACACAAAATCACCAGAACGGCCCTTTAAGTGTTTACACCAGAAGTGAAGAGGATGAAAAAGTTTAACCAATAGATATCACCATTGAACTTCCCCAGTTGATTACTTACATCAAGACAATTATTTTTTTCCATTACAAGTTTTCTGAAATTGTATAATTAAACATGCAAATGAGTTTTTTCTGATGTTATGTTTTGGTGAATTTGGGAGAAATCTACAGATGCAAATAGACAAACTGTAGTAAAATAAACATAAATGTGTGATCTGGATGTTTTCTTTCCACTAGTCAGAAAGAAGACATGCAATGAAAGCAAAACATCACAAAAATGTTTTTGCTTGTAGCGTCTTGCCTTAAAAGAGTCTCACTGTTTTTTGACACACAATAAAGTATTTTAACAAATAAAGTTTGAATAAATGATTTTCCCTTTGGACATAATCGTTTACCAACTTTTCACTTTATTAAACACAAGAACGACAGTAACATTTCGCTAACTACACTATGTAATGATGAGTGTGTGTGGGTATGTGTGTGTGTGTGTGTGTGTTGGGGAGGGGGGGCTGCACCCTCTGTGCTAACCAGCCTAGCTGCTGCTGCCAGGGATGCTAGTGTGTGGGATTAATAATGGACGCTTTTTGAAATTATTATTATTCCCAAAATGCTCTTTTGTGATTTGCTTTGAAGGGCGTGCATGTGTGTGGGGGTGGGTGAGGGCGAGGGGGTGTTAAGTGAGTAGGGGGAGGTAGTTGGTGAAGGGGGTTAGAGGGAGGGGGGGGGGGCTTGCTTGCTCATTTGGAGAGCTTTTCCAATTATACAATTAGTCAGGAATGTAGGCCAGCGGCCTTGGTGCTCCTCCTGCTCCCCGACCCTGGATAGCAAGTGCCCTCGCCTCACTTTGTATTTATCTGTTTCTTTCACACTTGTCAGGGAACACATGAAGAGAGATAAATGTAAAACAAAAACCAATATAATATGTAACTTTGGATAACAAATGAAAGTGGCACCAGCTCACAGACCAGGAGGTGGCCGAAGCAGCCGGTGTCCCAGAGGAGCTAAGCTAGCAAACGCTGACCTTCTTTGTGAATTGGGTTGCGTGTGAACGACCATGGCAGCACACTGTGGTGTTAATAGATAAAGTCATGGGGTCTGGGCTTCTGTGATCAAATACTGTTTGTTGTGTTGAATGGCTTTTTTGTAAATCCACCAGCAGCTCCCACCATGCCCCAAACCCCACCACGTTGGGAAGAGGAGTGTGTTAGTGGGATTGAACACACACACGATACTAACTACTTTTGATTCCTTTTCTTCTCTGGGATGGAGTGATATGATAAATTGATTTATGATGAAGGACAAATTGTTTTATAATTTGGCCCCTTTCTGATTGTCCCCTCACTCTTGCCTGCCTGCTACCGAGTGTGCCGCACTGGGTTTAATATGAAGCAACAACAACAGCCAAGTGCCATCTGTTGGCATGCAGATTTTCTGTAATCTCTCTTTACTGATTACAACAATGACTACACGAACCTCTTAAATAATTATCCCACAATGTAAAAAAAGGGGGGAAAAAAAGAAAAATAATTATAATCATTAACTCCCACCAAGTCTGCCACTCCTCCAGCAAATGAAGGCTGTCAGAGAGAGAGATAAAGAGAGAGACAGAGTGAGAGAGAGTTTTTCTTCTGCTGTGATGCCAATCATGTCTTATTTATACCAGCGGGGTAGAGTGCCACACAGCAGTGACAATCTTAACCCAACAACACTGAAGAGGAAACGGTGGGAAAATTGACCCCTCTCCACCCACCACCCCTGCACCTTATGTTGTTCTTTTTCTGTCTTCTTAAGGAAAAATCACCAGAAAATGGAGTGCAGGTTTTGTAGTTTGTCTGACATCACATTGATAATTCCAGCAGTGGAATCGATGTCAGGTTTTGGTTTAAATCGCTTTGAATTAAAATAAAATGCTTCTGTCTAGACCCTTTAAATATTTACAAACATGCAAGACAAAATCAGTTTCAGTGAAAGTGAATGTGACATGTGTCTCCACTGCCAGTAGCCAAAGTAGTCCATAATGCATTGCATCCCACAAGGCCAAGTTATGTTGAAGTAAATGTCGTGATCAGAAACTGAAATCACTTCAAAGAACTATAGAGCCAAGCTGAGGCTGTGTGGATACGTCAAAAAAAGTTATTTACATTTTATCATCTATTACTGTCATTATTATAATTTCTGGAACGCAAAAAGACATCATAATTTGATCTCACCTGGCAATATAAAAGTGACAATATTGTCTTTAGCATAGGATTTCCAAATGTTATTATTTTTTCTTGTTAACAAGTGGTATAATACTGTATATTATGTTCAGTGAAATATTAAGTACACAAAACAGATAAGGAAAATAGAATTTTATAATATATTGTTGTAATAATAATAATGAAGAAAAACAAAAGAAAAGGTTAAAAAATGTCATTAAATATACGGCACTAGGCTTTAAAATATGTATTTGAAGCAATCAAAATAAATGCATGGATTCTATACTTAATTATTATTTTTTCTCCAACTTAAGAGAGCACAATGTATTTTGTTTTTCAAGAAAAGTGCCATTCAGTTAGATTATATTTGGCCGCTATCTCAAACACTTAGCAACATACACCAAAACAATGTAGATTAATAAATAGGTAAGAGGAAAAATAAGTGATTTAGCTTAATAATAGACGCAGCCTAATATCCAAAGTAATGAATAACTAAAACGTTGAATAAATGTGGTGGAATTAAGATATAAAGTGGTACTAAATGGTTAAAACTTGTCAAGTTAAGTATTTCAAACTTGCTGTAGAAGCATTTTCATTGGAAGCAACTGCCTTTTTTTCAGCAGCAGGTTTGGTATGTCAAGGTTTTATGTGAGTGTGTGTGTGTGTGTG
>CAFUXE010000465.1:191352-211962 GCA_903364295.1 Serranus cabrilla
TGTTTGTGTGTGTGTGCATCTACAAATTTGTGTGTGTGAGTGCTTTGTGTGAGAAATGGTGTGAGAATACGTCAAGGGGAGCATGTGTTAGCTCTGCTTCCAATATGAGGGAAATCTGTGCCACATACCTCCGATATGACACAAGCCAAAACGACATGACTCACCCATGCTATATTTGATTAATAAAACTACAGCCGGAGAAATGTGTTTCAAAACAGCAGATCATTACCGAGGCGCGGTTTGACTGGAGAAATGCAGCATCGTATTATTATTATTAAGGTATGAAGACAAAATATGTGTGTGTGGAGCATCTGATACCATCAAAAATAATGTAATGTGAATGTTACATTTGTAGTTAAATATGTCTTCATTTTTTCACTGTGGTGAGGCATATGTGAATGCAGTGTGATAATTCAGAAAGCCTCAGCATATCCTGAAGAGGACAGCTGCCATATATATTCAATCCCTGCTGCTCTGAATCTTATAATAAATGTTATAACATGAATTTCCCAGCTTCAAGAGAAAAGGTTTCCATTGATTAGCACTTTACAAGCAATCAATTTTTACAAACCGGCTTGACCCCCTCGTCTCTTTCTCTGTTTCTCAGGATCCAACTCTCGGGACGATGGTCTATTATGAATTAAAAGAATACAGAGACGTGAGAGTAGATGAGTAATAATTGGAAAGAGGAATAAAGGGAAGAGGGGTGATGTTGCGGAGATGTAAGAGGAGCGGAGATGAATGTGAGGCACCTACATTAAGAATGAGAGTCTAATCCCTGTTGTTGGAGCACAGTGACAACAATGGTGATGATGATGGCACCCTGATTACAAACAACCAGGCGGGATGAAGCATCCTAACCCCACAAAGCACACATATCCCTCACTTGTACACGTCATATGATCTCCCATCACTCACTGACACACACTGAGACACACACACACAGTGCACACACTATAACGGCCCATCACCATGAGAGATGGGGTGGCTACGCTCCTCCAGCTCCAGGAATAATGGCTTGCACCTGTTAACCATGTCACCTCTGTTTGCTAATTGTCTCCTTGAGCTACATAGAGAGGAATTGACAGCGTTGTGGCTGTTTGACAGGTGGGGTGTGTGTGTGTATGTGTGTGTGTCGGGGGGTGGTCTTAGTCAATATGTGATGAAAAGACTGACACCAAACTTATTTTACTTGTAGCAGCTCTGTCCCCGGGGGTTTACTTCATTTCAGTGACACGTTTTAAAATGGGTAAAATAGATATAATCTTTCTCCATATAGACAATGAACCTTCAGGGGGACTAAATCTATTTCTCTCAAGGTTTGAGTGTTCCACAGGGTATTTAGAGACGAGGAAATGTTATTTAGTATTTCATTTTATATAGTTTTGTTGCTGTGTTGTACTGGAGAGTAGATTTAGTTACAAATAATCCAAAAATATAAAATTTGATTTTAGTATGTGGATTTATCTTCACAGTCTGGATACATGATCAATTTAGATCGAAGACGTGAGAGGTCCTAAATTGTACAGTTGTGATGTCACAACTGGGACAGGTGCTAAAACAAAAAGTTAGAGTTTCAGAGAAAATGAATGTGTTTGTTTAATATTAAAGAATGTTCTAGTGAAAATATCATTTTCAATACATGTATATGTGTATATGCAACTATTCAGAGTATTACTATAAGTACAGTTTTCCATTGGTATACAGATTTGCTAAACCAGCACTGATCAACAATTTTGCGATTAAAATGACAAATGTTTAGAGAGAATATCAAGCTGACAGCATCATTTCATTTTCAAGAGAATTTTGCAGTCAATCTTTAATGAATGTCAAATGAATATTTTAAGATTATCATCTCAATAGTTCTGCATCTGGACATCCAGTATTTAGAGCAAGGAGCTTGTGAAAATAAGGTTGTAAAACTAAGTAGGCCACAGCTGTTACTTCAATGTGTCAGATACATTTAATAAACATTTTATATCTTCTGCTGCTCATCTCATTTTCAGGTGGTAGCAGGTTGTGAACCTTAGGTGTCTTTTCATCTGACAAAATGTAACCAACTGGATTAATGAGTTTTTTTTTATTAATGTAGTTACAAAGAATTTTGATTTGAAAAGTGAATTGGACGCTGGGCTCCAATGACTAGCATTAGGAGTAGTGACATTCAGAGGTGTCTATGTGAGTGTCATCTTGTGACATCACCAACATATCCTGCAGGTCTTTCTGCTACCAGAAGTGCAAACATATGTGGCCTGACACCAGAGATAAAAACACTCTCAGCTGCTACCATGAGTATTCATTTAGCTGTCTTTGTCCAAAATACTTTCCAACTGTCAAATCACATTCCTGTCCCCACATGAGGTTCTATATGAAAAGAGGCTAAACTATCAAGTTATGAAGCACTCTAATAGGATCTCAAATGCAGGTGTGGATTGACTGATTTAGTTTCAGTCCTACTTTAAGGTAATGAAAGCACCCAGTTCCAATATCCAACCCTATGTTTGGTTTTTATAAGCTACACAAAGTGCCTCCTTGACAAAATGGGCACAAAAACCTAGAAATGGTGCAATTATGCATGCACATTTTGCATGACAAAACACAGATGCATGCAGTGCTGGCTACATCTATTCTCTTAAAAAAGAAAGATTAAGTCCACTTGCAGATTACAGGTCAGCATGGTGACTTTAATGCACCCTACACCCATCCTCCATTCGACCAAAGTGTCCATATTTCGAAATAGTGTGTATTAACATCTGTATACATTTATGCATTGTCTGGAAAATGCACGATTGAGGAAGCGACAAGTTGATTCACGCTGGGAGAAGTTGAACAAAGGGAGAAATATAGTTTGTCAATGTAACTGTGAACTACCTGTAATCAAAATACTAGTTAAACTGGCTTTTACAGTCACTTGGTTGTTCTGTTACATTCATATTTGCCCAGTTATTAAAGAGATGGATTGCTATTTTGTGTAGTTTACAACTACTCCCCAACACTGGATAAAAGCCGAAAGGGTTTGTTGCTGGAAGGATTCCCATTCATTTTATCTCTCTGGCTGCAAAAATAGAGGCGATGATGACGATGATGATGATGATGATGATGTGAATAACTCACTGTGATGTAATCTGGAGCAAGCCACTGACCCACCAACAGACTCTGTAATGGGCAGCTCACAGGTACAAATGTCTCGGCAGTGTGACTGAGAAGCATGGCACTGCTTAACAAGTGCATGCTCAATTGACTTTCCCCGGATAAACAAAGATTTAAATGAAAACAAAAGATGCATGCGCGGGTGTGTAAGTGTGACAGACACCTTTAATATCCTCCCCTTTCCTGTGATCAATCGGTGTGATCGTACCTGTGTGACTGCCGCCGCTCCAATGAATGCCGGATGTCAGGAAGAGCTCCGACAGCTCCACAGAAGGTGGGACGACAAGAGCCTGTAAACAAAGCACACACACCAGGAAATTCACAGTCACCCGCATTTGAAGCTTGACAAGTTTGCAACACTGGCGACAGCAGAGAAATACCCATTAAAACATTGATCCCCTCCCCTCAAACCCCCCCACATCTTTATTTCTCCTCAGGACTTCCTGTGAGGATGTGATGTCATTTACACATCCAGGTAATAATCTAACAAATACATGAACTGCAATTGCTTCTGTGTATGAATCTCTGACTTTTTTCATTTTCTCTGTATTATTACTTTATGTTTTGACAATGCAATATCCAGTTCAAGGTGATGGAATCATCACATTACTACAGTGCAGCGGTACTTAAGTAAAAGTACTCAGAGCACAGTGTAGAAATACTGTCCTGTAACAGTGTAAAATACTATAAAAGCCATGCATTCAAAATCTTCATTAAGTTAAAGTAAAAAGGTATTGGCATCAAAATGTACTTAAAATATTCATTATACAGAATAGCCCATTCCAGAATAATGTATATCATATTATTGGATTCTAATTATGGATGTGTTCATCACTTTAATGTTGCAGCTGGTAAACTTGGAGCTCATTTTATAATGCATAATGCATGTATAATGCATGACAGCTTAAACTATAATATATTTTATTTGCTGATAACATTTTGTATTATTAATCTGAATCTGATCACATAAATGTGGAAGAATAAAAGGTACAATATTTACCTAGAAGTATAAAATTACATAAAATGGAAATGTTCAACTTAAGTCCAAATAGTACATTTACGTAGTTGCCTTCCTCTGCTGCTAAAATGCCCAAGGTTCATCATTTATAAGTTAAAAACGATGCAGAAAAAAAAATAGGAAGCTTTGTTCTCATGAGCGGAGAACTGTGAGAGGAGCCTACGCAGCACAGCAGAGGATGTTATCTGATCCAGCCTTGAAGCCGCCGCTTAACGGCAGAAAAATAATCAAGCCGACTCAAAGTATGTGAAGCAAAAGACTGCCACTCCCCTTTAAAGTAGCATGTAAGTCAGTGAGTGGCATTTAAGCAGAGGCCTCACAGAGACACAGCAACTGGCTTTAACTTTTTAATATGAGTCATGGTTTGTGAAATTATAGAGGATATATTTTGCTGCAAAAAGTTGTAATGCTCGATTAAGGTGTAAACCTGAAAAAGTCGCAGTTTTATTCTCTTTTGAAGAAGCTATTTGATCCATTTCAGCAGTTGACTAAACTGCTCCTGATTTACATTTCATTTTTCTGACATTTCAAACGTTTGCTTGAATGTGTTGAAATTTGCTTAGATGGAAATCTGTGAGATATTGGTTTTGTATATTTACCTTCAATCTTTAGTGCTAAACGCTCAATGCTGTGCTGCTGCTGCTACCTAAACATCACCTGTCAGTCACAGAGTGAGCAACACTGTGTGTTCCAATACCCATATTACCATACTATAGAGTATCCTAGAATATTATTTATATGCCCCAATACATAGTATGCCAAATGCAATATGCCAAAAATATCAGGATGTCCTCATGCATGAAGTCACATTTGCCAGCATGCTTTCTGATCCACAAATCTCTGCACAGCAAATACATGAACAAGAGGTCAAAGTTCAAGGCCCCATGTTACGATGAAGTAGTATGTATCGATTGTACGCATACTGCATGCGACTGCACGCACTTCATAAGGGCAGCTGCAGTATGTAGTAAAGGCAAAAAGAAGACATTTGCAGAGCAGTTACAGTTTTTTACATCCACTAGTTTCTGTAGGTGGCGCTCTTCTCTGTGACACATTAATGCTGCACATTATTATTTACAATTTTGACTGGGAAAGAAGTACGGGTCCAACTAATTCTCATGGCTATTCTGGATGTGGAGAGGCAGCCAGGCATGGAGAAGCTGGCTCAGTCCTACAGCAGGGGAGGGGGGGTAGAGGGGGAGCACAGATGTGGAGGGTCTGCAGGAGGGCCACCCAGATCTACCCACCACTACTGTTTCAATGGAGCATCAAGAGTAAAACTCACACTCGCATACAGGGAACACACACACACACACACACACACGCTCACACACAAAGCCACGACATTGCCTTAAGTCACAATCTAAATTGGCTCCCAAGGGCATACCGACTACCTTGTTCACCAAAGGCATTGTGTATGTTTTCTGAGTGCTTAGCATATGCTGCCGTAACCTGAGCTCTCTCTCTCTCTCTCTCTCTGTCTGTCTAACTCTCTCTCTGTCTCTCTTGTACGCACATACACATGTACACAAACACACAATGTTGCTAGAAGTTGCTCTGTTTTCTCCCTTTACGTATTTCCCATCAGGCCCTTAATTAAATTCAAAATAGTTCACATCTACCTATTAAACCATGTTGCACCAACCGCCCACCAGACAAACCTCGACAGAGACACAAATACAAGCAGGGTGATGATGTTGTGTGTGTATGTTTGTGGGGGAAGAAAGTGGTGGAATGACAGGAGAAACTATAAGGATTTATTCTCGGATTGCAAGCAATGAGGAATGTCACGTCTGCTTTTTATACTGCCATTTGATATTGTAATGTTGATGTATGATAGGTAAACACACTGATTTTCTCTGTCAAAAATAATAATCTATCAGGTTTATTTTATGGAATGGGTGCAGGCGTTGTTTTGCTTTGAAAATTCAAAATGCTTAATGTTATGCTCCATTGCAGTTTTAATGATCAAAACTGAATATGGGCTCATAAAAATAGCTTGCTAACTACATTCAAAGTCAGATATAGAGGCACATGAATGTTTGAAGAGAACTGGATACAACATTGGAGGCGGGCCCTGTTCATTCCTATGAACGCTGCTTAGTGGCGCATGAAGCCAAAAATCTTTGACTTGATACCTTCTATGGATCGTATGCACCATAGAGCACGCACACTTAAAACTGCCAGCCAAGCCGGCTACTTTCTGTTTAGTGCTCAGTTAACTTGACTTGGAACACAATAATTTAATCGTAAAGTTCTTTGAGACCTTCCAAATGTTACTGGACCAAATTAATCAAATCCTAAAAGTGAAATTATTCATTTCGTAGAGGTTGTGATGTTTAAAAAACAAAAAAATCTGCTGATTTACAGACATCTCATTTCTAATGTAAGTCTATGAGAAATGATTGTTGGCCCCATAGCATCACGTGACTGAGCTGGAGGTTGTGATTCCATTTTTTGGCCACTATGTCAACTTGGCTTCAAAGCCCAGGGCTCTTTTTTGAGGCTTGGTCCGGTGGGAAAGATTTGGCTATATTGGTTGTCTCGCGATCTTGTGTGGCTTCAGGATCTCGTTTAACCAGCTGTTTGCAAATGACAGATTTGAACCATAGACACTGTACCATAGCTCCAAAGTTGTCACTACTTCGGCTCCATATAACGCCACATTAGTGCAACATGGCAGCGGCTGTATCATGAATATTTTGGCGTCACTTCTGTCGAGTGGGAGGAAGTGGAGACGCGTCGTCCACCTCTATGACTGTGACAGACAAAGTGAAGTCATGAATACAGAGAAGTAGGAGGCATCCTGTTAAAACTAAAACCTGTTACATATGAAATTATATCCTCAGGAGCCCTAAAGCTTCCATTTTGAAATCATTTTATTTCTACTGTTTTGTGTCTTTGTTTTAACTAAAGTGTTGTCTCATGTTAGTCACTTGTTTTGTTTGTAGCCTATGGAAGTTCAAAATAAGATAATAATCTAATTTGAAGTCTAGTTAGGTCATTTAAAACCATTCCTAATTGAATTTACAGAACAATCCCTCTGTTGTGATATATATATTGTTAACGTGATTTAAAATTATATAATCCATAATAGAAGATTTGGAACGTACTGCTAATAGACGTGTTATTGTTCTTCCAGACTGAAAAACCTCAGCAAAAGCAACTGACACTTGATCGGATGGGCTACATCTATGATTTGATGTCAAAGCACACAGCAGAGTAATGAAAATAGCTAACATTTTAAGACAGTCTAACCTTTCCTGTGTTTACCTTATTAAAGAGTGTGTACCTTAACTGGTAGTGCAATACACATAGGGGGGAAACAATGTGTATAAAACCGACAGTGTTTAAGCAGGCGAACAGTAAAGTAATAGGCAAGAGCAGTGAAGTGTTGATTCTACAAAAGATGAGGGGGAAAAATTGCACCTTAGTGCACACACACGTAAACACACACACACACACACATATATATATATGCATGCACACACACACACACATACACACACACACACATTCCCTTCCCCTCCTCAATATACTCCCACAACACGGCCGGCTGCCTGGCAGCCGAAGTTAACATTTTCAGAGAAAATATTCCTTGCCTCCAATAGTCCGATGTAATTCATTTTCCATCTCTGTTCATTAATCATTGTTAAAATTAGTGATCCATTTCTTCCACTCTGCCATCTGCACTCAGCTTCCTAACAAACATGACACCTCAGCGCATAATAAAAGCTGACAGCTACGAGGAGGCCTTTCCAAATAGCTTTCTGCATATGTGCACCTCCACGACTTGATGCCGTTGTCAGACAAAAGTAGATTATTTAGACCGCTGGCTGGAGAGAGAGTACACACACACATACGCACATGTGCATGACAAACATATATAGACATACATGTACATTAGCGTGCATGCATAATGCAGCCACAGTACATGTCAGAGAGGCAGAAAAATCACAAATAATCTCAGAAGTCATAGTCACATGCACACACTTTCACACACATGCACCGGCACATACACAAAACAACAGATGTGCCTAATCTTGAATGGAATGTGCTAAAATCCTGATAAGGAAAATCTCCCTCATACTTCTCAGCAAAGGGGTAAAGTGAGGAAAATGAGGAAACAAATATGAACAATCATGAAACCTAAGAGAGCGAAAGAAACAGGGAGAAAGAGAGAGAGGCCTTAAAAGTTTTAATTACGCTGTTTAGCCTTACAAGCTTTTTGCTTTAACTTCAGATGGAACATGGTTGTACTTTTCCATTTGCATTTGCTTCCAGCAGCTGTGGCATTTTTGTGTATTTGTTTGTGTTACTGTATATCAGCCTGCCTACACCCTGATGTTAACTTGGCTACACTAAGAGCTAGAGAGAGAGACAAAAAGAGAGGTCAGACGATGTCCCTCTCATGTCATCCAGGCCTCATAAACACACCTCTGATTCACACAAAAACACACTGACGGAAAGCAGTCCACTCCCACGATGCACACAGTCACATTTAGGTGCTCAATTCACCGGAGTTCTCTTGTATTTACTGCACACAGAGTCAGTTAAATGAAGCATAATGCAAAGATGCGCTGTAATATCTGTAAATTGAGCTGCATCTCTGGGTTAAAGAAGTGAAATGAACAGGTACAGCCACATAGGGTGGAATGTGTTAAAGATTTGACTCGTTGCAGTCATTATTTCTTTGTGATCAAACGTCTTATTTAATTTAAATTATCACTGAGAGAGGATAAAATCATAAATAAAAATGGAAAAATATACCAGAATACATTTGAATGCCACTTTCTGTCTCTCACTCTCACACACATTTGCACAGCTTACTCACAGTACCTTCCCCTAGTCTCTTGTTAACACCCCCCCAACCGTCCCTTCTCACATCCACACACATATGCACAATATTACAAATACGCACACACCCACACACGTTCACATGTACACACACTTAAAACCTCAACAAGCCTATGCTGCTGTAGTCCTCTGATTCTCTTCCGTACACACACACACACACACTCAGCTCAGACACACACGGTCAGGATCCCTCCCTGGCGAGGTGTGTGTGTGTCTCTGCCCGAGGCACAGCACATTAATCTATATAATGCCCTCAAAGAGAAGGCTTTTTCACACCGCTAACTGCCAAGGACTACGAGGGGCAGCGGCTGAGCCATGATTCAGCTGTTAGCCCAACTGGCGTCCCAGCGCACACACACACGCACCCCCACACCCCTCCCAACACACACACACACAATATGTTAGCGAGAATACACACATACACCCTTAGCTGGCAAGAAAGACAACGCAGACACCTTTGTGCGCTCCCTCAGGGACGCACTCATCAACACCAGAGCCGGGTAACGAACATCAATACTTTTTTGGTAAAGAAGAAAATGTGTCGGAAAGTATTAAAAACTGGCACTGAATGCTGCTGAAATTCATATTCACTTTTACCTCTTCATTTATCAGATAGTTCTTGACATCAATAATAATTTTGCAGAGACTAGATCATAACCCTCGTCAGCACTGATCTTGTGTTGGTTGTATACTTTAAAGTAGTGCCGGGGAATATAAAGAAAATTTAATTATACAATTTTTTTTTTACCAAGTAACCTATTATGGTAATTGTAACAATATTGTAGGATAACTAACTAATGCTTTCACAAAATATTTCACAGTAATATTTTTAATAAATAATAATAAGCAATATGAATAAAATGAATTACAGGGTAAAGACAAATAACAGGACAGCTAGAACAGTCTGATAAGTTCATAAAGCTAAATAACTTCACTTTTAAACCAGGAACCTGTATATTAGCCCATATATCAATCCTGGAAGAAAGCAGGATAAACAGAAATGTAAAACAGCCACTCCAAAATATAGGAAAATCCTCAAACAAGGAAGGAAATATCATTATCACTATTATTACAGAGGCTAAATCATTAAAAGTTCTAATGTTTTGTCTTCGTCTGGGCTTTAAACAAATGGATATTTACATATTGAAACATATATTAAATGGTACATGGTGCTGCAAAGGTTAACAAGAGTCCCCCAATGAATTTCCAGATTTGACCAATGAAAGTTGGCTGAGTAAATAGAGGCAGAGGAAGCTGTTGTGCACAGAACCTCCTTCACCAGCTGCAGACACTACAGAGGAGGACAGTTTACTGATGTTACCTTGCAGGATTTCTGGGCTTCACCGTGCTCATATTTCACACTGTAACCTCTTGCCAGTGTGTGAAGTTGCCCAGTGCAGATTTAATATTCATTTGTTGCACGGAGGGCCACAAAACAGACAGCCCAGAGCGGTGATTGGAGGGCCAGTGCTCAGAGACAGACGGCGAGCAGAAGAGCAGCTAAATCATCTTGACATTCACCAAGAAGTAGCCACACAGAAAGCTACTGCTGCTGTTAGTTCTCCCATCGACTAATTTGGTTCTACTTAACCCCTAAACACCCCGCGCGCGCACACATAGAAGTGGATGCAAGGCAAACAGAGGCCGGCACACATATGCGCACACACGGGAGCACACACGCGCGCACGCCTCACAGTGACACATTTAATTCCAGGTTCTCAGCACATCTGAATTACAGCAGGCTGATGAGGGAGAGAGGGCCAGGCCCCTCCGGACTGATTAGCATCATTTAAGAAAGCCTTCCTTTTTTTCTGCCCGCTTCAGTGACCTCTCTCTTCCTCTCTATCACTCTCTGCCACTCGCTGGGGCGACCCACCCACCTCCCTGCCTACAATATGGGTGGCATCCCCGCCAGCACAAGTCAATATGGAGTACACTCATTTACATCTAACACAGGAGAACGACTCAAGTGCCTGTGCCTCTGGGGCTATTTTATTCCTTCAAGTATTCATAGACAACTGCTTGTTAGCTTTAGATTCTGTTTTCTAAAAGTGTGGACAGAAGGACATAACTAACGCATATATACGTCAGGCGCCATATGATGCAGTTTTTTTCTGCGCATGTAAAGTAAATAAGACAGAGCCTGTTTTATTTGTGCATATTTCCCCCCTTCTAAATTATATAAGCCTTGCACATGGCTTAAAATTTTGTAAAGCTTTTCTCAAAATCCTACTTATGGTTGCCATTCTGTGCCAAAAAGTTCATCTGGCCTGTAAATTTAAGCATGGATTACAAATATTCAAATCATGAGCTTACTGTTCAAATAAACATTTCCAACAGGGAGGGGAAAAGTTGCAAGGCATACACTTTCAGCATAATTCCTCCTCTGGCACCTCCCCTCCCCTCGCTCCTAATAAAACAACCACAAAAAAAAAGAAAGAAAAAAAAGCAGGGAAGAGAAAGGGGTGGGTTAGGGGTGGAAAGGGGGAAAAAAGACAAGAAATGCAAAAACAAAAGACGGAGTTAAAAGTTTGGCGTCTTCATTTACCGTGCGGCTGGATAAACAGTGTTGATGAAATATGTAATTAATGTAATTGTAACCACCTATGCAATTACAGTCAGCCGGGTGGGCTCGACTGTGGCCCCGGTACACCCGACTATAGGACAATAGGGCACCTTATTACAGTTTTAAAGGGGGAGGGAGGGAGAGGGGGGGTGAATAAAGGGGGGAGGCTTAAGCTGGTCAGCTGCTCACCACATGGTAGAAATAATAAGGACTGAAGTCACAATCATTTCAGCTTTAGTTTAGCTTCGCTGATCACTGCACTTTAAACTGGGCAATGCAAATACTTGACAAACTCCAGGGATTTCTGGGCCATATTATCTATGATAGACATATGAAATGACTGAATACAATGTGTGACACTAATCTGCAGTGGTGGAGGAAGAATTTGTATTTTTTTTCTTTCTTTCTTTCTTTTTTTTTTTAAACATAGCAATACCACACTCAAGTTAACAACTATTATAGATTCAGAAATCAAAATATAATTTGCTGAACTTTGACATCTAAGTAGATCTAATCTGAAAACTTTTCAGGAACCCCCTGGCAGTGTCATCGACCCCACTTATGTCTGCAAACTGTACTTAACGTATCCAAAGTTAATGTAGAAGAAAAATTACCCCTGTGAATGTTATACTATCATATATTATATTACTAGATTATTATTGCTTATGCATTAATGTTTAAGTAGCATTTTATTGTTATAGTCAGTCAAGGGGAAGCACATTTTAACTGCTATATACTGTTGGGTGGTTTAATCTGCAACACTTTAATCTATTGTCTGAGTTGATCACATTTTAATGCAAAATCTTGACATATGTGAAAACCATGTATCTCCATGAGCCATGAGCCTGTTTTCAGCTTTATTCTTTATCAACAAATAGGTTTTTTAACTGAACAGGTAGGAGAAACTTTTAAACTCATGAACCAACACTGAACACTTTAGTTTTTCTGAAAAAATTAAAAACGACCAATTTGGAGATACATGGTTTTAATATGACAGCAACAACCCCATCTGTCAAATAAAAAGATGAAACAGGTGTGAGCTGCAGAGTGTTGGAGATATCAGCCATAGATGTATCTGCCTTCTCTCCAGCATAATAATACTACAAGGCACTTCACTTGTGGTGCAAGTGCAAAAAAAAGGAATTTGAAAAAATCAACAGCAATGACTCATTCCAGAAATTAAGACAATCTACATTGTTGTGGGCAGTTTCAAGTAGGAACTATTTGACTTTAGTATCTTCAACACTCATCAACTCGCACTAAAATCTACATTGATAAATAGCACCACAAAAAAAGAGGAAAATGTGTATTTTTGATTTCGGGGTGTACTGTTCCTTTAAGTAATGTACAAACTGCTTTAATCTGTATGTGAGCAAATGTACATGTCACACTCCACCTCTGGTTCAGTCTGTTATAACTTGATCCAAAGCCTTCACACTTCTATCTGAATGTTCTTATGTTCTTACTGACCTCCTGCTTTCAGACTAACCTCCAAACACCAGGAAGGCTCAGAATAAAACCAGACATGGTCCCATGTTTAGACAGCTACAAATTATGAATGAGGAAAAAAAAATGTAGCATCAGTATAGAACAAATATATTGTCACCTGGGTAAAGACAAGTGAGAATTTGGGTTAAGGTGCAGGCTGCTACCCGGGCCCGTTCACACTGACAGCCGGTGTTATCCCAGGGATTAAAATAGCCTCTTCTCTGCTACCCGCCCCTGCCCAGCATTAAAGTCTTCCACATTTGCAAAATTGCAAACAGATGCAACTCAAGTACCTGCAAATAATCTGCCAAGACCAATTTCAAAAGGGAGATTTCAGAATATGTGGGAGTCATTAGAGGGAGTATTATTTCAGCGATGAGCGCAAGAGGGCCAGCCGTGGATCACCCAACCAGATGGGTTCTGCTGCCTTTTATTCAGGAAGAAAGAAGCCGATGTGTTCTTCATCTCCCCCATTCCCCTCAAATGAAGATATATAACTTGTATGAAACAATTACGGCAGAATATTGGAAGTTTCAGAAGCAACCAAAGAATGTCAAATTTCCTTTCGAGTTTCTCAAAACAATCTTTTCATCTTCTTCCCAGTGAGGATGCTTCGGGATGGGGGCTGTGGAGAGGGGGGGGGCTGGGGGGATTTTCGATGTAAACGAGGCTGCAGACACAGAGATCTGAGGCTTTTATTGTTTTGTATTGAGTGTTAAATATGAAAAAGAATTAAAAGGTAGACGCCTTAAAAGGGGCCTGTGGCGTATGTAAATGAAATATGTTTCAGAGCCATAATTTGCAACTGCTGCTGTTGTTATTTTTCAGACGGTTATCTGAAGTTTCTCTGGTCGCCTCAGTGCGGCTTTAAAGAGACGCACAACAAAGCTTTCACCAATTAAAGACGATTTTAACACCAAGAAGTGCAGCAAACTTCATTAGATTTTCCATCCAGCCGCTGACAAAAAGCCTATCAGAATGCATCTTAAAGCGCCGGTAATGAATAATGTATAATCAAAACACACATTTTTTTTTCTCACACTAGCCATTCACAACATGTAGCAACCCTTATAACAAATGAAATGTTTATATCAAATGGAATTTGATTAGGTGACTGGTTATTATTGCTAGTAGGGAAGCAGAATAACAATCTAAGGCACTTTAAAAATGATCAAAATCGCCAAGCCCTTGAAACAATACACATTCAATCAAATTCTTCATAATTGTAACAGTAGGAAGCATTTTAGGCATTCCACCCACAACAAACAGGCTTTGTTCTCCTGTTATGAGAGGCAGCGAGGGGACACAATCAAGTGCGTGAGAAAGCCAGGAACGCAGGATTTCAAGCAATTCCTCCCTCTTTCTCTCTTTCTATACCCCCCTCCTCTTCTCTCTCTTTTTTTCAGGGTCGCCCATATTATTTGCTTCCTGTCTCATTGTAGCTGGCAAAAAGAGAATTTGGTAATTGAGTGGTACAGAACATGTGCCCTCCCTGCTCGCAGATGACAGATGGATTATAAAAACTTCAAAGGCGAGCATTTGGAGCACCAGGGGAGAGATGCTAGGTATTTGAACTATCATTCTTTACCCAGGAGACAATGACTGCCTGACATGGTGCATACATCAAGGAATAGTGCAACGGCACAGACATAATCCAACACACACATGCACGCACACCCTTCCTTTTACTTCTTTTCCATCTCTCTTCCTCTCCTTCTTCTCCCTCCCTGTGCTATATATTTAACATCCTGTTCTGAGCAACTTTGCGCCAAGCTCAGGAACATAACAAGTAGGGGGTAACGCTGAGAGGAGGAGGCGTTGGCAGGGGAAGTCATCTTATCTTTGCATTTTTTCTTTTCTTGACTTGTCACCTTTGTGGGCTTTTTGCAGCTCTCAGGGTTCAAACTGCGGTGTCTCCTTTCCCCCGGTCGGCAAAATAATCAGAGTTTAGCTTTAGCCGTGGCTTTGTGTTGTTTTAAAAGTACAGCCAGATTAGCAGGCCTTGAGGAAAACTGTAAGCACTACTGTACCGTAAGTGAAGAGGAGAATGGTGGGCGGCGACGCCTGTAATCATCTTATAAGCATGATTTATGAAAAGGGCCATCTGCTTTGCCTTACTTAAGCACGGAGGCAACCTTTAATAATATAAGGACATGAGGAAAGGAGGGGACAGTGGGGGGTGAGTACAAATGGGAGGGGGGAAACTGTTCGACACAATGACACACACACACACACACACGCACACACACACTGATTTCAACAAACTGATAACCCAAATGCAAGTGCCCTCCTCTCCTCCCTCTCTTCTTCTTCTTCTTCTTCCTGTCTCTTCTGCTCTTCAGCATCCAGCCATTAGTTCAGATGGCAGCTAATCACCGCTGACCTCTCCTGTCACACCATTTAACCCCAGCCCCTCCCCTTGACCCTGAAGGAATTAGTAGCCTCACTGTAACACATGCACACACACACACCCACACACACACACAACACACAAACTACCTCGCAGACAGAGGAAAAAGTCTCTACACTTGTTCACACAAGAAGTTTGCTACCTCAGCTTTAATGGCCACCCTGCATGATGTTTAAACAGGGATTACAACAACAAGCGATTTGTGAGTCTGAAAAGTTGACCAGGAGAAAGTGTGTACAATTACTGAATAAAGCATTTTGCCTTTAAAAAAGAACCTTAAGCCCACGTTAAGAGAAAAAACAAAGAAAATAATTCTCACAGTTTATTATTTTTACTTGATGAATGAAAGTATTGATCACCAAAGTTGTTGTAATAGTATTGTATCAGCGTTAGTTTTATCCATTGTTCAGACGGAAACAAGTCTGTTGGATTCTTTAATTCTGTCCTTACATTTCAACACAATCCATCAAATTTAAAAGCCAGAACCAAACTGAGACCAGCTCAGTGATATCATAACACATTTCACACATGAAGAGCAAGAGAATCTCAAAGTGAAGCAGGACTGACTTGACTGACATTCATGCCCCAGCTGCTGCCCTTTGGCCTCGCTGTGACCTGGAAATAGCTCCCGGCGCGACCTTAAAGAGCGACGACGGCAGCAATGGGAGGAGATGTGTGTGTGCATGTGTGCGTGTGTGTGTGGAGGGGTATCATAATGAGGCCATACGCCATATGCTATTGTGCTACAAGCCACATACACACACACATATACACACACATTCCCACATGTGCATAGAGACGGGCACACACGCCCCTCCCCGTGTGGTCACCTTTTCAGTGTCCATCAGGATTGTCGGCCTAATCCTCGTCGGATCATCTCATCAATGCCTAGGCTGTTTATGTGTAATGGATCCCATCTAACCTCCTTTCTCTCCCACCCCCAGCGCTCCCCTTTGCCCCCTCCACCCCTTCCCTGCCTCCCTCCAGGTCTCTCAGCATCCACTCCTCCTTTCTTTATAACCCTTCTCACTGTTGCAAAAAGGGAAATACAAACTTTTTTATTTTCTTATTTTATCCGAGTAAAAAGGGAACAGATTTGTCTCTGTATTAAATGTTTCTTATAATGTCAGTGCTCTAACAGGAAAAACACCGTATTCTAAAACCAACACTTCATCCCCTGCTATATTTTATATTAACAAGTGTATTTTAAAAATGTATTTGGTGATTTTAGATGTTGGATAAGTCCACTGTTTAACTATGATTCATAATAAAATGTGTAAAATGTATAGATATTCAATATAAATTCTTATAACCCAAAATATCTAAATTGCTATCATTGTTATTGCGGTACAGAGTCAAACCCTACTCTTCATCCCGTTCCGTTTTGGGTATGGCAGAATTCAAAATAAATTTCAGATTACTGGTCCGCCTCATTATTTTCTTGACAAACCTGTCATGGAAACTGTATAATCATTTGTCTTTCCTCCCTTCCTATCCTTCCTCCTCACTCTCTTCATCCTCCTCATTCTCCTCCTCCTCCTCGAAGCCTCGCAGCATGTGTAAGCAGAAGCGCACGTGCTCCCTTCGCCCTCATTACGAGCTAACTACGCTCTTTGATTAAAAGCATGTACAGAGAGGAAGACAGAGAGAGAAAGAATGAAAAGAGAGAGAGAGGGAGAGAGGAAGAGGTGGGGTGAAGAGAGGAAGAGGTGGGGGGAAGAGAGGAACAGGCCGAACCTCCATAATTAAGATCACTTCACAGATTACCTCCGGCAACAAAAGCGCGGCAAGCAGCCGCCCGCAGCCACAGAAATTGGATGAAAAAGGGGTGTTGAGGAGGAGACTGACCTCCGACGCTCTCCGCTGGGCTCCACACGAACACGAGCCTCGGCTGGATCAAATGCCCCTCCAAGCAGTAACTGACACACATAGACACACACGCACATGCGCGCGACAGGTACTGGTTCATACTGTAGAGTCAGAGAGCCGGCAAACTGAGGAAAAGCACACTTCTTACAAGCACACATGGAGGAATCAGCACCTGCGGGCTCACATTTTATCACAGGCCACATATCAAAAAACACACACAGACACACGTCTCTGCTAAGTACACTGCCTGGAGAGGAGATCCATCCACTGGTGTAGTAGACCATCACTCCCCTGAGCTGACTAAGTCTGAATAACTCCTCTGAGTATGATGCCACCTTCACATTATTTTGAGAAAGGGACATGATTGCCAAGATAGCAATCAGTAACAATTTATTTTAATATTCAGCAATAATGAGCTGCACCTAATACCTTGAAATTGTTGTTTTTGCTGGCATGTTTGATTCTTGTGAGACACACCATTCGTAGCGCTAAATGGGAGACAGTGGAGCTACAAAAATCCCCAAACGTCCTATTTAAAAAGTCCCACTAGGAGGCTGATGCGATGTCTTTTTTACTCATTTGGAAGCTAGATTTTTACCAAAAAAGTTGAAAAGATGCAAACATGGAATTAGGGTCCTGTCACCAATGTGTTTCCACACTGACCAGCTGTAAAACCAGCACTTTTACTCAATGTGCTCTTTGACATTCCTCCATCAATTTCCACATCCTCACACTCAGTTTTTCTGCGCTGTTCACCTCGTCCACCTCAGTCCACCTCACTCCCGCCCCGCAAACCAACCCTGATCTCCGGTGAGCAGGGGGGAGGCCATTTACTCTAATCACAGGGATCCAGCAAGAGCGCCTCAAAGCCCTCGGGGGCTGATCGGCAATCAGAGAGACGGAGGCTACAAGGGAGAAATTAACTCTACCTTAACTTCAGATTTGTGGAGCAAACCTCTCTGAGCCTTAATCCGAAGCAGCTCTGCCATGAGATTGTCCTGTTGGTGGGTAGGTGTTTGGGAGGATATGAGCGCAGAGTACAAGGACTTCCTGTGACAGGACAAGTTTCTGGTCAAGGGGGGTCACGGCTGGGTGAAGTGTGGAGGCGCTTGGTCAGGACAGGAGGGGGCAATAAGTATATACGTTTCTCTGCTGTGGAAAAATAATTGCTAACCATCTGTGCAGCTTTAGAAAAGACTTTCAGCGTCTTAACCATTCCTCCATCCAGCTAAACTTCAAGCTAAAGAATAATTCCGGTTTGTTACAATTGGATTCCATTTTCATATTTTTGGCCTTAATTCATAAAGATTATGATAAGATTTTACTCAGCGAAGTTATTGCTGAGATTTACAAACATAGTGACAAAACAAAAAGTCAGACACAGCAAAGATCAATGTTCAGTAATTCGTTAATGCAACAAAAGTCTAACCAATAATGAGAAGATGTACAATAGTACAATTTGAGGTGCTATTTTTTGGTTCCAGCTAGGAACCAACTTTTTGGTTTCCAAACCAATTTATTTTTGGTCGAAATGCCCCGAACAGTCAAAATTAAGCGCCCAAACTGGAATGGAAACTGTTCCATGTTGGTGGACCAAAGATTATGGATTATTCTATTAGACTTACGAGCTAATGCTAATACGCCCAATATAACAATGCGAGAAAACTGCGTTAGCATGCTAACCCGAGGCTAATTGGGATGTCTTTTTTGAAAGTATTGGTTGAATTAAGATTTTGATGTGATGATGGTGCCAGATGAAAAGGCATTAAACTTAATTCCGAGGGAAACATGACTGTGTGCCAAATGTCATGACAACTGTTTCAACAGTAATCAAGATATTTTACTCTACACCAAAGTGGTGGACCGACATGGCCGTCCCTAACACCATGCATGG
The DNA here is from genome assembly GCA_903364295.1 of Serranus cabrilla. Classification (NCBI taxonomy): domain Eukaryota; kingdom Metazoa; phylum Chordata; class Actinopteri; order Perciformes; family Serranidae; genus Serranus; species Serranus cabrilla. The sequence continues at coordinate 210,605 of CAFUXE010000465.1, forward strand.
TAATAATCCACTTTGTTTGCAGTTTGAGGTGTCCTCACAACATTTTTGCAGATGTCTCTTTTATAGTGGTGGTCTTTGGGGAAAATGCTTTTTGATCTATGTGGGATTTCTTTGTTGTGGTGCCGCGACTGATTATTGAGACAATTTGGCAGCAAGGCTGACTTACCGTGCCACATACAGCACAGCTCACTAGGTTTGTTTAAAATCTATCCAGTTGTCTTACTGCATGTTCCGTCCCTTGTTTGACTTTTTTTTAACAATGACACAACATTTCAAGATGTTCCAAGTTTGGCGAAAACAGTGTTATCATGACCTAAGGAACTGCCAAAACTTTGGAGAAATGATCCAAGTTGTAATCAACTTGAACTACTCTTTAAAAAGTCCCTTTCCGGCCTGAGTTGCTATTGCACACTGGGGCAGTTCAAACTGAGGAATAAACAAATTGTAAGTGTGCCATGTCCTTTTGCTATTCTTTCTTTAATGAGTTCCATAGTGTAACAGAAGGTCAGAAATAACAACTGTTTAAATGACCCGCTAGTTCTTCGGACACACATTGTGAACGGGTGAGCAGACCCAAAGTGTGAACTCACTCCCCACCATGGATGCAAATCCCCACCACCACCACCACCACCATTCTCTTTCTCTCTCTGTGCAGATCTGACAGTCCTGTTTACCAAAGCAGCCGACAGACAAGCTGAACAAGGGCCCGGGCCACAGCACTTCCACTTAACTCTTTCCCCATTACTACGATTGGTGTGAACGACACAACAAAAGAGATAAAATCCTGAGGCGAAGAAAACAACTACAGCCCACGATCAAGAATAATAATAATAACAAAAAAGACACGGATCAAAACAAAAGAGGAAAAGGAAGACGGGGAGGAGGTGGAGGAGGTGGTGGGGGCTGCAGAGAGAAGATGATGAGGTGGGTTGTTTGAAAATAAAAATAAAAAAAAGATGATTTGAGAAAATTGTCGGAAATTGCGGGAGATCTGTTAAAGGTTTCTTTTTCAGCAGGGGTGGGAGCGTATCTTATGACTTAAAAGAGGTATTAAAGGAAAGAGTCAGGCGCCGGGGGAATTCTCCCGCGTAGGAGAGCTCTCTTTTTAAATTCAACCCCGGTAATAACGCAGATAAATAATAGATAAATAGTATTTAGCTCCCACCTTGAACAACAATTTTTAAAGTAGTTCATGAAAGACTGACAGCTCTTGGCGAGCAAACGCACTTACACAAACACACATGCTCAGATGCGTGCGCCCACACACATGTAATGTGTATTTTACCTAATTAAATACAACACCAGGTGGGATCGACTGATTGTTTGTGAGTGTGTGCATGAGTCTGTGTGTGTGTGTG
>CAFUXE010000465.1:218643-273134 GCA_903364295.1 Serranus cabrilla
TTCACAATGACTGCACATATCAATTAATGGCTGGCTGATGAGCAGAGCTGGCCTGATCTGGCCTGCCCACCACCGCCCTGATCCCAGCGGACTGGGAGCCCTGGCCTCGCAGCCTGTACAGCTGGAGCCCTCTCCCCTATAATTACATGAGAAGGGGATCAACTAGCCACAGTGAGGCTGCCTGTCTGACTGCACTATGTTGCAGATGCATACATCACTGACTATGGTACAGGATAACTTGAATTATGTGTTGTCCGATTGATTATACACACATATTTTCTGTACTGGTAGATTATGTAATTTATGCGACCACTTCACTTTAGGTTTGTGTGTTTTTGCGATGGCTTGCCTGCTCATGTGCTGCTTTCTTTATGCGCATTTGTAAAATGAGTGTGTAATTTTTCAGACTGTTTTTTCTCTCTCTTTTTTTTATTTTTTTTATTTGATTGTGTACATGTCAACGTGCAAATAATTCACCGGGTGTCGGACTGACAACGCGGCGGCTTCAGTCGAGTGGGTCTACTCCACGGTGAACCGAGTGGCTGACTGACTGACTGACAGCCTGGTGAAAAGAGGACTGATTTGATGCCATCCTTTGCATGCCATGCTCTCTCTCCATCTCCCCCCCACCCACCCCTTGTCTCCCTCATCACTCCCTCCACCCTCGTTTTCAGCTGAGAGATGTGTATCGCCGCAGTCAGTCACGGCCCGCGGCCCCCTTAGCAACACTGACACGGGCACAGGTGGGAAAGCAACTAATACAAGATCAACCAATAATAAAGCTACAGACCGGCTCCCGAGAACACATTTTGAGCTCTGTCGATCAGAAAGTTGCACCTTGAGAAAATGTCAAAATACTTGTGCTGTATGTGTGTGGCTTTGTGCTGTAATAAATCTCCCAAAATAAAACATCCCATCCATGTGAATTTATCTATTTGACTTGCCTTGACGTGAAGATAAATAATTCTTGCATATTTTATAAGAATAATTATTTTAATGACAACAATGCTGACAATTAATTGGATAATTCATTAGTGAGTAGTATGTAATATTAAAATGTAGGTAGATGAATGCAAAAAATCTGAAGCAGGCCTAATTAATATTAAATAAATTGCTAAACCACTGAGGCCTTGACACCAAATTCACAACATAAATTCCTTCGAACAGGCCAGTCTGCAAAAGCAAGGCCTTTTCTTAAACACAGTGTCTCTTCCCAAATATTTTCACCCGAGAAGAATGACAACATTTCAACTTGTAGCAGCGCAGAGAGGTCCAGGAAAGGGCAGACAGGTCTGTGAGGGAGCCTGAACTGTCAGAGGAGCGGGGACAGTTATCCATTCGCTATTGCATCTCCAATAAGAGAATGAAAGGAGCTGACAAAAAGGGTTTACGCCCAGACACTATTTCAGACATAATATCCGCCCTGTGCATACCATTAAACAATGACAGCATCTCAACTCGCACAGTACATCTATTTATCCCCTTTCCTCGCACAATGAATATGAGGAAGAGGCAACATTTTTTTTTGGCTCAAGACAACTTTAGGGAAGGTTAGAGAAACAGTGGGAAACAACGTGATAGACATTGTTGAGTATTTTAAGAAGGATGACATGTGTCTTCACAGCCATTGTGCAGCTGCTGGGAGCTGTTGGAAGTGGCTGGATAACCCAGGTCAGATCACTCAGGGGTCAACTCCACTTCCAAGAAAAGGTCCTCCCCACCCAAGACGCACGGTTAGACAGAGGTTTTAAATGGGATTACAAGGCTCATCCCTGGTGCCACATATTACTGATAATTCAATACTGGCCCATCATTTAAGCACAAATTCGGACATGTGAGCCTCGATGTGGGAATTCGGCAACCGGTTAGAGATTTTTATAGCGCTCCAAATGCGCTCAACCTGCTGGATCTTTAGGATATCCTAAAAATAAACACACTCTGGTAAAATTAAAGAAGACAACTCCTGAAAGCACGAGTGCAATGACATGTCAAACACCCGACCTCTTCCATCCAATCGGAAAATATTATTGGCTTATGGGCTCCGTCATTTTATATTTCCACAGTAACGGATATCTATCAGCCTCCTGCAGCCTTTAACCGACTCGCTCTAACTTTCTCCCCCCTCTCTTAAAAAAAGAAACAAAATAAAACAGCCTCATCAGAAGTGACACCGGTTCCCCTAAAACGCCAATTTCGCCGCTGCTGATATGCATGTTTACCCCCCTCGTCTGAATACCATCGTAACGTCTCCTCAAAGCATAATGCAGGGGCTGCTTATTCATAAGAGAGGTCGATCACTGCACAAAATGGCAGGTCTCACCGGCTCTTCTTCCATCTCACAAGTTTTGACACATGGTGGCAAACGCGCCGGTAAACTTGAATCGCCCTCCCGCACTCGCTCAGCACAAGTGCGGGTTGTCGGGAGAAAGTTTTCCGTGCACACTCTTACCGGGAACACGGCTGGACTTTTCGAAAAGTCTCATATCGCTGATCTGTATGCGCAATATTGCAAAAGCCGTGCGCCCGAAAGCCTTTTACGCATACAGTGTTACAGAGTAAAACATGCAAATGTAAACAAAACTTATCGCTTATTTTCTGCTGGAATAAAAATAGTTGTTTTTCCGCGTGAGGTTCAAGGTGTTGAGCATCGCAGCCCGTGTCTTAGTCCCAGCTGCTATTTTGTCGCAGTTTTTTACGACCGTCACTTGCTCCGGATAATTGCACTGTTATTTTCTAATCATGATTGGGGAGGCATCAGGGGCCCCCGTGGCGATGCACCCGCACAAACAACCCCAATCCTCCCCAAAACTGACTTCCCAGCGAGAAATACACTTGAAGCCCCCAGTAAAAACACAAGTCTTGTGCTAGAAGCTCCACACTTCTTCTTACCTTTTAAATTTGGCGAAGCGCCGGCTAACTCCTGCGCGTAAACGATGCGTTGTGAGAGATAGTGTTCATTGAATAATGAGGCATGTCCATATGATTTGACCGGATCATATTCTTGTCGGGTGACGGGGGTGTTGAAAAGTGCGCTTCGGACCTGTTAAAGACTGTCCACTCCTCGATCCTGTCCCTACAGCTGCTCCCTGCCGCGCATCCTGACTTTCAAATGTAAAACACGGCTTTATTACTTGTCTCTCTTCTTGCCTTTCTGCCCCTCTCTGTCGCTGTCCGCTAAAGGTAAACGTTTGCATTGATGCCGATCGCCAGGCATCAGCATATTCCCTTCATCTTTCAGCTTGGACTCCCCCTATCTGGTAGGTGAAATGCATTGTACCGTTAAAAAGGCACTCCATTGTAGAAAGCAGAGCCGACTGGCTGGATACAGCCCGGGTCTTGCGGTATTCGCCGTTGACGGGGGATAAAAAGCAGCTGATGCACAGAACCTCGTTTAAAGAAATAATCCCTTCATCATTACATTTCCTATGGCACCGTGGCGGGAGAAAAAAACCCATTCCCGACCACCTTAGTTTGTTTCTGACCTTGAACTGCCCACAAACACTCTTTTATTTAGAAATCTGCCCCCTGTACATAAGCATTCACACACAGCCAGCTTCGCCGCTTAGGCACCGTGCGTTAAAAATTGCCTTGGATAACAACCCCTCCGTGTAAAGACACCCAGGTCACAAAATGACTCTAAAAAGTAGAATTCCTTACCTTTCAAGTGAACTGTTTCGAGTCTTTTTCCTCTTCTCCTCGCCTTAAAAGAACTCCAGGATAAATGAGTGTTGCCTCCTGTGCGTCCTGAGCGTCAGTCACCGCTTAAGAGAAGTAATGAGTGATAAAAATGACGCTCATCTATCTGCACTGTAACCTTGTGGCGTATTTAATGTAAATAAGCCCCGTTGTGTTGCCAATCCCCATGCATACAAACGCAAAACCGCTCCTCAGGGACTCGCTTTTGCCTTTTTTTCCTCAATGTATTGACGATTTATTCTTACTGCCTGGGAGCGCAATAGGGAATGAACATAATTATTTGAAAATATGATATATTAATAATGCGGCTGGTCCAATTTGTGAATGAACGCATTTCTACACACCTCTCTGAAGAAATTTAAAAGCGCTCGCTCTGTTTGCAAAAGAAATACTTTTAGTTTTTTTGGGAGATTTCCAACAGGACCCCTAAACTTGAAGTTGGCACAACTTTTAGAGACGCGTGGAAGAAAAAACGCACGACAAGGAGACGTCCCGCATGGGCCGAACTGTTTCTTGCAACTAAAACCTGCTTTGCGGAATGGTTTTGATATATTATGCTTCTATAGGGGGGTGGAAGAGACCGAATAATGCAATTATAGATTCAGTGTCCCAGCGTTGACAAAAGACAGGACTTCAATAGAGGCTTTGTTATGGGATTATATAATGATTATGGGGTAATTATGGGAACGGTTTGGTAATAATAAAAAAAGTATCAAGTGCTCTCTTGCAAGGACAGCTTGTTTTCTATAATGTAAGCGCATGAGTAGAGGAGTGTGATAAGACAGACAGACGGTGCTGCTGACAGCTAGTGGCAGGATGACGGCAGACAGGCAGCCCCGATTATTCAAAATGTCGAACCGAGAGACACATTAATGCCACTGACTGAGATGCTATCAAATGTCCTCAGAACCGGACATGGGCCCACAATGGAATATCTCGGGGTCATATTCATAACAGCCCTGTGCGTAACGACCCCCCCTCTCCAATCACACACACACACACCCGCCCTCATCATCCTCTCTCCCCTCTCCACGCCGCTTGTGCCATGCTGTTTGTGTCAGGGAGAGAGAGGGAGAGAGAGATACACACATGTAAATGGTCAGACAGAGAGCACATGACACTCCATCTGTGGGTGAACATAATCCGCACCTTAAACAGCATATTACAATTATTATGATTATTGTAATCACATTTAGGAATGTTTTGCAGTCTGTTTATTAAAGTTTTTCATCAAAAACTGCCGTTTCAGAAAAAAATAATTTTTTTTTTTATCTCTTTTGCACATGTTAAGATTATTATCAAGCATATTAAGATATAAGCTGGTTTAATATTATGTCTTTTTTCTTTTGACTCAATTGATACTTATCTTTAAAAGGCATAAATATTATTAATAATATCTTCACACTGGTGAGTCTATGTGTGTGTGTGTGTGTGTGTCCTGTGAAGCATTAATAGATAGCCTAAATATCTGCTTTCTTCCCCTTCCCAGACAAAACATGTCTTCCTCTTTAAAAGATACTCCACATTCATTATGCACTATGAAAATCTGATTCTCATGCTGCTCCTTTAAATGGTTATATGGAATTCAGTTTGATGCGTATGAAATTCGTTTTTTCTTTCATTCTTTTTTTTTTGAGCATTTTCCAAAATAAAATATAAAAAAAGTTTCCCTCCCTCCCCTAAAGAAATTAGCATAACCATTCCCCATCAATAATATGGCTATCTCTATGGGAGTGATAGCAGCAAGCAGTAGGGGTGTTCCTTTTGCCAATTCTCCATGGATCAACAGCGCGTCATCAGCTCCTTTTGAACTTGTTATAGCAAGTCAAGTGATTCTTTATCGGCTGACAGCACTGACAATGCATCGGGGATGGGAAAGCAGGTCAAAAGGAAGTTGCCATATGGACTTAAGCATGCAAATTTCTAACAATACATAGCAGCGAGGGTTGTACTCTCACATGCACACCACCATATATGTGTAAGTAGCCACGCAAAAGTGTTTGCCAGCAGTATTGTGCAGGCTGACATGGATCTCAGTGGCTTAAATTAATTGTATGCAGAGCAGGAAACTCATTTAAGCTACAAGAGGATGAAGCCTTTTAAAGCCATATAAACAAATATAAATTCATTTTTTTGGAATAGAATTGATTTGTAGAATACTGATGGTTCCTGTTGCCTTCTAATAATCACTGACAATGGACCGAACTCACCTGTAATATCAGAAGCAGTGCTTCTCAGTCTGAGGGTCAGGGCCCACAGGGGGGTCGTAACATTCTTTCCAGGGGTCGCCAAACAGGTCTGGAGACAAAAAAAGCATTTTAAAAATGAAATAACATATTTAAGACTGAGGAGTGTCTTTTACATTATTGTCTGAGTTTGGTAGATGTCATGTGTTATATTTAGTGCTTAATTTGTTAATTAGGAGGTCCCTGAACACCCAAGTTTCCAGCAGGTCAGGGGGGATATAGGGGGGTTTTTGAACTCCAACTTGATTATGTTGGGGGATTTCTGACTCTGACTTACGGGATATGGACGATTTTCAGCAACAGTTTTAAACAAATATATTTGTGTTTACAGTGTCTAGTTTTATCTGCCATTTAACATGTTCATAAAACATAATCTATAAGTCTAAATCCTGAAGTCATTAAAGCTGCTACATGAAACCTAATTGAGAGAAAGCACATTTATGAATTTTTTATTTTATCGAGTACTGCATGTGAGTGATGGACATTGTAAAGAGAGACAGGGAAAAAAGGTCTGACTTTAATTTGCAACAGGTGAAACAGCATCCCATTCATTTCTGTTAGCACTGTTTTACTTCTCCATTTGCATTAAGGCTTATAAATGAATAGTCCCACGCTTTTGCGTTGCCCTCATTGATTATACTTCAGTGAGTAAATTAATGTCACACATTTTAATGTTTTTCAAATTTAGGTCTATACAGTGTAGCTCAGAAATGCAGCGGCTGCGACCCACATTTTAACCTACTGATTGTCTTGCTGTGCTTTTTCAGCATGCTATTAAGTTCCATTCAAAATGAATGGGAATTTGTAAGCAGGCAGAGAAGTCAATATATCAAAGAGGGAGAGATTTGGTGCTGTACTGCCTGTCTGTTCAAGTGCACGGCCTGTGTTTGTGTGTGTGTGTTTGTGCTGAAGGGATGGGAGGCAGAGGGAGTGTTGGCCGCCAGTCCTGGGAGGGTCATCACTGCCTTATTACTGCCATGTTAGTGACTAGCAGCTGAAGATGGCTCTGCTCCCTGCCCCTCTGCTTGGGAGTCATCCAAGACAGCGTGCTCCAAAAACAGACCGGCCACTGTTCACTTCTCAGATAGATTAAGATGTTATTCCACTGCTCTGGCCATCTCTATTTGACTCTCTGCCTCTCTTTTCTCCCTTACCAGACCCACATTTACAACATGCCCGCCTGTTCCTAAACGTCTCCAGAGGCCTTATTGCTAATTTCAACTATTAGCGAGTAGACACAACAATCTAAGAGCATGGGTGCAACATGAGAGCGAGGTTTTCATGCTGTTGTCTGAAGCAGTTTAGAGGGAACTACCAAATGATGTAGTTGGGGGTGAGTATGTGCATATGGCATGTGTAGTGTGTGCCTGTGTGTTTGTGTCTGTATGACTGCATGCATCTTTAAAGCCAGATATTATGCCCAGTTTATATTTAAATGCAAACACAGCAGAGACTCTGGCTTCCCCCAGAGGAAAAGAAATGCTTTTCTTTACTTCAAATTGAGTTTCTCAAAGTCTAATTTGTAGCAGCCCTTTGATGAACAAATGTTTTCAGACTATCCTGCTTTAATGAAAAGGGAGTGAGCGCAATTTTAAACAATCCCGAGCTCTGAACCCTCTGTGACTGTAAACTTTAAAAATTAAACTTTAGAATTTGTATCAATTAGACTTTCAAGTTCTGACAGGGCCTTAAATAAGAGCCAGGAGCGCTGGCTATGGAAAACGTTTACCACACCAGATTCATTTCCACTGCACTCGTCTGCTCTATTGGTGACATCAATCCCTCATGTGAGGCATTTACGTTTTCAACAAATACACACTAAATACACACTACTGTCTCAGGCTCTCCCTTGATGACTGGGGTCAATGAGTGTGCATGTTTGTCAGCTTGGATCGTTAATGAAACGCTCACACAAATACAGCACAGGCAAATATTTACAGCCCAGCCTGGAGATTTCATCACAGACAAATCTGTGATTCTTCAGGAAGCACTGTATTTCTTTATTTGCCTGGACAGAGCGTATACTCAAGATCAAACTTGTCTGGGCTTGATGAATGTGGAGGAGCAGGAAGTATACTGCCTTTGACTTATAACCAGTGTGATTTTAATTTAAATCATATGAATCAACGGCTGCCCAGAGCAGAAATGAAATGTTTCTAAATGAAAACATCTGACTCTAATTGATTAAGAACAATGATCTGCACAGTAGGTCTAGCATATCCTTGTTTTGATACTGATTTGATTTCTTTTCAGTCATGACTACAGGAAGAAGAACTGCTGCATGTTCATTTCATACACGTGTTCATACATCTTCACGTATACAGAAATGCCTTCATTACAGCTGTAAACGTCTTCAAGCAACCTTTGCATTTATCAAAGATCACTGGGTATATTTTTTGGCAGTTTTTATAGTAAGCCAGTGCTCACCGGTTTGCAGTATCAGCACTTTAATATTTACTTGATTTCTTTTTTCTTGTGTAGCGGCGCTTTTCAGGGGCTGCTGGTACTCCATTCTGCCCTCTCCATATCTCTGGGTGATTAAAAATGACCCTGAATAAACTACATTACCCAGGGGGCACTTGGGGTACTCTATACCCACGGGGCCACAACATGGCACTCACCTGTTCCCAGTCTTGCCTGCCATCTATTCTCTGTCAGCAGCTCGACTAAGTGACGATACATTAACCTTACAATAATCTTTCCCTGGCTCTGGAGTTTCTAATTTGGATTACTATGTTAACCAAGAGCCAATCCTCGTTAACCAATTAAAAATTAAAGGACAAAACCCTTTCATTTTGTGTTGAGTTTGGTGGCGTCTGTGGACAAAAGTGAGTGTTTTCATAAGCACCAGACAGAGGTTTTCTAGATCCTGTATGATTTCATCTGATATTCGACTCACTGACACAGCAGGGATTACGAATATGGAAATAGTCAATATTCTCACTGATAGTCTTGTTTGCTCATAGAGCAGCAGTACCAACGTGAGAGTGTTTAAAAACCAGTTACAAGTTCCTTACACTAAGACTCAGACACACTTTTTTGCATCCAGGGACAGCTGCAGACTTATACCAGTCCTGTAGCCATGGTGTTGCGTGCATTGTCCCAGACACATGTATCCAGCCACATCCAAAGTCTCTAACACTAGTTTAGCTACAAGGTTGCGAGCAGCAGTGTCTGCCTGGCCAACTCTGTGTTAGCAGGACGGCCTATTTAACTCTCAGTCCTCATCAATATGCCGACATGTGTTTTCAACCAGGCAGTAAACATTTTTATTTCTGCTGTACAAGTGGGCATTTTAACAGTGGGACTGACTCCTTTTGGAGCCAGTCTCAAGTGGCCATTCAAGGAACTGCAGTTTTGGGCGGTTCTGAGTTGGCCTATTTTTTTCAGCCCAGGAAGATGCCGTTTTATCTTTGTTTACTGTGGACATTCAAATATAATAATGATAATGATGATAAACAGTTTTAACCGATTCAAGATATCTGTGTGTAGTTGCTATATGTTCCTGTAAATGAAGGTGAACAGTGCCAACAGTGCTTGATACTAAATGGTATTACCTCCTCAGATAAACCTATGATTTGTCAGATAGGACAGCACTTAAAATCCCCACGGACAGAAAAATGTCATAGTACAGCTTCACGTGGATTCACCCCCACATCGTCCAAATGTTCTCGCTCTTTGGGGGATCGAAGCAAAGGTCCAGATTTGACTCAACTTCTGATGAGTTTATCAGTCGGTTGTTGCCCTCAGCTTCACAGCAACGTCTGCTGTTCCCCTCTGGGCAGACACTGTCATGTACTACCACTCGCTGTCTCCTGTCCTCTCACCTTTCCACCAGAGTCCATATTTTCTGGATAGTGTGCTATCATATTTTACTATTACCTATCAATTGGTTTCTAATCGCAGTAACGAGGCAGCTAGCTGGCTGGTGACAGAGCGCTAACGGCCTCGCAGGGAACATTAAGGAGGCTGGGTTATGCTGTGGGCCGTTAACTACCTACAGGCACTGGCTAATGGCTCCAAATGACCTCCTCAGTGGCTATTAGCACATAATTAGAACCTGCAGACCAGTGGTGACCTCCGCCGGACACACGTGATTACTCCTCTCCCCCTGTGTTCTCCCATACTCTTCTGCTCTCTCCTCCTTTCCTATCCTATTCCATCCTTTCCTTTCCTTTTCCTCTCATCATCTCTCCACTTCCTACTTGTCCGTTCCTCCTTCTTGTTTCCTTTTCTCTAATGCTCTGTAGGATTACATTGACTCCCTGGTGGGAAGACTACCACTAAAATTAATCTCTTTATAGTGCCCCAGTATAAAAATACTCCACCATACTGTAGGTCCTGGGAAATTGCATTAAAAGAGGATATTCATTGCTACATTCATACAAGGTCTGATTATTGGTATAAAATGGTTTCAGTGTCAGAGTAAATTTAATCATTTTTTTTAAAGCTTGCTAGTGAGCGCTGGCGCTTAAGGCCCTTTTTACCTTGCTGACAATATCCAGCACCTCCTTGACCTGATTCAGCAGCACTTCCTTAAATCAGCAGATAATGCAGCTCTGTAGTGAAAAGAGAAGCTAAACGGCAGATAAAGTGCAAGGTGCTGCCACACCACAAAAGGGCTCAGTCACACTAACCTCTGTGTACACTTCAGCAACAGTCTCCCGTTACCCAGAACAAAAGAGACGCTTTACTAGGTTAGTGTCAGCTCAGGAGCAGCAGGGAAACAATGAGAGAACAACAAAGGAATGTGCTGATTTTTTTGTGTGTTAGGGGAAAATGCTACACAGTACCAGTGCCTTAAATTATCAGTGAATTATCTCTGAGCCTGTGGGAATTATGTGGGTTATTTGTAACAAGCAGTCAAGGACAAGTGGGCCTTGTGTTACAACTATGAGATGAATACTAAACGCAAAAAAAAAAAATCTTGGCCAACTATCTATCTTTTCCCAGGCCATCTTTTAGCCTTGGAAATAAGAAACAGGTACAGTTGCTCAGCTGAGCTGAAGATGAGTGAAGCTGGTGAGGACATAAAGTAGAGAGTAAACACTGCTGGACAAATGCAACTGGCACTACCACCGACACAATAAATACAGCTGTTGTACCCTTGACCATGTCACTGGCTTGGCACAGTAGCACAGTATTCTAATGCAGAAAAAAGAGCTATGGTGCTCACTCAGTCTGTTGTGAAAGCTGTACAGTCAAGGTCTTTAGGCAAAAGCCCAGAGGACCCGGCTGGACCCAAAGCAGGTCAAGGATCCATCAAGGTTGTGTCTCACTTACTAGATGTTGCAGGTATGTGGTTATTATAGCATGTTTGATTGGGCCCGATGAGGCCCAGGAGAGTATGAGGATTTGCTAACAGCAGGGATGGAAGAGTGCTGGAGTATGATATTCAGATTTAAAAAATTTTACTTTGGTGAAATTTTACTCAAGTAAAAGTAATTGGATAAATAAAAAAGTAGGTCAGTTAATATGCAATCTTGGAACCAATCGGCTATCGGTTGGGTAACGATTGTGCCTTGGGGTAAAAGGACCAATGTTACTGTCGTTCCAGTGCAGCGAGCAAATATCCGGATAGCTTTTTTTAAAATATTCCAGAATGATAATGGATGCAACCAGACCATTCTCCAGCGCTGACGCAGCGCTGTGGAGATGGCTATGCGAGACGAACAGTAGAATACAACATGCAAGGCAGACAACATGCGGATGTATAGACACATTAAAGCAAAAATCTGACGCACAGCTTTTACACACCGCACAGCAAACACAAAACATAAATGCAGCAAGGCAACACAGTAGTTCTCTGGAGACTTCCATCAGTGAGTTGGTACTCACCTGTTTGAACCTGCATTCTGAGCCCCAACAATTTGGCCTTAGGTTTCAACCTCTCATTTATTCTCTCTGCATAATGATCAGTGTACTCAGACTCCCATGTCCCGCTATGATCCTCAGTTTTCAAACATTTAGATTTGAAAGAAAAAAGTCTACACATGAGGGTTTTAACAAAAGCATGGACCACTCGTCCACCAACAACTCTTCCAAACTGAAGTTTCAGTCCAATTTTTTGACCAGTTAACCCAACACAACCTCCTCGCTCAAACATTTTTGAGGCACTTGCTGAAACAACTGATGCTGCTGTTTGCCTGGAGAGGACAGGTCTCTGGTCGCAGTTTGGCAGTTGTAAATGGTTTTATCTACTTCTCACGTGTAAAAATGCATTCATATCGCATCAGTTAAGTTACCACTTGAAAACATCACAACTTCATATCTGACCTCCTCACCAAGATAAAGAAGAACATCCTGCACCAAGACTCCATCACTGTGATCCCAGGGTCAGGCCTGTGCTCTGTACAGTGCAGTGCCCACCAGGGGCTGAAGCCTGCTACTGCAGCTGGGTGGAGTGTGGGGGTGGGAGGGCCTGGGCATGTGTGAGGCCAAGCCAAGAGGTCTCCAGAGTATTCAGATATCCCAATTTCCTGTCCTGTGTCACCAGGTCTTAAGAAGCCGTTTTGGACTGTGTCATGAGTTAGACACGCACACTCACAAACACACACACACACACACACACACACAACACACAGACAGCATATAACCGCAGTCCTCACTGAATTAATTTGTTTTCATTTGCCCTCTGTCAGCAGTACTCTGGTCTTTGCTGCGGAAAGATCTCTTAACCAAAGGTCCCTCTATCTGCTCATGGGATTTCATCTTCCAAATCAGCTCACTGCTGCTGCTGCTCTTGCTGCCTTTCTTGTTTTTCTAAGACATCAGGTCAAACAGCAATAAGCCACAGTGTACTGAGGAATCACACAGTGGACACATTCTTTCTCTTTGGCACAGTATTGCAGATACGTACAGCAGCACTTCATGCTGTAATATTAAGTGGAATGTTGCAGTGTGGTTGATGGTAGGGATCATGCACTCAGTGTGGGCCAATTATCGTGGTGAGGCCATTGTGTCCAAAAATAGCCTCTGGTTTGGATGCCGTTTTTCGGGGGGAGTCCAGCCGAGTGTGGCACAGCAGCTGTGCAGTGTCGGTCAAATGTTGGGGATGCTCGCGAAAATAAGCACACTCATGCACAGGCAGACACATGCAATCAAAGGCATGCAAACACCTATTCATATTCACATACTGACCACATATCAGAAACATACAACACAGTGCTTTTAAACACAATGTTGTCTCTAGACAAGATAATACGATTCCTTACGAAAACGTATGCAACAGGGTTTATAATAGGACAGCCAACAAATTTACAGTTGCTGTTTTAAACACGTCACAAATGCTGTTTTAAACATAAACAGTGTGATACAAACATAAGCTTAGGCATTAAAAACACTTATTTATGGTTAGGAAAAAAACTGGATAAGGTTAAAATAACTACTTACAGACAGAACTACTTGACACGGATGAGTAAAGAAATTGGACGTGCACATTTCGGTCAAAGCCCTGGGTTTGTTAATGCGGTAACAAAACTGCAATTCCTCGACTGGCCACTTGAGGCTGTGTCTAATAGCAAGTCAGTCCTCATTGACCCTCATGTTAAAATGCTCAACTTTACAGAAAAATAAATATGCTTACAGCTTGATTCAAAAAAGCTTTTGGTCTCACGATTAATTTTCCCCTTCATGGCGACTATGAGGGGGGTGATTTTTTCATGTAACTCACCTATTTAATGTATATCAAGGCTTAAAGTTATGTATGATTAAGGGCATGGCCGCTCTGAGCAACAGGCTGCTGCCTTCAAATGCGGCCCACCTCTGCTCACCGCCACTACTCCTCTTTGCCCCTTTTTGTGGATTAGCCCGGAGTTACAAGGGGGCTGACGGCTGGTGCCATGGGAAACGCCCACTTTTATCTTAATTTTGGCTCTCCAGAAACCTACAGGTGATATCACAGAGACTATATCAATATTTTACACATTATATGAAACGGAGGCGATTTCGTGGGATACCCACAGAATTCGGTGTATTTGTTTTGTGGGATAGCTATGAAATTCTGTGCATTACTTTTCGTAGAAATGACTACGAACCATTTATGAGAACAGCCGGTACACACAGATACACAGGAATAAGACAAAGGTTATCTCTAGTGCACAACTATGAATGGAAGGATGGGAAAGAAAGCTTTAGTCAGTAAGAGAAGAGAGAGACGTTGGAAATTGCACTTCCATGTCATCCATTTCCTGGAGATGGCTGCAAACCCCTGGACACACTTAATCAGGAAAAGGGCACACCTCCGAGTATCCATTCTTTTGTAATGGCATTACACCGCACAAGTAAGATTTAGAGATCCCTTAATGTGCCAGAGTCTTCTGCATAAAAGTATATACAAAGGTTAATATTGCAATAATATGTTCCTGGAGGGCATTGTAATCATTATCTCTCTGGTGGTATCAATTAGAAGCACTTTACTGCAGGTAATGACTAAGATTCCGGTACAAAATGACATTATTATTATTATCCCCATCTATAATTTCAGAGTGGATACACAAGACATGGGAAAAAAAGAAAAGCATAAGTTCAACCAAAGGTAGGCTTAAAAGTGAGAGGACTTTTACTGCTGGACTGGAGGAAGGAAACTGAGGCTGGGTGGCTGGCTCGAGTGTGCGGCCATGTGTGTCTATGTGCATATGCGTGTGCACTTGTGCATGTGCTGGAAGTTTCAAAGGGCCACATAATACACAAATAAAAACGTGCATCCTCTTATTCATAGCTTGACTGTCTGTCCCAGTTTCCTCAAAGCAGCTTGTGTGTGTGTGTACGAGAGGGAGACTGGGCGAGATAGATACAAAAAAGAAAGCCTCAACAACCTGGCGACAAATATTTGCATTCCTCAAAGCACGGGAGTACTGTTCTTTGCTCTGCTCTATTTATCCAGAGAGAAAGAGTGAGGAAAAAAAGTTTGAACCGTCTGAAAAGATGTGTATTTGTGTGTGTTTGTGTTGTGACCTTTGCGCTTAGCTCCAAACATTCATAACGAGTGCTCTTTCCCTTATTGACCCCCTCATCAAAAACATGAATAATTGAGGAATAAAAAATGCTCTTGGTTGTCCTAGCCGGCATTAAGCACAGAGAAGCAGGCCCCTCAGACTTTTGATTTAGCTGTTTTATATTTAATAAGCACACACAAGAGCCTCAGAGGCGCCTTTTTTAGAAGGATTTAATTGGACGTCAGCGACATCCATCACAGGGTTGTCATGGCATTGACCTTTCCATAGAGGCTATTCATAACCAGGAAGTTACATGAGCCGGGTTGCTGCCTACTCTGTCACACCCACCACAATGACGCTCTATCAGTCACACCATCCTCCAGCAGATAAACCTCAGATGTGCTCACCGACAAATACATTTGCTCATCATCGCTAATGTTGAGATAATATTGAACATGGCTTCCTATTGTTTCACGGCGGCTTCCGATTTGGGTTGATCTCTGAACTGAACTGTTGATGATTACTATACATGCTGCTGGTGTTTATGCAGCTTTATAATACAAGCTCCCAAAAGAGCATGGAGCCCTGGGGCTTTGATTCAGTAACAGCTATAAAAAAAGGGGATGAAAGTGAAACAGTGCCTGATGGAGGACAAGATATTTGGTCAGTGGGAAAAATCAACCATGATTCCAAAAAAGGTGACGCTGTGTAGAATGTAATCAAACACAGACTGCACCAATTCAGAATTCAGCATTTATATTTACAAACAAAAAAGTTTACCAGTTTGAAAATATACTGAAAATATATAGTTTTAAGCACCTCTCACCCGAAATCTACCCGACAACCAAAGTTGTATCGTGTAAGGACTGGCGTTTTGGGCACAGAGTAACACCACTTTCCCTATTACAAGTCAGTGTAGTGATTATGAATGATGATAAAATGAATAAATGATTATGAAGCTGTTATTTTTTTGTAAAATAATTGCATCATGTAGCTTTAAATACACACTAGTAACAAAGCAACAACCAGTCCTTTCTACAACTGTTTTATGAACTCTGGTTTGGTCTCCACCAATTCCTGACAGAAATATTCAGCATTTTAGCTTAAAGGTACTTCTCCTGTCTGCCGTTTGGTACTGGGCAGATAGCATGAAACGAGAAACACCAAAACAATTAGCAGGAAGACAATTAAAACCAGAGACAGTACAGAAACAAGAGGGCTATTGGCGAGTCAGTCAGGTCTCCATGGGTTCTTCACTTCGAGGGGCCCCTTTAACATTACACAGATTCATTTGATCTAATAACTAAAAGGATTTGAATAAAAACATTTTCATTATTACTGCTTTATTTTTAAAATTAATCCTATTTTAAGCTGCATCTCTATTTTTACCTTTGGGTTTTCGGTTTCAGGGAAAACACATCGCAGCAGGACTTGCTCCTGATTGGCCACTGAGGAACCCTACCAGGCTGAATCAAGGTAGTTTGAAGCACTTGATCTGGAAAGCCTCCAGTCAGCAGGTTTGTTTCCTTTCAATTAGACGAGCTGGTGACATAAGCCAATCACAGCGCAATATTGTGGTTGTTCAGTCTGGGGGTATGTGCAAATACATTCAATAAATATCCTTTTAAATACACAACAGGGGGTAGACAAATTAATGTAAACACTTCATGAAAAAGGACTTTGAAGTAAGTGAATCATCATTGTAAGCAAAGGTGGATTATACATGGTTGCACAACCAACTAGCAGTCATTCCCCTATCCACATCTGCCAAAGCCCTGTTGGTTACTTTCAACTTCCTCATTATCTAAGCAGTTTTTTCTACTGTTTTGTATATGCTGTCATTTTCCAGACAGCTGCCCATGACATATGAAGTACATGCAGTTTTGTTGACCAGTGCACCTGCAGGCTGGAAACTCATGATGTGGTCGAAACTCTTTTAGCTGTCACACAAACTCACATATCAAAGCCCTGTGTGCCAGACATTGTTTATAGCACATGTGTTTACTCGGTTGTCCCACCACTGTATATGTCTTTGGGAAACATCAAAAAGAACATTATTCTTATCCCGAGCCACATTCAAAAACAAAATCATGAAATCTGATAAGTATGGGACCTTTAAAGCATCATGCTGGAGTTAAACAGCAGAAGAGGAGCGTGGTGAAAGGCAATGAGATTCAGATGTACTGCACGCTATAGAACATGTGTAAACAGAGAAGGTCGACAATAATAAAATGTTTTACGTAGGAACAAATGCTGTTCTCCAGATTCAAACCTCAGCTACAAGGAGAGAAAACTCCTCCCTTCACACTCCTTCTACATCCTTTTTCACTCCTTTTTTGTTTACTAAACATGCCATGGTAAATTGAGTTAGAAAAAAGGACATATGGACACTGAAAATCTCTCTTTTAGAAAGAGATGATGCACCTTGAGGTACGACCAAAGGAATCCACAGTAAATAATCGGAGTAAATTGAGTGGTTAGCTCCGTGGCAACAGAGCAAAAGTCTGTGAGTCTTTAATGTTTAACTGAGCAATAACAACAGAAAAGAGGGAGTTATAATCTTAAGTGTCTCCTATATTTGTGCAGATGAATCTAAAGTTAATACGAACAGGGGCGAGGTTATAGCACCTTCCTGAACGGCGCCGCAGCGCACCACGGCACAGCGGAGCCCGGAGGCAATAGGCAGAAACATAAGAGAAATGGAAAGGCTGAGCAATTCACCCAAAGGGATTAGATTTTAAATAGATATCAGCCCATATATGATTCCCTCTTTTCTTTCTCTCGTCTGTAAGTGGGTGTAATTTGGAGTGCGTAATGAAGGAAAAAAGGAGCTATAGGTTAATCTCATTGACCTCCACACTCTGGGGACGGCGGGTTATAGCTAGGAGATATACACCCATCTCCCCTGCCAGCTAGCTCAGCCTGCCCTCAGAGAGGTAATGAAAGTTGTGAAAGTGACTCGGAGCATGAGGGGGAGTGGGAGCATACGTGAGCGTGAGTGAGAAATAGAAAAAAGAAAGGGAAACCTGAAGAAAGTGGGTCTGCTTTGTTTGCCTTTTTAGAGTGAAGGAAGACAACGGTTTTAGTGTTATGACTTCATGAACGCCAACATTGCCATGTCCATTTTCAAACAGCTCTACTACTGAACATGTATCCCCTTTACAGACAAATATCCATTATTAAAAAAAGGTGATTAATCACAATTAATAATGGCCAATTGTGTGATCAATTAGTTGTTGTATTTTTAATCCACTAACAGCCCTACCCTTAAGAGAGTTTAACAAAACAGTCATTTAAACCCAAACCGCCTACCATATAACTATCAAAAGTTACTCTCTGCCCATCAACATGAAGAGCTCTGAACTCACAGCATTGGTATACATTGGAGTCCCTGTGAAAGTTAGACTAAAACATGCTGAACAGTCAGCCAGGTGCACCATTTTACTGCCCTCAAACTAGAAACCTTAATGTTATTTTTAACCTGATAACTTTGGTCGAGTGCTCCACTGTGATAACATCATGGGTTACAGACTTGGTTCTCACGTTTCTGTGCCCTGCAGAGAGCTGTCCTTTTCAAAGAATATGACATTAACTGGAGAGATTTGGTGTACATTACAAATGTCCTTAAGACAATAAAGTTGACTCTTTGTCCTCTGTACAGATACCACACCATCCCTCCCTTTCTGAGATACCAATCTGATGATGAGTAGTGTGGATCATGATAGCATGTGTGTGCACGTGTATTTTTTGTGATATGCAACCTGTATGTGTGTGCATGTGTCTGTTTATGACACAGAATAAAGTGTACATGTATAAATGTGTGCAAGGGTGTTGTGTTCAGTAGTCTGCGTGTGTGTGCGTGTGCCTGAGGTCTGGGTGGTTCGGCCTGTCCCCTCAGCTCAGCAGATAACCAGCTCTGCTCCTCCACTCTGTCTGACTTTGTAACTATATCTGTCCTTACCCTCCCACGGAAATAAATAAAAGCTCTCCTGCTACTCCCAATACATAAAGGGGAGGCATGCCTCACATAATCGTTTGAGACCGGGACAAACTTGGCCCATTGATATCTGTGTATTTATTACGCCTATGGCAATATAAGGCAGGGCAGAGTGAGATATCAGCTTACCCAGAGAGCTGTGAGAGAGAGAGCGTTTAAGATAAAGGATATTTAATATCCAGTGCACATCGGCAGGGGCCTAAGCCTCTAATAGCACTTGGGGTTTCTGAGCAGGTAATGCCTTCATCTTTGTCTAAACACACTTTTATGGACTTTAACTGTAATGATATAAAGAGAGAGGGGGTCACAGATAAATGTAGCGTAATGGCTCAAAGCCGAAGATTAGCCATGTATCCTGTCTAGAGGATAATGCTTCAAGGCAGTTCTTCCAAAAGGTGTTATCTCCTGCCGAAGAAAGACGAGGGAGGAAGACACGCATACACACACAC
Organism: Serranus cabrilla; assembly: GCA_903364295.1. Lineage (NCBI taxonomy): Eukaryota > Metazoa > Chordata > Actinopteri > Perciformes > Serranidae > Serranus > Serranus cabrilla. Next base: position 237,968 of record CAFUXE010000465.1, read on the forward strand.
TGAGACACATATATTAAATAATAACCTCCTCTTCTTTCCTGTCTTTTTTTCCCGCCTTTCTTTTAACAGGCTTTGCATTTTGTCACATTGCGTTAGAATCAATGGCGGCAGCCTTCGAGCTGTAATGAATCTGCGAAGCCAATGTACATGTACATCACTGCCGACAAACATTACCCGGGCGCCTCCTGTGTTCTAGGACACATTACCTTCGCTTATTTGGTGTCTAAATGATAATGAGCATTCACATGATAACCTATATCATTAAGATCTGAACATGTTTTTTTTTTAAAGAAAGCGATGCGTTCACACAAACTGCGGAAAAACAACAGCAGCACTTAAAGGCCATTTAGTGAGCTTTTTTCACAGATCAATCAGGTGGCCTTTGCGTCCATTAAAGAGGAGGAGGAATCAAACAACAGCAACATAGTTATCTAGAAGCGTCAGTGAGGGAAAAGAATAGTGTTGTTGTCCTAATTATGCGCCAGAGTGATGCATTATTTACCGATCCAACATACATCGGCAGGGCTGGATATGAGTAAAATAATTTATGACAACATCCTTCTCTTTCTCTCCTGCCTTTTCTTCCTCTCTCTGTCCTCCATTTGTACCCCACCCCCCTCTTTAAATCAAACTTCAATAAAATGTGCCACCCCTATTCATTTTGCATGAGGCCTCCTTGAAAAACATCCAGGATGGTGAGATCTGTTATTCAAAAATTCTTCAGATGGGACAGGGTCAAAACAACAAAACAGTAGCAAGGAAGAAGCGGCGGCCCTTGTAACTCTATAACTCACCTTGGGCTACTGCAGCAGCCTTAAAGACAGCGAGACAGACAGGGAGGGAGAGAAGAAGGTTGGCGGGGGAAAGACAAACCGCCACCTCAAAGACACCACCCTGTCCAGATAAAAAGCTTTCTATCACGGAGGAGCAGTAACTGTATTTCCTGCTGAAGTACGGGCCAATGCTGTGAACTTAAGATGGACCTCGGGACGGACACGGAGAAGGTCTAACGGCTTGATTAGATTTGTTAACTCTACAGCCAAAGCTGCACCTGCAAAGTTGTATTTATTCCAGGCCTTTAATGACATAACTCGAGACAAAATCTCAGAACAGTCTCGTCTCTGTGATCTTTGACCCCTCTGAATCCGGGTCATTGACACCAAGTTCCAAGACTGTGCTGTAAGAAAAAAAAAGTTTTGGGGCACATAAAGAAGTGCAGTGAAGCCCCTTTCTGGCTGAGCGACCTCTTTGAGGCCTTTCAGTCACGTTGACTCTCAGCAACTATTGGATGGATTGCCATGAAATTTTGTACAGACATTCATGGTCCCCCGAGAATGAAGGTTAATGACTTTGTGATCCCCTGACTTTGCCTCTAGCACCACAAGTAGGTCAAAGTTTTCACTTATCCAATGGAATATCTCTAAATCTACTGGATGGATTGACACTACATTTTTAAAATTTGATGCAGTCATTTATGTTCCAAGTCAAGATGAGATTTTTATACCTGTGGTGATCCCTTGACTTTTCATCTAGCAACATCATCATTGGTTTATGACCAAATATCTACAAAATTAATTGTAACCGTTTTGTTTTTAGTGCTAATTTAAGTACATTTGAACATCATAACAAGTTGAACTAAGATGGTGACAATGGTTGACGTTACCTGTGAGACATCAGCATATTGGCACTGTGAGCATCTTAGCATGCTGACATTATGATTAAGCTCAAAGCTCCACTGTGCCTTAATACAGTCTCAGTGAGCCGCTAGCGTAGCTGTGGACTCTTAGTCTTGTTAATTTTTATTGGACCTAATGACTCAAATTGTAATAAAACAAAGTGTACCTTTGGGGTGTTTGTGATGCTCAGAAAAATGTATTAATGAATACAGCATACATTAAAAATTGTGGATGGGAGAAAGTATCTTTCGTACCACAAAATTGCCTCAGAGTACAGAATTGTTACCGAGTGCTTCCATCCAAGGGCACCTGTTCATGTCTCTGCAGAAGGCAGTAATGACAGGCAAGGCAAAAGATTTATTAAAGGAGTATTCCACCAATTTAGTATTGCAACCCCATAAATGGGTGGCTTGCAAAAGACCAACCTTAACCATATATGATCAAAACTCAAGCAGCAAAGGCTGAGATTTCCTAACTTTAACCCCCATTGTAGGTTAACTCAGATCCCACATTTCTCATACTGCAACTTAATAGCATTTATTTGACAGAGCATGACCAGTCTTTCTGTTATACATTTGTAGCCTTCAAGCCCAAGATGAGATAACAGAAACTGATGACCTCATCATCAGATAAAGCCACAGACAAATTTTTTTTTCACAGGCTGCGCAGCACTTCCCATGACTGGTGAGCTGGAATTCAAGTGTAAAATCAGCGGAGTTCCCCTACTTAAGTTGGGACTGCCCAGCACATTACATATCCAGAAGGAGGGGATGAACATCTGTGTGCATCCAGATATATTGTACTGCACTTTTTGTAATGCACCTACATGGCAGGCCCCTCAACTCATCAATGCTTTGGTGCACTGCATAGATTAAAGGTATAGCTTTGAGCTTTTGTACATAAAAGGCTGCATACCTGTAGAAGTGCAAGAGAAAGGGAGAAGAGGAGGAGATTCAATTGTGTGTGTGTGTGTGTACTTGATTTCCTGCAGTGTGGTGGGTTCTTACACATGCATATTCTTACAGTATGCCTGCGCCACCTTTGGCTAATGACAGATGCAATAAAACATTTGTAAAGGATGGGACCATCCATCATGTTGCGTCGGGCACACAGAACCAGGCTAGCTTAAAAGCACAAACAAGAGTCCCCCACACAGGGCAGGGACAGACAGAGAGAGGAGGGGTGGGGTAACTAAATTTATATCATATTACACACTGAAATGTGACCTCGTAATGACATCAGTGAAATTCAATCAAGTCCTTGACTCAGTATTACTTAAGGTAAACCAGTGTCCTTCCTGATGTAAAATGAGAAAATTGAATACAGTGTTGTTGTTTTCTACTTACTGCTTTAACTGTGGAAGCAGTTTGTCTGACAGAAGCCAAATTGGGAAAAGGGGTTTTACCAAAAAAATCTCGACTTGCAAAAAATGCTTCGGTTAGGTTTAGGAAAAACTGCTTGGTTAGGTTTAGGAAAATATCATAGTTTTATGCATATGGTGTGAGTGAAGTTAAAATTTAAGTACATTATGTAAATTAGGTTCATAAGTTGACTGGAAGTTGACGTGCTCTCCTGACTCAAAAACAGATACTGTAGTTTAATGTGTCAGCCTTGAGTTACTGTCCATCGAGCTTAACCACGTCATCACACAAATCTGGAGGCCATGCGTCTCCTCTTTTGGCGTCCCTGGCCAGACATGTCTTGACTGAAGAAAAAAAAAAGTCTCTCCTCAGACACGTTTCAAAATATGGAAAAATATTCTGCTATGATTAATATTTTACAAACATTGTTTTCCCCACATAAAAAAATCCAAAAAAGCACCTACTCTTTCTCCCCTATGCTGCAAGAATCAGTCAGAAAACCCAGAAATTTGTTTGCATTTTTGCACATCTGGTTCAAATGCTATAGCCTAGCATTGTGTTCTCCACCCCACCCACCAACACTTGTGCTTATGCTGGGTTTGCCTGTGAAAGAGCATTGCAAGGCAAGTGATAAGCAAACTGTAGAGGTAGTGTTGGCGTCTGGACGAGGAGTCTGTTGTGCACCCATAATCACCAACTAGCAGACGTTTCAGAATGGTTAGTGTAGTTCGCATCGTTATGTTGTTTTTCAGCTTGTAACTGGGTTAATGGTTGTGAAACATATACCAATACATATACTTGCTACAATGATAAACTATGTTTTCGCTTTTTACCGAGAAGTCGCTCAGTGCTGGAGGTGTCAGATTTCTTTAACAGCTTCTTATTGGCTAAAAAAGTTGTGACGTACCTAATCTAGTTTGCCCTGAATACGTGCGAATCTCAGACTTTCGGAAAGTACACAGACATCTACCCCTCAGTAGAGAACTGCAACACCTTTCTAATGACCCATTTTGCAAAGATAAAAGTCAGACAATTAAGTTACATTAACATAAGAAAAAAACTGAGTGAAGGGTGTCTTAACTGCTAGTAGTGATATTACTGCTACTAGTTGTAGTAGATGTGTTATTATTTGCACTTCAAGCAAGTAATTTCTTCTCAATATGTTGTATAAATACTGTACGATACAAAAAACTTTTTGCCCGTCAGATATACTATCCAACACACTGGGCTGAAAGAAAGTAACATGGATTTGAATTAATTCACAGCAGTGGCTGTCAATAAGCAATACTTCTGTCACTGCATTAATATCTACAATGACGAGCAACTACACACTAAGTAGATACGAAAAAGCTGCGTCTTCGTGACAATTTTGCTCTGATCAAAGCAACTGTAGCTACAGGAGACATGGATTAACAGCCATTTAATGATGAAGTAAAGTTTGTGTTGTGTTGCACTTGTTTGGTGTTTGTTTGTCTTTCCCATCCAGCTCTGAACAAGACAAGCCGGCAGGGAGGTTTTTTTCTCCCCCTTTTTCCCCCCCGTTACAAACTCGTGGGTATGTGCATGCAGGCACAGTGTTGCCTGTTGAATCACATCATCAGCATCAACAATGAAAAAAAAAAGAAAAAACGGCAGGCAGATATAAATGAATATTCCTCACCTGTCTGCTCATGTTGACTCCTCTTGTTTGGATTTCACAGTGGGGGAAAAAAAATAAAGGCGTATATTTACTTTTAATTGAAAGGAAATTAAAGACGCATCCACATCCGCATGTGACAAAGGAAGATCACAAGGCTCGGGAGTGATGATAGCTTTTGTTTAAGATGGATTTCATAAAGAAAACCCCCCACTGATAATGATGAAAAAAAATCTTGGACATTTCTCCAAATACAATTACCTCGGCATCACCTGATTCAATCAAATGCATTTGCATTCTGTTTGCATGCAGTGTTCCGTGAACCGGTAAACAAGGCAGGCAGAATAAATCTGATGTGTTTTCATGCTTATGGTTGCTCTTCTGTTTGCTACATTTTATTCTGAGTATTTGAATTTTTATGAATTGGTAAATAACTGAACAAACGTACGCATAGCTGTGCGGATGGATGTTCTGAAGTTGGAGGGGCATATTCTTGTGAGCCAAAAAAGAAAAACTGGGAATGTTAGTTCATGTTTTGAGACAGATGTTGTTTGGCCGGCGAGCACGGCAGATTAATATTTGACTGTGTCTGATGTGTACTTAAGAATGTATCAAAGAAGATGCATCATTTTGGGGCCTACCAGGGGATGTTGCAGCTGGCACAATGACAAAAAGCATAAGGCCAGACTTGGCACCACTCGATCATATGCTTACAGCCTGAATAGTTGGACAGAAATGTAGTGATGAGAACAAGGTCTTGTTCGGTTCTAATCCCTGACCTTCTTTCTCACTGGACACTTGTGTATACACACTGTGTATAAAACGCTCATCTTTCCACATACTGTATGATACTGACGGCCAATTTGCATGGAAAATGTTCAAAGGACTCATTAGTTTTCTCACTTTAACGCATAAATATATTTTGTCGTCTCTTGCTTGTGAAATAGCAACATAATGTTTACATTTCAAGTCTTTTTTCTTCTGTTTCACTCACAGGACTACAGTGATTGTGTCTCTCTGTGCGCTGCCAAAAGGCAGGCGACCTACGCTCAATACTGTGCTTGAATGCATCCTCGTGGGGATTCATAAGCACATCATATGTGCACTTTGGCAACATCAGAGACAAACCGACACACATTCACACCTGTACTCTGGCTTATGTTAACTGCTGCCTCTAAGAAAGGTCTGGTGGACAGCATGAAGTGTAATATCAGGAATACAACTAAATGTATCATAGCAAGCATCAGTTAATGCTTCACATCATAAACTACCAGAACAAACCCCTCTGTAAAATGACTGAACAAAGGTGAGGCTTGGAAGAGAGAAAATGTGTCATATCTTCTTTCAACACTGGCATAGTGGCATTTTAAGAGAAGCTTCAAAATCCTTCCACTGCTACAAAATAGAAACTAAATAATGAAACTCAATCACCATTGTTGCAGAAATGTTCATGAATTGTAATTCGAAAATAAGGCCTAAATTACATATTCCACGACATAGCATTTTGGAACCACTCTCTTTATCTGCCCTCTAATTATCCCTCACATTCTCCTCCTCCCACTCTTGGCCGTCAAGCCACTCATCTTGATCCAGCTCCACACAGGAACACACAAGTGGGGTCAAAGGCCATTACCATCATGAAACACTATCACTCCTCTTCATCCATTAATACAGGTAATAATGATCATCTTCCTGCTCCTGAGATCAGTCCTCTGACTGATATATGACCCAATTCTAACAATTAGATGAGAGCTTATTTGCCCTATGAGTTGTATGTTTTCTACTTGTTTAATGTTACGTCTATTGAGACTCAATTATACAGTGGATTGAGTTTAGTTCAGGTTGCTGATGTCTGTTAGCTCAGACACTCTGCACATACATTAAACATATTGCAGAATATTAGACAATGGGCCAGGGGAATGGTGGTGATGTATTTACATTATGAAAGACATAAGAAGAATTTACAGTATCATACCTAATAGGAAAGGTAAAGATGAAGAATGATCTACTAGGTAAAAGATGCATCTATTCTTGAAGCAAATGTTCAGAATGTAATTCAGTCACATTATGTCAATGAAGGAACCTACTTGTGGATATATCAAACGTATCCCCGATGATTTCTAACTGCTTATTTACTATACATTATGACTGCTTCCTTTCAAGATCAAATCCCAAGGCAGTGAAAAATAATAGGCCCACAGTGTATACCCCTAAGCTTCAGAGCGAGATGACAAACAAAGAGACAGAGTTAACCCTCAATAGACAGGCCAACTGTTACTGTTGTGCAATTGGTTAAAGCATGCCATTCACAAAGAACTGCTAAGAGTAGAGAATGAATAGTTTCTTTGAGCACTTTTTTTATTGTCATTTCCTCCCTATCCATGCACAGCCATTATAATGATGACTCACAAATAAGCACATATTCAGAGTATTTTTCATGTTAAATGCTGGTTACAACACCACAAGGCTTAAATACAGTTTGTGCACAGACACTGGAAAAAAATGGGGAACAGAGTACAATTGACGGCATACCACTGAGCTGTACTGTAATAACTAAGGAGACTATTTACTCTTAATTGATATGGCCTTTCTTACCATGAAAAGAACAATTATTTCTAGCACCGCACGCTTCTTATGTGCACAGTAAGCTATCAACACAAAGTGCCCTGAGTGAAATGAACAGAACTCACCAACAGCCTACTCCAAAATAAAAAAAGGAAAAAAAAAAAGCTGGCAGAGCCTTTTTCATCTTTTCTCTCATTCCCTCTTGATATAAAAGCGCCAGAAACAAGCTCAGAGATGATAAAAATACGGCAGTGTAATACCAATTTAATATATCAATGGTATTTATAAGGCATTAAAGTCAATGACACATGGCGAGCAACAGCATAAAACAAAGAGTCCTTGTTAAAGTGGATGCATACCACTTTCATAGCGCACTGCATAATTTTGTTGGAAGGCTTCCTTATGAAAGTCATCAGTGCTGGTTGGCACCATGCAGAACAGTTTTGTTGATCACACAGATCCCACTCTGTTGAACCCTTATGAGTCCACAGTTAGACTATATTAAGTCGAGTAAGTAGTAAGTAAGACTGGAAATGCACAATGCTATGAGTGCAGAAGAGTAGGAATTAGAGGGAATCAAGAGAAAAGCTGATGTGGAATAAGGTATTTACTTCAGCTTTGTTGGTGTTGAGGATTTCTCCAACTATGAAATGGACTGGACTGAATTTGGACTGAAAAATAAAGCTGTTACATGTGCAGCACACAGGCATCATGTGAGACCGCAAGCTTTTAAATGATTACAAGTATGGCTTTAATTAAAAAGTATTTTTGCATCACATCGAGCCTCTTGACAAATACAACTATAAGAATCAACGGATATCTGCAAATGAATGCAGAATCTGTATGCAACAGGATATTTTGATATCGGAGGAATTCTCATTTTCATTTGTAGTCCAAGCAGTATTGATCAATCACGTTCACGCAGGCTGTGGTTGCGTGCAAACAGTCCATGTGGAGAGCAAAAGAGGTGGAGTGCATTGGCCCAGTGTGACCTCGGAACCCATCAGCCGGGATATCTGTTATCTACACATCTGGCTACGCCGACCGCCCATGCGTTCGAAGATGGTACATTTACTAGTTTAGTAGAACCAGACATAGGCCTGGCTGCACCTATTGTCATTTTAGGAAAAGGAAAATAAAATGCTCTGCAGTCGTGTTTAACCAGTCTTTAACTTTGTGACGTGAATTGACGTCTTTAACAATCGCGCCACCTATACAATTTTAAACATTCTGTTATGTGATACCAGAGAATTATGATATTCAACTATTGTGTTTGTTTGGAAACATACAGAGGTCTCCTGGGTGAAAATTCTGTCTTTGTTTGAGGCATCAATCTATCCAGCTCTCCTTGTTATTCGGGCTTTGTCGCTCTTTGTACTATGTCACCTGTATTTCAGAGCAATTATTGAGTGCCTCAGATGGGTTAACACTGAAGTTGTTTGAAAGCACGGTGTCTCATACAGATGCTAATGACTTTCTTTGCGTCTGAATCCGACACTGAGGGCTGAGACAAAGTGTTGGTATTTGATAGATGAGTAGGAAAAGGAAGCCTAACTGATAGTTTACTTTAAAACTGCTGCTCTTCTTTGAAGAGAGCTAGCTTTATGTCTTGCTAATGAATTACGCTGAATGGTGAGTAACATTAGTAGGAGCTGTGTCTAAACTTTTTTTTTTATTTTCAGAGCTTTGAGCAGCAGTGTACTTAATATTATAAGTTATAATGTGATGCTTCAGATGGAGGCAGTTTTTTATTTCTTAATAACAGATGGTTGTCAGAACTCTAATGCTTAACATACTTGAAATACTTAAGTACTATAGTCCCACTGTCTTCTGGAGTTAGTACTTGGTGGCAGACACGCCATAGTGTTTTTGGACAGCATTGGGTTAAAAAAAAAACACAGTCTCTGGCTCATAGTGTCCTCTCAGAGTTTATATATTTTTGTCTCTTGGAACAGTGGCATTTATTTCACCCATGATGTCAGTAACAAAACACCAACTGACAAAACTACCTAACAGATGTCCACTTAAGATTAGAAGGTTTACAGCAAGAAATGGGATTTAATCAAAACTTTGATTTAGCAACAGGCGTTAATTAGTATTTATGGCAGTGTTATAAGGATGCTACTGCTTTAAAATCTCTTCTTTTGTTCATCCATTATACATATTCTATAATTTGGGTGTGAAGTAACGGCAGAAACCTTGAGGATCCAGAGTAAGACATAATCCCTTTTATTAATCCCTGTTTCCTGCACTCAGAAAAGATATTGGTTTGGGGTTTGAGGATATGTTGCCATCATCAAATATACATGTGATTCCTATTGTTCTTCTCAGAAAATTAGATTTTATAATTGTCCGTATTCTAACATTCAGGCACAACTTTCACCCCTCCCCGTATTTAAACACTGTTTATTTTGTGGTGAAATAGAAAAGTCAGTGCAGCAGTACATAAAAGCAATCAGTCTGCGTGATTTAACAAGAACCTGAGCCCATTAAATGAACTCCAGTACTATTGGAGGAAAAACGATCCACAGCACATCAGCAGTTTCCCCACCGTCCCCCAGACAGCTAAAGACACGGCCTGCTCTCAAAATGGCACTTCTGCTGGAGAGAACGGAGGAGTAGGAATAATGTACAGTGAGTTATCTATGTACAACATCTCCAATGGAAAAACAATTAAATGAGATTGATGGAGAGATGAAGACAACTGGGTGGGTTGGGTGGTGGGGAGGGAGGAGTGTGCGCGAGGGGGGGTTAGTTGGATCTGACTGTATGTCTATCCCTGTTTGCGTACCTCCTGGAGGCACAAATGTCAGCTTTGAGCAGTTTGTGGACTCCCCACTAAGCTCTTGGCCCGCTCCGATCCAGACTGGTTCTATCTTCTGGACTCTTGGCATGCCACGTACGAGCCGCGGCCATCAATGTGTCATTCAAATGCCATGGCTTCACAGCCACCACTTACTTCTGTGCTCATGGATATCAGGGTTAGTATTTTGTACTCGCGCTTTTCTGCAGTGGTAACAGTGTTCGCACTTTTACTGATTTCTACATGAATTGTATTAAAATGATCTTTTCACTTCATTTTCAGCCGTATTATGTGCATTTATTAGACAATTGTCATAGATAAAAGGATTCAGCTGCAAATCCTTGATCACCAACAGTGCAGATAACTGACAGTTACCAATGCAAAGGTCACAGTGATGTCATTACACAGCATAATTACTAGATTATTATAAATCCATACAACCCCGTTTCAAAAAAAGGTGGTATGCTGTGTATAATGTACATGAAAACAGAATGCATCAAACTGTGTATATTTACAAAAACAAAAGTTTATCAGTTTGAGCAACACATATACTGTACTATACGGTACAGTTTTCAATTCAATATATGTAAAAAATGATCACATTCTGTTTTATTTACATTTCAGACAACACCCAAAATTTATTGGAATTGGGGTGATAATAAAATAATTTATGGTTGAGAAAAGAGGCAATACGGATTGGTGTTAATATTGTCTACCGATCCAGTGCCCTATCATGATTAATTTCTTAAAGACTGTGAGTCATTTTTTAAATTTTCTAATTGCATCTGTAATATTCATAGTTAATTTTGGATGAGGTCTCTGTAATCAGTCAGCAAACAGTTTGCTTAATCCAGATATTGTCATCACATCAAAATGTACGATGTGTCATAAATAATTTGATTTTATAGCAAACAACAGTAGAGCTGCAACTAACAATTATTTTCATCATTGATCAGTCCGCTGATTATTGTTCTAGATTAATCACTTTGTATATAAAATGTCAAAAAATTGTGAAAAATTGTCCATCACAAGTTCCAAGAGCCCCAAAAGGTGATATTTCCAAAAAATTGACTATGTCATGTGTTTTTTTATAAGGCTGTTTTTTTCACCTTTGAAACTGATCATCACAGGGAAATGGGATCCCAGGGTTTTTACTGATGTTGGTGCACACAATCCATGAACATTAGTGGCAGATTCTGTCAGATTTGGAGGGGACTGAAATTACACATTATTTTAGACCACCTTCCCTTGTAAAACAAATCCTCTGCAAACAAGGCTTTAGGCCATGATCAGATGGGGCGTGTTGTCTGACTGCTGTTTTGAATGCATGAATGCAGCTGTTAGGGTGCAAGAGGACCCGCATCATTCTGGGTGCGATGAAAAATCTGTAAACAGTCTTATGTCCTCGTATTACGGCGTTAATCTGAACATTAAGTGAACAAAAGAATAAACAAGTCTGGCATGCTCCAAAATTATAGAATTTGTTCTGAAATGCAGGAAGTGCAGTGTTCTCACAGACGGAGCAGAGCATCAACAGTTTTGTCATCTGTTCTAAGAGATCCCTCTAGATAGTGTAGCACTTGTTTTACAGGCTGAGACTCCACTGGTGTGAGCAAAGTTTACATATGCAAAACTACTTCATGTTTGCTGAATAACAGTCACTCAAGCCACGATTTACAATTACATTATAATGGTAAATGGTAAAATGTATAGTGTAACAGTCATTTCAGTTACACAGCAAAGTCTGACTAAAGTTAAGACTGTAGCAAGAAAACCCCTCACCGTGTTCAACTGAGAAATTTTTTTTTTTTACTGTTTAGGAATTGATTTTAAATAGCAAGAATTGGAATTTGCTAATTCATGTTTCAGTCTAACTTGTGACCAAAGGTACTTAGAACACCAAACAGGCCCAGGCCAGTGCATAGAAATACATTATCAAGGCCTTACAAGGCACAAAAATCTCTTCTGTAATTAACATCACTTTAGATCGGGGAGAGTGGGCTCGGTTGGCACACAGCTATTTTCTGGTACTTTAAAAGGTCACAGAAACAGAAATGTAGCGTTAAAATGTGAAAACACTTTCATGACCTGCACTCATCTACTGTGTTCAAACATCCAAAGTTTACAGACTTTTTTAAAACCTCAGTTTTAATGTTGTTAAAAGCAGAAGAAAAAAAGAAAAAAGTGGTCCGTGGACTAAACTTATTATAGAAAAATGTATTGGAAATGTGTTACTTCTAGTTTATAGACATCAAATAACAAATGTGAGCATGGTTGGTTGGCATATGCTGTTAATTTAACTGTTAATGTATATTTTGTTGGCATTTTGAGAGATTAAAAACTATTTATGAATGACTAAAAAATCATGTTTATAATGTTAGTTAATCATCATTATTGACTAAAAGTAATTTAAATTCCAACCGATGAATTGCTTAAAAATGTGGCTTGGTTTTAAAAGTGTTAAAATGATATGCTATTAAAAGTTCATGTTTTCTGGTTCAACGAACCTCATAACTTGTTCTTGGCACAAATGCACATGATTTTAATCATGAATCACCTAATTTTAGAAAACATTTGTTTACATTAAAACAGAGTTGTCTCTAGCTGAGACCTTAACCTTTCAGTAGCTGCTGATTAGAATAGATTCTGACATTAATTATAGCAGCAGAGTGAAAAGTGTGCCAACCAACCCCGGTCTCCCCGACCCGAAGCTGGACGCTTCCATGCCAAAGGGCATCTAAGGGTTAATGCACTCTGTGTAGAAAGACAAATTCACTTCCAAAATGTAACAAATAAACCTCTCTTTTGCAACGGTTTGTTGTTTGTCACCTCTTTTCATTGAGGCATTAACTATTGAAGACAACTGCCAACAAAAGTGATGATGCTAAAAAAAAAAAAAGGAGGAAAAATAAAGACACAGCTAAAAAAGTGCTGCTACTGTAAAACGCAGGTATTGTTTAAAGATAAAGAAAAAAAGAGGAGGAAGAAGAAGAAGTGAGAGTATGGAGCCGGTGGCGAACAGAGGAGTGACAATGCTGCTGCTAAACAGCTTTGGCAAGAGATGACAGGAAGCAAGTGAAAGAAATAAACAGTCAACACACTTTGTTTCTGCTACTTAAAAATATCCTGTCCCGTTTTAAATCCTGACACATTCTGTGATGGGGCTGTGCATGGATGAAGGGGGTGGGATAATATATTGGCGGAGAGAGGGCTAGCTTTTCCAACGGCTCCGGAGCGAGAGTGTGTTTTTTCCCCTTAGCTATTACTACCATTACAATGTGAATCCCAGGGCCCCTATGGATTTGCTGTCTATGTAGTGCCAGCACTTGCTAAAGAAAAGCCCCACATGGAATAAGCTAATCCCTTTCAAACGGGTCGCGGCCGGCACGGACATGACTTTGCAACGAGTGAGCAATGCGGTGAGGGGAACAAGAGGAGGAGGGTGAAGTCATATGCTCAAAGTTTGGATTCAAAACACTCGCCCCTCTCTCAGCGTGTCTCCCTTTGATCCCCACCGCCAACTATAATAATCAGCTTCTCCTCCAAGTATTTATCAGATAGACAAGATTACATCGAGAACAAATATGTGTCCCTTTTATCCTGCCAAAGAGGGCCTCGCAAGACTGACAATAGCAGAGGTGACGGAGTGAGAGTTAGAAATGAGGGTGGAGAGGAAGAGAGCAATATGTAGTATAAGAGAGAGGGGGAAAGGTTGTTGTTGAGAGGAGAAGAGCAGCAAAACGACAACTCATTATCCCAACCCCAAAAACATCCCAAGCACACACAAACATACAGAATGCACTCACACTCAGATTTTGTACACCACTTTTGTTTGCGTGCTCCGTCTCTGTCGTTTTGCTTTACTTATTTATGAGACTTTACAAGTTCCTTGACGGAGATGCAGAGCGTTGCAGTTTATGTCTAATTTAGTAAATATCCTTTCGCCAGTCAGGCCTGTCAGCCATTGTTTTTCTCTCTTCCCCAAGTTCTCCCCGTCCCCATCTCCCCCTCGACTTCCCTCGTCTCCCCCCTGTCTCCGGTCGCTGGGTGACAGAGAGATATCAAGTCTGGATCTGAACGATATATATTCTCTCTGATTTGCGCCCCTTTTGTTGTTTGTGGGCGTCACTGTGAAAGTTTAACTTCTGAACCGTGTGCCACACACAAGGCCAGGTAACTAGTGCGTGATGCCAGGCTAGTTGTGTGAAACGTGTCAAGCCCTCATTGTCATTTAATGCAGAAGGGGGATAACAGCCTGCCAAACAGGCAAGTGTCTCCACACAAGTCTCCTTTGCAGTACCCTTCGTTAACGATCACAGCATGGCGGTGGCGGCATACAAAAGGGAACGAGAGAGGGAGAAAAGCAAGAACAAGAGCAAGAAAGATGAAATATATTTTGAATGTTTTATGGAAAAACAATCTGACACAAAGTAATATTCATCTCCTATGAATCCAATATTCTTTTTGGAATGATATTAGACGTATCTATTATATCTTCCATTGTGTTCCCATCTGCCCTTTTCAGGATCTAAATTATGTGCATTAGTACGTAAATGGGCTAATGCCTGTCTGTATTTAGCTGGCTACATGCCGTGAATATATTCTCTGCTTCAAGAAGTAATTGGTAATTACAGTGGTCATTTAGGCAATCACTGTCTCCCAGAGATTCATGTCATTCTTAAAAATAACTAGCTCTTAACCTTTGACAGAATTCTACAGAAACTGTTCATCATCGCCCCCGCTTTGATTAATTTTACACACACACACACACACTTGCACACAATAGGCACAAATACACTCAGAAATAAAGATGGACGCACACCTACAGTATGCACCGGCACACAAGTGGGTAAGAGTACATAGAAATGGACACACACTCACCATTAGGCCCTCTTTATATAAATATAGAGAGATTTCCCTCATCGAGGAGAAGACAGAATATCCCACCTCCGACACCATTAGTTCCATTTCATAAACAGTAAGACTACACCTATATATGGGCCATTTAACACCCTTGGTCCCTACATCCATCCATCGATCTCTCTCCTCTAAATTCACACTGGATTTATCTCCCCTCATTGACAGTAAACAGTTAAGTCTTTTCATACTTCCATCTCTCCTCAGTGAAGCCTCTTTCAGTTTAAACAAGCTCTCTCAGACTCCAGTCATCTCCATGCATAATGATCCTCTGTAGACAGTGGAGGTGGTGGGGGGTAAAACTGGTATTGTCTGTGAGAGATCGTCAGGTTGCCGATATTAGCATCGAAATACTTATCCGCTTACTCTGATGCCCTCCATTACCGAGTGCTGCACACAACTCTTTTGCATCTCCAGTGGCTTCTGTATGCAGAAAAATGTATCCTCGTTTTCTTATACTGTCACCCAACGGCATATCAGCAATTTTACAATAATAAGCAGGCAGAGGGAGCGTTTCATAAATTCTCCATATCCCTAGTACTGGTTTTATGAATCTTTAATGTGAGAGCCAATGACCTCAGCCTTGATATATAGAGTAAAAGCCACAAGGAAATAAAAGCCTTTTATAATGATGAGTAAAAGACACAAGCTGCCCCCTCGGAGTCGTTAGTCAGCTTATTGGCTTTGGTGGTCATTTTTATTGTTTTGTTTTCAATGACTTTGTTCATGTTGAATAAAAACTTGAGATTTTTGATTTTCACAAATGTAACTATTTGTTGGCAGAATCATATAGAATAATCTATATTAAAGTCACAACTAAAATAAATGTTTTTTTGTATTTTTGAAAGGATGAAAAATGGCTGCTTTCTGTTGCATCAGCAATGGGCCAGAGCTGCACGCGCTCGCAGCTAAGACGGCAACTTATGAAATAAAATAAAATACTACACATATTTGTAGTTGTTTCTGCATTACGACTTAAAGTTCAGAAACACACTAAAGTCAGAAGAATGATTTCTTGAACCCAGGAAATGGGATAACCCGAGGAGCACATGAACGCACCAGTGTGTTGACACTGACAGCTACTAGGATGTTGCACTTCTGACGGTTAAGTGTGGAACATATATTTGCAAGGTAGGAAACCTATGTAAGCTTGTGAAAATGGTGGGCGGGTGAGCTGCTGCATTGGTTAACATATGAAACTATACAAATTTAAGTTATACGTGTGTTTTAGTTGACTGCTGTAGTAGCCAGACGGAAGCCATTAATGGCTTATGTGTCTGAATGGAATAACTGCTGATAGCCTTGATGTGCGAGGCTATCACAAGCTGATCTACAGAGTTTCCGGTGTGTGCATAATGGCCATGTGCGATTTCAGACAACACCACCCTGCTGAAATGTACACACTATGGAAATAAATACATAGAGCACAGAAAATGTGATTTATGTTGAAATTTAGACTCCCTGTATGAATTTCCTAAGTAAAAAAAAAAAAAAGATACATCTGATTCCTGTCCAGTTTGTAGGCACCCGAAAGGCCTCAACAAAGTAAACCAGATGAAATAGGGATGGTCATGAGAAAAATATCACTAGATACTTTTTTAAGGCCAGGAGGCAGGAGAAGAAATAGAGAAGGAGAGGTTAAAACATTTCAGGAGCTATTTTGTACACTGAACCCTAAAATGTGATTTGCACACCTTATAATTCCTCCCTCCTGCAACGTTTGTCCTCACTCAGACGGAGAAATTAAATGAAATGAAGTCAAAGAATAGTCCCTGTAATATTAATGAGACACTGGAGTTTGCATGGTATAATTTAAGATGCCTTTTTTACATGCCTGACTTACACACAGCTCTGAATTACGCGCTGTGAATAATTTGAAGTTTGGCTGTCTTTAAGCGAGCAGATGTACCTGCAGAATGTTCTTTTTACTCTCAGCGGCTACAATAATGGGTCATTTTCCAGCAACTGTCAGTACAATAAGTGTGACCTTTTGAGCACCCCATTTAAGAAATCATGATGATGAAACCTATTTGCTTTTATTTCACCCATGTCACTTTTTAAAATAAAAAGTACACGTTTTATTTGTTGCAGCCAAATGTTATGGGCTGTTAACAGCCTAACAGACGTCCTTGATTTCAGTGTTCTGCTTTGATTAAAAATTAATCACTGAATAAGTCATAAGTCATGAAAGAAGAGACAATGGAAAACCCCATGAAAGTCTCAATCCACATCTACGTGCACATTTTGCTAATAAAGCCCTCTTCAGCCTCTACAGTAGACTGTTGTCTGAAATCTCACACTGTGTGCTTACACTTCAGCGAATAGCATTAAGTGGGAATGCACACAAGCAATCAACATATTCATCTTAATACATAAAACAGCATCAAATCTTTTGTCAACTAAAACCCCATGCACATGGGACAAGTGTTATACAGAGACTAAATGTAATTTATGGATCTCCCCCCACGTGTTATGAAATACATTTGCACCTGCAAACCACTGCAAACACAATCAAAACCTTCCTCTGAACGCTTTTTTTACAGACCACATTTTGTTTTGTCACAGACAGAAAGCAACAACGTCTAGTTCTGAAAAGGTAAGCCAATCTGTTAAACCTGCATTCTCTCTAATGACCAGCAGGGGGTGACAAAAGTGTCTGATTGTATAGAAGTCAATGAGCAAATGATCCCACTTCTCACTTGATTTATATCGTTCGTAAACATTTTCCTACAGTTTCAAGTCTTCTTCAAGATAACAGCTTGTATAGCCTATAGAATAGTATCACGTTTTTGCCAAAATACACAACTGTAGGGCATTTCTGCTTCATGAAATACAATTACACATTTGCACAGAAACATTTTCTGCCAATTCATAAAGCCATTGAAACAAGACAAACTTGAATAACAAGCCTTTGTTTTCGCAGCACAGGCTTAATATAATCAGGGAAGCTTCCAGGCACTGAATCAAGTCTTAAAAATGATTAAGAAGTACTGCATGTCCACAGTTTATATCAGTATGATGTAAATAAAGGGTTAACATGTGATAGTGTGAGCACTTAGTTTGATTCCACACTCGGATGTGACTTGTGGCCCATTTAGCCATGCCCATTGGACGGCGTACTGGTGATGAGCAAAGTGGATTTACCGTGATGGATGTGACAGAAGGACTGAGCGATCGTGGGGCCTTTTTAGCAGAAACATTTATATATGTCAATATTCATCCACCCCTCTAAACACACTATATATCCTCATCAAGGCTGATAGCGAATAGAAATAACAGGGTGAGAGGCTGAGGTTGGACACTAAGTGATGTTAAGTTACGCATGTGTGTATATGTGTCCCGTGCAGTAAATGGCTGATTCAGGGCTTGACAGTAACAGTTGCCATATTAAGAAAAATACGTAGAGCAAACTCCAAAACATGCACTAATTTTAAAGAAAAATTATTGTTGCATTAGTGATTTTAAATTGAACTGTTACAGTCTGAACCAGAACCACACAATGCTGCACGTATGTTGCTGCATTTGCCTGCGTGTGCACATGCACTTGTTTTAGAGACAATGGAAAAGCTAATTAAGTTAGGTTAGGGTTAGAGTTAATCCGTCAACATCACAAATGATTGTGCACATTTATTCAACTGCAAAATAACCAGAGGAGCCTGGACAGAAAACGAAAAATACATTTGTGAACTTGATGGGGTAAGGTGTCCCTGCTTGAGCAGGACGGGAAATTAAACTGCAAAGCCTTTAAAACATACAGTAGTTCATTGTAATACTTAGTAATAATTACTGCAAGCCGGAAACATGCATTGAATCTTATTACTCAAAAAAAAAGGTGACTAAAAATGGCACCATATGTCCTATTCCAGCAAGTATCCGGTACAGATAATGTACTTTTTATGTATGAGAAATGAGTATGAGAAATAAAATGAGTCACTATGTGTAGTTCTGATGAAGGAAACATTGATCTGAAACTCAATACTGAGTCTTAAAAATGAGGCCTGAAAATACCAAGTTCTGCTTAAGCCCCGCCTACTTCTGCTTTGACCACACCCACTTCACATTTGTAAGCCCCACCCATGTTGAGTAAGGATACAGAAACATATAATTTAGTTTGCTGAACAAATGCAGATACAGATAATGGTGTACCTGCTCATTTCTAAAAAGTAGTGGTGACTGTAAAGAAAAGGCAGAATATGTGTGAGAAAGTATGAGACAGGCAGAGTTCACTCTCCACTTCAATTCAATATCTTTGCATGAAAGGAAGAGATACTTACTTGCCCGACCCTGAATCCCCTCTAGAGGGGAAAAAAAAAAAATCATCACTGATGGATATAATTTTAGAGGAAAAATGAGTGAAAGAGGCAGAGAGAGGATATAAAAGCAGATTATATTTAAGCAGTAATCAGGACAGTGAAGAGCTTGGGAGATTTTAATATGTTTAAATGTTCTTAATTGGGCTCAGAGTGGAGTGGGGCCCCCTGAAAGCATCCACCCAAAACAGTGCTCTAAAGGTAAAAGCAGATTGGCTTTTATTGAATTGTAATGAGAAGTGGGAAATTGGATGTTAATTCTGTCCCCGGAGTAAGTGAGCGCTCCCTCTGCTCAGTGCGAGGTGTAGCTGTATCGGGGTCGTGCGATTGAAGTTGCGTTGCGCCTCGTTCAGTTATTTAAGGTAAGAGGGCGGGCGTTGTTAAAACTTAATGAATTTTGTGCTTGGTGATATATGTGCCAAAAAATGTGTGCCAGTATTTGTGTGTGTGTTGGCGCATATTCATTGGCATAAACATTAGCAGCAAACACACACACGGATGTGAAACTCATGATGTCTATAGACGGTGAGATCACGTTTAGCGCTGACACTGCTGTCACCTTATTGAGGCCTTGTAGGAATTACACCCCAGAAGATCTGCTCCAAGCACACTCCAAACACACTCTGAGCTGTTTTTCTTCCACAACTCCGGATATTATCAAGATTTCACACTGGGAAAGGAAATATTAGTGTGGCAAACATATCTGCCAATGCAAACTTGCATCTTAAAAGGCGTAGCGACGATGCAGCTCGAAAACAGCATTTCCATGCACTCTGTCCCTTTCAATTGTAAAATCAGCTTGGCAAAAGAAGCGGCACCATAAAATTCAGCTGTGGTTTTCTTTCAGCCAAAGCGCTTTTCTTTTGTAGGGAGGGGGAGAAAAAAAAGGAGGGAGAAAAGCCTAGGTCTTAGCTGTGAGAGCAAGAGTGTGGGGAAAAGCATGGGTCCATCTGGCAGCGGGAGAGGCAGCTTTGTGGAGATCGGGTCCAAGACACACTGCTACAGAAGGGTCCTTCTCTGCGACACCTGCAGAATACCTCCGAGCTCCGACTGCCTGCCTGCTTGCATTGTTCTACACAAAGTACGGGCATACGCCGCCACAACCTCTGGTCGCCCTCGCCCAAACCTGGGAACAGAGGATAGGCCTCTCAGATTACATTATATCCCTGCACACACATGCACAATGTGTGCACATGTAGAGACTGGAGTCAGAGCAGCGTCCTGTCATCCCGTCAGCTATTATTAACATGCAGAAATGTATCGATACGGAAAGAGAGGGAGAGAGAGAGAGAGAGAGAGAAAGAAAAGAGGGAGAAAAGACAGAGTCTAGTGATACAAACAGACACAGATAATGACAAGAAGAGGGAGCAGCTAGAAGAATGAGAGTGTGTGTGAGAGGGAACACGTAAGAAAGATAGAAAGAGAGAGATGTCTCTTTTATTTACCCTCATGCTTCAGTGCTCCTTGTTAAGAAGGGGAGGACACGGGGGCCTTATCACCCAATTTGCTGCCCGTGTCTATGTGTTTCTCAATTGATTTCTCTGACAAAGTCCGGAATCATTTTTCAACTCTCCTTCATCCCCTTCCTCTCCCTTGCCTGTCCGTGTCTTCCTTTATCTCTTTCTCTCTCTGTCTTTCATGCTACCTCTCTGCTCTCATCGATGTTTGAAAAGGGTGTTTGAGTCCCTCGGCTGTGCTGATGGTACATATTCAGCACATGAAGATGTCCGTGAGACAAGCATAAAAAGTGCATAAAATAGCCATCACATGTGTTAAATATAGACTATTTCACAGATGTTTTATGAAAATGAGAATTAGGACATGCTTGAAGCACACTGATGACAAATCCTCTCTAAGCTTTAATTAGGAACGTTGTTAAAAAAAAAAAAAAACAGCCAGTCTACCGGCACGTACAACTTTTAAAGTGTATTAAATGCTGCAATCATATTTAAAAACGTTATAATCTCTCTATATAATTAGAATTTTATGCGTAATTGAGAGTGCGAGTCACAGGTCAAGGTGAATGTTAATTCTCACACAAAACCTCATCTGCTGCACAATGACAACACTACCACAGTTAGATTAATGAAAACTGCTAAAAAGTACTGTTATTATTATTAGGCCTAAGATGTTCCCCTGGAAAAAACACCAGGCTGAAACCAAATCTCCTTATATGTTGGTTTCCTTTTTTAGGGCTTTATCCTCACATCCACCCTGCAGCTAATAGCCCTAAACATTTATTTTTACACAGCTACAGTATTGATCAAAACAGCTCTGAAAAAATATGAAATAGAAAACCTTTTTAATACCTTCTGTAGAGCAAAAATAATACCTCATGTGAAGGGAATCATGGGTATCAGAGGAAAGACGCTGTGAGCACTTCTACATAGTGTAATATTTAAGAGGTTGATTCAAACAAATTTTATATATATACAAATCTTCTTTTTTATATTTTAATGTCCCTTTAAAATTAAAAAATGTATGAGGTCAGTTATGCCCTTATACAGCCCACTTGATCCAGGATATTCATCTGACTGATTTTCTCTAAAAAATCTTCTCTTTACTGTGACACAGTGAATCTCACAGTGTGGTAAGCCAGGGGTCCCTAAAAAGCTCTCTGATTCATTCATTTATATTATCATGGTATGAAATTATTACTTTTGTGTTTAACAAAAGGCTTTACAGTGCAATAAATATTCACATATTTTTTTACATTCCAATCTAACAAATCTAGAACCATTACAATCTGTAAATATGTGTGATACTGGTCCTATATTTTCTAATATATTTCTCTTGTGTTCTTTTACATGATTAAAAAATTCTCTGCAAGGCTGTTGGTCTCTTTGCTCCCTACTGAACGAGAAGTCTTTACTCAAGATGCAGCCCGACTCTCTGGAGACTCGTCCTTTGCAAAAGTCTCTTACGTAAGTTTTAATTTTAGTTTGGAAAGTTGGCTTTAGATTTTTAAAGACATTGCAGGTGTATTGTGTGTCTAACTGCACACAGTCTTGACAAGCATTAACACCACAGTTAGTAAATAATGCAATTATTGTACAAGGTGAAATACTGCCCCCTACTTTTAGAGTAGGTGGCCAGTAATTACAAATTGAACCGTTAAATGTATAAAATGTTTTTTTCAGTAACAATTCTTTCCATCACATACTCAGTGATGACGGAGATAATGACAGTTGCTATTCTGGCTGCTGTTCATCTCGAAAATGTGTTTGCCAGAAATTGAGTTACTCATCACTGACCTTAGCTGTGACTGCATATTTTACATTGTTCCTAGTATTATGATATTGATGTCAGTTACATTGCAATGCTTATTTTCCTAAGGAAACATAGTATTGTAATATTTCTTTAAGTTATTACATTTAATGAAAATGAAGGTATCGTTAAAATGGTAATTAAGCTTGCGGCATCCTTGGCCTGTTCATTAGGGAACCACTGCACTATGCAACCAACCATTTGTATAATCCATCATATATTTTTTTTTACATATGATTATTGAAGTCTCTCAGTATCTAAGTTAGGCTTAAATTAAAATGATTTTCCTGCACACAGTCACAAGTTCCTCCTGTGCTGAATGGGAGGAGGCCTAAAACAGAGCGCTGGCTATCAGGTGATCACTTGACACAGGTCAAGTTGTTGGGCTGATCCCATGAAGAGGAAAGGGGCCACTGCTAACAAGACCACTTATGGTGGTGACGGCTTTAAGTATAGCAAGCCATTAGAGGAACATTGTTCACATCGACTTGAGTGTGAAATGATATGTGTGGAGAGATAGCGAGAGGTAATATTACCATTATCACAGGGTCATCTCAGGAAGACATTGATCTAGAGGATTCATGTTAACACAAAGTAGGAAACTCTGACTTGTGATAATACTTGTGCTTGTTAATGCTTCTATTGTCTGGCTAAGTGAAGCTTCTGCGTGTAAAGCAGCAGAAATCACTGGATGTGAGAATCTGAGCAGGAAGCAGCCACCAGCGCCTCAGCTATTTATCAATCAAGACGACTCAGAGTGAAAGATGCTGCTTTCTGCAGAATGATGGGATTTAAGTTTGAAATGTGACAATTTCAAGTGTCAGATTATCGGCTAGTCAATGGCCCCGCAGAGCCGCCACTGACACTCTACTGGCCTCTGTGTTGGGTTTCCACTGATACTGATGGCCCCTATTGATCCGAGGACAGCTCGTGCTCGCGATAGCCTGCCCCTACCCCCACCTCACCCCCAACCCCCCTCCGAGGGCCCTGCCTTCCCCCTCACATCATGCACGGCAAGATAAAGGCTCACTAGGCGTGAAAAGTTGCAGGCCAAAAGTTTGTGCTGAAGAAAAGAGAAGAAGAAAAGAGGAAAAATGGAGGAAGTTTAAGCTGTGGAGCCCTTCCCCTGAAGGCAAGCTGGCCTGCCATCTGTGCAGGCTCTCTAGCCATAGCCACCACCCCTGGAAGAGAGAGAGAGGAGAGAGGCAGCCAGGGAAGGAGGGAGGAAAAGAGGGAGAGACAGACTGGGAGCAGAGGATGGAGTGGATGAGAATTGGAGGAAGCAATAAATGGACAAAGAAAAAAGAGGAACTGAATAAACTAAGGTAGCATCACTCCTGACTGTCTGAGGTCGACCTTTGGAACAACCAACTAACCCCAACCGCTTCTGAGGATGACAACATAACCTCTCCCTTCAGGGCGGGAAGAGAGAACCCACTGCGGCCTTGAGCATGAAAGGCAGCTCTTGACAAGCGGACATGAGCTTTGCTTCCCTGCCACTGACACTGAGTCCACTTTTTAACCAAAAAGGATCCCAGTTTTGTTGCCTTTTTTTTCCTTTACTCCCCTTTCCTGGGAAAATCTGCCAGAGCTTATCCATCGAAGCCAACACATGAACTTTCAATCAGGGATTAGCCGGATTTTCCAATGTGGATCTTCTTTTGTGAATTTGGCCAGCGTCGCCTGTGTCGTTGGCAAAGGGAACGTAAATAGAATATGATCCCTGGGCCAAGGGATTGCCTCGCTTATTTCAAAGAAAGACTTCAAAAACAGGGCCCACTTAGCCTGCTCCATGAGTGTGATGTTTCTGTGGTTTTGAAGTGTGTCCTCCACATCAGACCACCAAAAAAGTCCAAGAAGGCATGTACACATGCTGCTCTCATGTCCACGGGGACAAAATAAGTGAAAGAAAGGGAAACAACATGGCTTAAAAGAGCAGGAAAAGGAAAGCAAACAACTCGTAAGTGGCAGAGATGTTGCTCTTCTGGTGAGTATGACATCCGTCTCTCTGCTCTTACCCTCCCCTTCCATCCGCCCCCTCTATCTCCATCTTCTCATTCTGCGCCCTCCTCTCTTCTGTCACCATTGTCCCCTGTGCTGACGTCCAGTCTTCACAGATCTAGATGCTAATCCTAGCTTACCGTGCTGGCGGCTCCGATAAGAGAGGCCCCGCCATACGACAGCAGTGTGTGTGACTCCCGTAGACTCCAGTGCTCTATCAGACCACTCCATGTGGCCGCGGGCCACCGCCAAAGTTGGACCGAGGTCTATCTGAATGAGGGTTTATATGCAGGAACACACATGGGCACACACGCATGTACAGCCATGAAGAACTATATAGAAACACATGCACGCAAACAGCAGCGCTGAGCCGCCCAGACATAAAGAAAAACGCTCAGATACAACAGCTACCCGAGACGATTTAAACTTCCACATGGACAGAAGTTTTATCTTAAAAAGGAACAATAGGCAAATATGCCACCCAACTGAGCATTGTGTTTGTTCTTTAAATGTCAGAGTGAAAATCCCCCCTACTTTGAAGAAGATAGGGTTTTAATCAGCTAGCTAACGCTGTTGCATCCGTCATTCGCCGCTTGGCTCGGCCATGGCAACAGACTCAACAAACACTGTATGTTTACTCAACAGCAAGTAAAAAGATTATCTATAACTTCACTCTGTCTTCGCCTCGCTCTTCCTCTCTGTCCGTCTGCCGGGGAATGGTTGATCTCATCTCGCTGTCCCTCCTGTTGTGAGGTCCCCCTCATCAGGTAGATAGCTTCCCACTGGGCAGCACTCAGGTGTGTGGGGAGGCTTGTCACGGAGCTGATATGAGTAAAGGGGCTGTAATCAGACAGGTTTGTCTTAGTGATTACACACGTGCACATTCTGAGTTGCTAATACTTTGAAGTGACACATTCTTTCCCCGACTTGTGTCTCGTATTTCCTCTTTAAAGCAGAAGAGAAAAAGCAGTGAATCCAGATGGGCAATCATTTCATCATAAGGTCACACAAACGGAAAAACTGTCTTCAGCTGAACGTCTTGCAGAGTGACTGACAGCAGGCACAGGGTTAAAGACTCGCACATGTCTCAGGGGCACAGCGCAGCAGCGCTCCCTCTCCCTCCCTCACCTATTCTTGTCCCGCTTTCTTCTTTTTAACGCTTTTTTTTTTTGGCGTGGAGATCCTTGTCAAACAAACAAACTCGTCTTTTGTTTGCGCTTAAGAGTTGCTTGTTTCCCAGTTTCTCCACGGTGTGTGTGGCAGAGTTTGTGTGTTTTTTTTGTGTGCACACTCTTGTTTTTGAGACACCTTAAATAAACACACAGTACAACAGATTCTTAGTCCGTGTATGTGTGTGATTTGGGTGCAGTAAGTGTTGCTGAGGCTGCCTTAGGGCCCTCCTCTTTGCCCACCTATCTCACTCGATGAACACCCCCCCACACACACACCCCCGGGAAAATCTACAACCTCCAGCACATCGTGACGAGGGGTGGGGTGGGGGATTAGGTGCCACGGCTGAAAACCACACTAAATTGAGCCCTCAATGTTTATTTTTACACTTTGCATTGTAAATTAAAAAAGAAGAAGCAGAAAGGGGGAAAAGTAAGTAGGATAGAATTTGAGGTATTGTCACAGCTACATCTTTTTTTTCTAATTTGTTTCCCTGCAAATGAGATTGTTCTCCTTGACTAAGAAAGCAAATGTTACAGCCCATAGCTCACAGGAAGACGATGCATGAGAAATCTGTGCAATGTGTGTTAGAGGCTGTGTGTAATGGAAATGCTCAAATGCACTTGATCTTTTATTTGGTAGCACTTTTCTCCAAGTGGTGCTCACATGCTATTATAAGGCACTATAAGCTCTTTCTAAATGGATTATGAGCAAATTGTAATCATGATAATCTGTACATAATATAAAATGCTTTACACGCTGAACAATGGAAAACTATTGGGTGATATTTTGTGGGGCAGCGTTAAAGCTAATAAGTTCCAGTGATGATCTACTAAAAACAAACACATGCCAAATAAGAAGAAATGACACAGACATTTCACATGTTACAGGCCTTTTCTTTTTTCTTTTTTTTTTTTCTTTTTTTTTTTTAAATCAAAGTCAAAGTCACATGTGAAAACACCTATTTCACATTTAATGTAAATATCTGTATAATGTTATGATTACTGGGCTTTTTGTAAACTTTGTGTCTCTCTGGAACACAACTTCCATGTTTCCAAATAAGTTTGGAATTCTGAATTTCATGCCTTTTGTTTTTTATTTTATTTTAATTTCATTTTACAATGTCCCAACATTTTTTAAATCAGGCTTGTATTTTTATGTTTGATCATGTCACCACATGGAAATAAAAATAGATTACAAAATTGTTATGTAATGATATCCACATAAGGTTCTTTGGATTTGAATTGTCCAAAAATCTAACATACAAAATCTATAATCAATGTATAAAATATAGATACAGATTAATGTATCATCATATATAAATTAGGTTTGCAGCAATATCATGGTACACTGTGTGAAAAGACAATATGATAACTGTCAATTCTTAAGCCACAAACATCCATAAAAAATGTGTTTTCAACTGTAATAAAAAAATTTCAACTGACAATGACAATGAATAGTTATAAGACAATAAGCATTATGTAATACTATATACCATAATACTGTTAAACTGTTATTAGTGAAAATCTCACTGTTGTAACCCGAATACAAAGGAGTAATTATTAGCTTAGCTTAGCAACAAGCAACAACATTGAGGCCTGTTTACATGTTAATCGTTAATATTTTTAACGCGTTCTGCTTCATTACGGGAACTTATTGTTTAAGTACATTTTGTTTTGCAAAAGGGACGCTTTTGCAAGACTTTGACTATGTTTAAACAAATCTCACTGGCTTTAATGGTGTTTATAGGAATTATGTGCATTTAAATAAAGCAATGATTCCTTTCATGGTAGCTTTGTGGAAAACCACACACTGATTTCATCTTGTCAATGTACTGTAATGTACTGACTGTTTGAAACAGAGCTTAAAGCATGTGTGGTGCAGATCATTACATGTGACATATGGATGTTAATTTCAGTCTGTTAAGATATTAAACAATGGATGAAGAAAAACACAGAAATCCAGAAAACAAAACATGAAGTTGTGATGGAATGCTGGTTCTTAGCTTATATGTACACGTCTAGCATGAAAAATCTCCATTACATCTCTCTCCCTCTGTCTCCCTCTAACACAGTTTGGTGTATGCAAGCTTATTCGCAAATGTGGTGTGATCTCAATGTCAGCTCTCTCAAGTATCTGATTTTTCTCCCCTTTTTAAATTACCAACAACCACTTAAATGCAGTATATCCCCCAAAGACTTGATTAACCGATTCATACATACAAAAGGCAGCCTATCATCCATACTTAAGATATGGGCCAAGATGTCTCCACATTTTTTTTTTCTTTAGACAGTAACATGTTATGAGGCTTCTCAAAATATGATACTGCTTTTAATGTATTCTGCTATATTACTCTAAATGCTTTCATCAGTCTCTGAATGGTGAGAAAATATGCAGTTTCATTATCTTTCAATCGTGGGTGATGAATCTGTGCCAAAGGCCTCTAAACTGTACATGTGATTTAGATTTGCATGTGTGTGTGTGTGTGTGTGTGTGTGTGTGTGTGTGTGTGTCACAGCTGTGATTCTAGGCCGTGTGTGTGCTTCCATAAGTGAATTCTTTAAAAGTCTGTGTATACATGTGTGTGTAGATTAGTGTGTGTGTTGGTGAGGGGATGAGGGGAGAAGGGAGGGAGGCACAATCTTCTCTCCTCTCTGTCTCTCCACAGTTATTTGTATCAGTGCTGCGCATCACTACCTTAAAGTCTCCATTAATCAATCTCCCCTCCTTTTTATTGTATCACCATGCACTGTGCAGAGATTGCTAAATAAAAAGACATTTCTGTATGAGGAGGAAGGGGGGGAGGCAAAGGAAAAAAATGCAACTGTATTCATTGGACCTTAAAATGTTTTGATGGCTTCTGGGAGCCACATTATATTTACATAGGAATGTGTCATTAACGTCAATGGTGCAGCAGAAACTATTAAACTAATACAATGCTAAAGCCAACAACCTTGAGAATTTGATTAAAGGCCTTTGTTGAGTTTTAAAAACGCTCCATTCTCCGGTTAAAACAAAAGACTGATGGATTCGGCTGCGGTTATAATTCAGCTGTCAACTTCTATTGACGCTTCTGACTGTCGCAGCCAGACGACATTTACATACTTTATATATAGACCAAAACGAGGGGTCTGCACGCCTGCAATCATAATAGGAGAAGGTTCTGGAAGCACACACACACATGCACACACACACAACCACTGTTTGTCCTTCATTTCAAATTAGCCCGCTGTAATTTTGAAAGAGGCTGCAGGCGTTGTTTGCTTGGCAAAGTGTTGCTGTTCTAGTGCATCTTTAATTCTGCTTTAATTGTAAAAGCGTCTCTACCCCCCTCTCGCTCTGCCAAGTGCTCTTTAGTTCTTTGCTAATCTTTGGCCTTAGCTCATCCTTGTGTGGATATTACGCCGCCCATGACCTTCTAGGCCTGTTTATTAGCTCACATGCTCTGTGTGTGTGTGTGTGTGTGTGTGTGTGTGTGACGGCGAGGAGCGTGTGTGTGACAAAACACAGCATCTCCCACCATGAATTTCCCTCTCCCCCGCTCGGTGCACGATATGGTCGACTCTCTCTAGTAATTTACTCTTATAGTAATAGGATGATAATGTATGCCTGTGAATAGGTGGGGGACAGGCAGCATCATATTTAGCACCTAGCTGCGTTATCCCCTGATCATATTTTCAATATAATTATGAAATTTCAGAAAATGCATGTGGGAATGTTTCGACAAATAGGAGCCATGGCAAACCGAGACCCTATTTGTGTTTCATTATCTGTTGGAACATATTTTACAGTCATTGTGAGATATTTAACATTGTTTTATCATACCCCCGAGATATCTTACACACCGATCTAATTAAAGTCACCATTTTGCCCAGTATCCTATTTAAAAAATCTATATATTCTATATAATTATGAAATGATGCATTATTTAATATATAAACCCCAAAGCTCCTTGCAAGTGGCGATAATTTTAATCAAAAGAAAATGAATAGATTCCCCCTCTCTTGGTCCTGTTTAGAAGCCTAATTGGAGAATGGAGTAATTCTTGATTGTTCTCAGAGTTTTTCCGGCCAAAATGAAAAATACGAGCGAGTGAATTAGTATGAAAGCATGCATGAAATCTAGTTTTAAATCATTTGCGAGGCGTGTAACAAAGTGAATGTGATTACATCGACTTAGGCCACCACTTAACAAACTGTCTGTGTGTGTTTGTGTGCACTCACCTCGTGTATTTGTGTGTGTGTGTGTACACATTCCATACATAAGCACGCGAGAGGAGAGCCTTTGCTGTGCCTTATACGTGAAAGAGGCTGTATCATCAATTTTTACGGGAATATTACACAGAAACACATTGTTGTCTCCCGTATTGTTGTTAAAGTAGCCCATTAAAATGCAAGCATGTATATTAAAGAGCAGCGCTGCCTTTTGATGGATAGTCGTCTGCCCATGAATAAGTGTGCATATTGATTGGCGAAAAAGGTGAAAAGCAGTTTGACACAATTATTTCTGAAAGGCCCTGGTTATCCCACATGATTTAAAAACCATTTTAAACGCCTGTCACTTACATTCCCTTCTATGAGACCCCAATGACTCCTGAAAATAATAATTATGTAAAATGTCCAGGCGGTATTGGATGTGGCAGGCTCTATGCAGACGCCACGATATGTATTGATATGCATCTATAAGAGAAGATAGAGAGAATAAGAAAACCATTACCAGCGTCCTCTCAGTCTCTCTTTCTCTCTTTCACTCCGTCTCTCGTGCCCAACAGATCCACATTCGTTGAGCCAATATGTAAAGAGCCTTATTCCCTAATGAGGCAGCTACCATTAAACTATTTTAAAACTTATAAGCTACGAATGCTTTCCTAAGAAAATTCATTTCACTGCGAGTAATATTAAAGATGGACTAATTTGGTAGCCTGCTGGAGACTGGATTTTCAATACAGTGACACTATTGCGATGCAATTATGTGTACTTTTGCGACACGGACTAAAGAATGACAGGTAAGGATTTTCTCCTCTGAAAGGGTTTGGAAGTGAAAGCCATTGTCAACCATTCATCCCCTTTCTCTTCAGTCTCTCTTATTTGCTGGATTAGAGTGTAGAAGTGGAGATTTTTCTTTAGGTTTTCAAATTTAATCAGCTGGAGACACTACGAGGAGATAAAATCAATGGACCTGGATTCCACTTTCTGTTCTCTACACCCTGAAAAGAAAAGGAGGTCCCCGATTCATGGCCAATAGGACGTTGCTAAAATGTGTTTGAAGTGTTAATATTTGAATGCACAAGCAGGCCGCCATCCGACAGCAGTGAACACGCATCCTAATAGACAATCATTCTGCATGGAGATGAATTTTTGTGAGTAATCAGTGTCTCGTGTATAAACAGACAAACGTGTTCTGTTGTTGGTAAGTTCAAGAGGTGACAAAAGATAGTGCACACATTAGGTGTGTGTGTTTACTGACTGGGGAGTGCTTTTTTTTCCATCTTCCATGTGTGGTCGTTATCATAATCTTACTCCCACACTGATCACCCCTCTTTGCTCAAATCCTTAGAAAATCTTAAAAGGAATTAAATGCATTAATCCAAAATAAGGCCTTAATTCTCTTTAAAAACAGAAAACCAGCCTTTAAAAGTCTTGAAAAAATGCTAAGACACGTTAAGTATGATTTTATGAATCTTTTTTACTGACTTTCCATTATACAATCTCTAGGTGACAGCTGCTTTTTAAGATAACTGCAAATTTGAAGACATTCGCTGTTTAGCCGAAATGTTGTGGAGTGGCTGAAAGTGATACTACTGCATACGAGGTTAGATTTCATGCTAAAGCTTTTCAAACTTGCAAACAAGCAGCAGGTATTTTCCACTTGTGTCTACCTCTTCTTCACCAAGAGACAAAAAAAGTCTTGTGTTTTTCACAAACTTAAAGTGTTTGAAGTTTCCAATTTTATTATCATTGTTCCCACAGAACATTGCAACAAGAAAAACTATTCTTCCTTATGAATGTATCAGCTGTTCTTCTTCTGGTTTTTCTTCTATGCAAAAGTCAAATTCAAGTTTCTCACTGGCCTTGAAATCTAACTGCAGCCGAGTTTTAAAGCACGTCTTTCACTGGAACAAGTCACAGTGATGAGCAGCATCACTCTGTGTATTTATCCAGCTGGACAACTGGACATTTCAATCAAGAATGTAATCATATTAGATCTGTGACTATCAGCATCATTATTCTGACTTTGTTTTTTTCTTTTATTTTGATGTATTGATTTTTCATGTTGTTGTTCTTGTTCTTGTTTTATCTGATCAGCAGTCCAAAACTTAAATAAAATTAACAAAGTTATATAAATCTGAGAAAAGCAGAAGAATCTGGAACCAATAAATATTCGATTTTTTATTAATAAATGACTTAAAACGCTCAATCAATTATCGAAATGATTGTCAATTCATTTTTTATCTATTCAGTGATCATTCAACCCCAATCATTAGTCATTTTATCAATCGATCATACAATCTAAGTTCACAAAGAAAAGAATGAGCAGGACGTGAGAAATGAATCACTTTTGTGTCTGACTTTAAGTCGCTGAAACTTAAAGTTTTTCTTAACTTATAGATCTTTACTTTATCTTTAAATCATATTTTTTTCATTTTCATAATGTCATTTTATTTTCTTTTGTCTTGTCCTTTGACACAGACTGTGTTGAAAACAGTTATAACTAATGGTAAATATAAAATATTTACTGTAATCAATATGAATGCTAGAGACCAGTGATGTTCACATTCATTTTTTAACTGTTTTAACAGTTATTGTTTCTATAAAACAACAATGATTGGCATTCATTGTTTTGTTTTTTAATCACTTGTATCATAATTCTTTAATTAACATGTTTTCACCCTGAATTAGGTCTTCTTCTATGGTGGAAGGAGAATAACAGGAAAATAATAAAGACCTGCTCTGTGCAGTATAACAACCACTGTCTACACACCTGAAAAAACTGTATTTTGGAGGATTTGCGAGAATGAGCTGTGTGCAGCAGACAGGAAGTGTGTGTATGTGTGTGTGTGTGTGTGTGTATGCAAGCTTATGTCAGTGTGTGTGTGCAAAGTATATGGGATTGCATGAGTGCGTATGTTACATGCGTGTGTCTGCACACTTATGAGTGTGCTTTTGTGTTTTTAATGTACTGTAGTTTCCACTAGCATCAATCATTCCGTACAATTAGCCCAATTCCTGCTCAATTTTCTGCTTTCTGAGGAGAGCAGCATTGCTGACTGCACAGACAGCTGTCTCTGACCAGCACACGCACACACAGTTAAGTACAATCTCTCTCTCCTCTCATGCTTATAACAGATCACACACACACACACAACCCTCAGAACATGTACGGAGCACAGAGGACAGCAGGTGTCTTGTCAGAAGAGGGTGTGTGTGTTTTCTTTCATCAGCTATTTTTCTCTCTCGCTCATTCGACTGGGCACACCTCTTCCTCTCCTCCTCCTCCTTCACCGCCATCAGCCTCAAGTGTCATTTGTTTACCATAGCAACCGGATTAAATTAGGGGAAGTGATTACGGCTTATTAACAACCAAACGCTGTCAGTATATTCTTATAATTTGGTATGTAAACACTTTGCCCTCGTAGCGCTCTCTACTAGAAATTGCTTTGTACAGTGTGAGGGGGCCCCCGAGCTCAGTCATAATAAAAATATAATTATGAATCAGACAATAGCCACTCGTAGCACCCCCTACTCCAACCACCCACCCACTGCCCTTTTATCACCCCACCCTCACACACACACACCTACACAGTGTAGCCTAAACAGCAGCCCCCCAAAAATTCCCAGGTACCACCAGAGAGCCACTTGTAATGAACAATAAAAATGCTAACCTCTTCTCATTTTTTCCCTCCTTGATTCTAACTAATAAACCCACTAGAATTAACATTCACACTTCATGTAATGAGGTGAGGGAAAGGGGGGGTGTAAGGAAAGGGGGGTGGGGGGGTCAGACTTTAGTTCTCCATATTGACTGCTCTCGCCCTTAGCCCCACTTTGCATTAAATACAGTACTCGGGGCCAAAGTGATTGTCAAATTATTTCCTTGTTGTGTGCAGAGATATTTGTAATTAATATTAAAATTAAGCATCGCGTTGATGCCGGGTGGTGTGTTATTACAAGAGCTGCTACCAAAAGGCCGCTGCGTTTGCCCATTGCTCTCATCTCATTCCGGCTTTATCTTTTTTTTTCTCCCTCTTACGTTGCGCATCAAAATATTTCTCTCTGCTCACCTTTTATTCCACCTCCAACTCGTCTTTTCCCCGCTCATATTTTTCTTTGTCTCTCATTTACAGTACACCTCTCTCTTCCTTCTCTTTTACTCACCCTTTTCTTTATCCCTCTAATAGTTTCCCCTTCTTGCCCTCCCCTCGCCTTTAAAACATCAGTTATACACCCACAGATTATGTTTTCATGGGGTGTCCCACCGGTTTTGGCAGAGTGCTTTAGAAACACAGGACCATTTTAAATAAGCACCTACTCAGAGAAAAGGAAGGGGGGGGTTGGGAGGGGGGGGCTGGAGGGGGGGTTGAAGGAGTATGAGAGATGGAGAGAGAAAATAGAAAAAGAAAGAGGGGGCTGCTCTAGGCCAAGAGAATATGAGCAGGTGCAGCAAGGAAAATGAGTGCTATAAACAAGCCCAGGTCCTCGTAATTTATCATTAATCTGGGTGCCTGTGCTCGCAGGGCTGGGCTTATTCTGCATGCTGATAGCCATGTCATATTTCTTATCACAGATTTGTTTATGCTTTTATCCTTGTTTCTCAGGCTTTACACTTACCGCCATGGCATCAGCTATTACCACGCTGGCATTTTGGGGAAGGGAGACGGTAAGTTGCATATGCGTGATGAGCCACAAACAAGAATGATCCATGAATGTGTCACTTTGACATTAATGGGTAAAAACCGGCAGGAGCACAGTGGTTTTGTGGTGCACGGAAAAATATATGTTTCGCATAGACAGTGAATGCAGCTTTTGACAGACATGACAAAAAAGTCAATCAAGCACTAATCAAAAACACGTTGACAGTTGTGCCTGAGCTCGCTGTGGACGGCCCTCCTTTGTACTGCAATATCTGAGTTCCTCAAACTAGAGACAGATTGCCACGAAAATCAGTTCAACTTTAAAGAGGCTCAGATGGGCATCAAATCTGTCCAAATGTTCTGTACATTGACTACACACACCAGATTTATCATGAATTTCTCCTGTTGGAGTACTTCATTAAAAATGTTCCAACCATGTTTACTTGAATAATCAACCAACTAACTGTATCTAAAGCAACAACATGATCTACTTTGGAAAATTGTACCAGAGGCCTTACTGTTTGAGTGACTGTCTCGAATGTTTATTTTTCATCAAAGTTAGGACGATTAGAATGTGGGGGGGGGGGGGGGGGGGGGGGGGGGGGGGGGG
>CAFUXE010000465.1:273203-305226 GCA_903364295.1 Serranus cabrilla
GCCACCCCCCCATCCGCATTTGAATTGGTAATACTGCTTCTTTGTTTACTCTGTGCAATTTACTAATGAAAAATATGTGCAGAAGTTATTGATTCATGACCGTAATTGTTTAATTATTAATCAGTTTAGTCTTATATTAGCATTTTAAATGTAGCAGACAGCTTGAGAAAACTGAGATGCAGGTTCAAGTTTGTGTTGTTTTTTTTTTATGTGCCATCAGAGACTGCAAGAAACATCAAAGACAGAATTGCACATGTTAAAACGTGCCATTTCAAATGCTCATCTTAAATGTAAAGATTGCATTATATAAGGAACATCCAGCATGAAGTCAAAGATTTTTTACTTTTCCACTGAAATATCATTTAAAAAAGCCAGTCGGTTTGGAGGTTTTCACACAGCTGAATGGATGTTAGCAGCAGTTATCAGTCTCATAGCTATGGGCTCCCCCTTCAAACAAGTTCAGAGGTTCATTGTCATTACATAACATTACATTGATTTATTAATAATCTTATTGTAAGTGCGACCACTAGCGGTCATAGCATTTCTTACAGGAGTGAAGAAGGACGTGAAGTTGTACAAGAGCGACAAAGTCCATACAAGGAGGAGGAGAATCGGTGGATTTCTAGGTTCAGGGTTAGACTTTGAATGTCCAGACCAGAGTTTGCATCTTTTTACAGACTTAAAGTATGAAATGAAAGGTAACTTTAATAAGACCATTTTACATCAACTGTCCTGATGTGTGAAACACAAGGTATTTAATCCAAGGTGTGATTTTACTAAACGTAACTGCATAGTTTTGGCAATTTATAAATTTTTTGAGATAATTAATCAAAAATCATGATGTTTAACCAAATCAAACTGATATTGGAAACATAACACAACATTCCAAAGGGTGAAGGAAAAACTTTCTCTTGAGGCGACAGTCTGTAAATGAAAGGCCACATGTGGAGATTTGAATCTTCAATGGTTAATAATTAGTCAGCATTAATAAGATGTTTTTAGATCATAAAACGAGACCCCCCTAAAGCAAACAACTGATGCCGGGACAACACCTGTCTGATGCTCAGCTGGATGTGTTTTAATATGACCTGTAAGTCTGCAGCGAGCTGTTAGTGACACAGGGAAGGTGACAGTCAGCTTCTATTCGTATCCACGGACTAAAATTCTTCATCTGGTTAAAATATAGTTAAAAAACATATACGGCTTAAAAGTGGCTGAAAAGTTAATTTAAGACAGCTTCTGGCAGACAACCACAACTCTGCCGCATTCACAAAGGGGATCTGAGGAGTCACACAATAAGGACACATTATACTTCTACAGCATTAGCCACGGGCATCGGGATGCTGCTTCAAGTGAGCCGCATTCTTTTACTGTGCACACATTGTACATCTAAGTATTAATATTGTACAAATCTGTGAAAACTGAAAAAAAAACTGGCACCAGTTTCAGTGTATGAACAATGCAAATCCATTGCTTTTAACTGTCAGGCTGTTTCAAAAGTTATTTCCATGTGACGTGAATGCAACAATACACTCATTCTTCTTATGAACTAAAAAGCGAAGACAGGACAATGATGTTTCCAGATGACGATGTGGGAATACTGTATGTGGGCCCTTGTTCTCACACAGAGGGAAAAAGGTCACTACAGGACTGTCACAGCCCAAGGTCAGAGTCTGCACTTATGCGCATTCAAGTCAAGTGCATAATTAATGATGTAGCTCTGAGGCACCAAACTCATTTTCAGCTATGAAAACATAAAGGAAGTGTTTTATACCCAAATGAGATATTTCTGTTTGAAAAATGTGACACCTGTTCTAAAAATGATTGCTGGCATTTAAAGTAGAACTCAAAGTACAATGTTTCCTTCCTCACTACATAAAAGGCACAGATACCTTTTGAAATATACAGTTTACTTTAACATGAGGGCGACATGGCATCCATTCAATGCAAGACATGCGTCTTTAAGATGTATATATTTTCATATGTTCCCTATTTTCGCTTTAACATATTTAATTATTCATGATGCTTTTGGTTGCTCTTTTACTGTTCTGTTTGTGATCTGCCTGAAATGAAATCCTTCAGACATCAAAACACAGAACACACAGGCTTTTGGAAATGATGTCGATACATGGTCCCATCTGACAGAAACCCAGGTGGGAGAGCAGGTGTCTTCACTCTGTGACCAATCCCAGCGATTAATGGATCAATTAGGTTCCAGGTAGATGAGAAACCAGCTGCACCCACACCCATCCTCAACATAAGTGACCTATCTGTGAAAGCTTCATCTCAAATGATTGTGAGTACAAAAGGACAGCACATTAAAGGTTGTTACTGTGGTCATGACCGGATGGGGTCATTTTTCAAGGCAAGGTTTATTTTAAATATATATGTGTGCGCAAGAAAAATAAATTAACGTTTTAGTTGGTGTAATTGTGTCACATTTCTTGAAAACTGCAGCTCACTCATTTAGAGTTTTCTTTAGGATATAATGTAGAAATGTATTTTATTAAGATTAAGGTCGGTAGGATTCAGGGAAATATCGTGGCAGAAATGAATGATTCACAATTATGTTTTCATTTATGTACAATTCCCGAAACTAAGAATGTTTTCATTAGGTTAAATCATGATGATTAACCAAATCCAATCCTATACTTTTTATTTTCTATACCCTAACAGAATATAACATAATTTCCCCACACATAAGAGTATTAAAATATACCAGAGGCTTGCAAAGTGACACTACTTAGGATAGGAACCCCTCTAATCATGACCTCACTAACAATGGTCAGCTAACCATTGTCATTATTAACTCGTCCTACAGAGAGGATTGGTCCTTGGCGCTAGCTGCCCCACACTTTAAATTATGACACTCCAGTAATGTAGTTTTAAACGAGAGGTTAATGGTGTGAATTCAAACAAAACTAAGTGGTTAGGTTGAGGAAAAGATCATGGTTTGAGTTAAAATGAGCATGTTATTTAAAGTACAACCCCGGGTTCCCAAAAAGTTGTCTAAAATGTAGATAAACTGAATGTGAATTCTTTGTGACATATATTCAATTAAAAACTGTACGAAGACAAAATATTTAACTATAATTGTCATGTAGTTTTGGTTGTTTTAGCCACTTCCAAAGGAGCACAATACGAGAAAGTAGGATATGTTACCTTTCAGATGAAGTATGTGTTTTGGCCATCCAGTTCTTTTGTTATAAGCTTAGGTTGAAAGTTTATTAAATTAAGTTTAGAAACAGGCGTGTGTTACAATAAAATTGCCATGTCATGTAGACTTTAGTAGACATTGCAGTTTGAACCTTCTCAGGTCAGTTGCTCTAAAACATATCGTGTGGAATTTTCTGATAAACAAAGTTCTGTTTACATTCATGGTGTCTTATCAAAACACATTCTGTGTGTCCTTGAGGCCCACCAAATGTGATAAATGCATTTCCTTCCTCATAAAAAATTGCACAGCCAAACTCAATCATGAATTGTTTACATCCATGTTTGCTAGTCTTTTTCTCTGAATTTGTCTTGCAACCTGCTTCTTCTCTTGGCATGCTAGCGCCACCTGTCTAGAAGTGGAGTAGTGTGATACCAGTGGTATGAATGTGCATTACAACAGCTGTGTCCTTTGCAGTGCATAAAACGGGGACCTACTCTTTACTCTTCTACACATTGCTCAATATTTCTTATCTGAAAGAGATATGTTTCATTTCCAGTTCACTTCTAGTGACAGTCTCATTTTAAAGACATTCACACACAAATTGTGATTCCTTTAGTTTCAAAAAATGCTCTTCAAATACAACGTAAAGCAGTAATTAAAAACTGCATGCATCTGCTATTACTTACAGTTTTCAACAGCACCAGCACAGTGTAGTGAAGCTATATTTACTCTTTATTGAATATTCAACATGAACATGCAGACACACTTAATTCTAAAGGATTATCTAGGACTGTGTTTGGTAGGCTACTTAATGACCTAGTTAGAGACTGGGTTAAGCTAAGAGCATCAAAATAGACATTAACAAGAGAAGCACATTACTTATTAGTACATTTCTTATTGCTGCTCCCCGCTATCTCTCCCAGCATCTGTCTTTTAATATGTCTATTACTGCGTTTATCTCAAAGTTCTATCTCAAAGGTTGAGTATCTCTTGTCATCTCAATCAGCCCATCTCACTATCTTGGGAGCAGAGAGTTGGAATTTTACAGTAAAGTCTTATTTTTTCCCCCCTCTGTAACTGATCCTCTTTGAACTTTACACCCAATCCATGATGGCCCATAACTGGTACCTACTTAAATGTTACAGCACGATGAAAGGACTGGCTTTAACAGAGCACTGAGTTTCAATGCACTTTTGTCCCACTTTCCACATGGGCTCAATCACACAAACACACACATATGGCCTCTGCACGCACCCACATTCACACTTTCAGACATTCATACCAACACAAACAAACAGATGCAGAGACAGGCAGTGATGTATGCTTGCATGAGGACACACACATTCAAAGTTGGTTACCTGAGCTTTGATGTGTGCAGTGCTGTGAATGACAGGATTGATTCTTGGGCACCAAGTTCATTTACATATTTTTACTTTTCTCACAGCATCAGCACACTTATTTTTCCCCTCTTACAAATTCTCCTACGCTGATTGCATGTGTGTGTGTGTGCACACCCCACCGGTGAATGTGTGTGTCATAGTGTGTTATTACAGGGGAGAGAGGCAGAAGCTTGTCTTTTTCAAGGAACACCCCCAGAACTAATGTTCCACACCTGTGCACAGTGCAGCACTCTTTATCGAGCATCACAGGTGCACTGCATTAATTGTGGGAGAAACCATTTCATTGGGGGGTTGGGGGGGTGAGGCGAAGTGGTGGTGGTGGTGTGGGGTCCTCCTCCACCTCCTCCTCCTCTTTACTGGCATGCATTCAATCACTCAATATTCACATCTGAATTGCTTTTAGCATTGAGGTTGAAGGTTTCAAAGCATCTGCATGGATGATATCAGAGGAAGAGCACCACCCTATTTTTAAGTACTGATTTTTTTTATGTTAGTTTGGCATAAGTCCCAGAGTGTGTTTGTGTGTGTGCCTTTTTATGTGCATGTATGTGCCAGAGCTGGCCTTGCTGCTGCACTTTATAACAGGCATGAGAGTCTTGCCAAATGCCTGTAATGTTTGCAATGTTCCTCAATGGTGAGGGGAGTAGACACTTGAATGTGCGCGCGCATGTGTGTGTGTGTGTGTAGAGGGGGGGGGGTAAACACCTGCAGGACCCGAAGGTCAAACGTATGAGACTGCCCCCTCCGGTGGTGACGCAATTACCATGCGTAAATACCTTCTCCACACTCCTTCTGTCTCCTCCTTCTCTCTTCCTTTTTTCTCTCCTCCCTCCCCTCCACTTGTGTTTTTTTCTTAACTTGTTCTTGGCTTAACAATTCCTTTACATCACCCTCTATCACTGCCTCCCCTCCTCTCCCCCTCTGCAACCACCTCCGCTAATTCTTACCCTTCTTTTACCACCTTATCCCTCCTCCATCACCATCCCCTCTTTTTTCCGCTCTTCATCTTTTCCCACAGACCAGATTATGACTGTCTGTCAATCAGTCCATTTAACATCTGCTCGGGGTAAGGCGAGGCAGACAATAACACATCACGGTCACTGAACTGAATTCCCTAAAGATTTCGGAAGAGGCCTCTTTTTTTGCATTTTCCTTTACGTTTTTTTTCCCTCTGTCTCTCT
This sequence comes from Serranus cabrilla, assembly GCA_903364295.1. NCBI lineage: Eukaryota > Metazoa > Chordata > Actinopteri > Perciformes > Serranidae > Serranus > Serranus cabrilla. The sequence continues at coordinate 278,942 of CAFUXE010000465.1, forward strand.
CCCTCTTCTCTCTTTTTTCCCTTCTTTTTTGGAGGTCCAGTAATGAGTGACAAAAGGTCATTGGAGCATTGCAGCTGCTCATCCACTCGTGCCGTAATCCACGGCACTCATGCCTGATTACCTCTCCAATGGTCAAAGGTAGGGGAGGGAGTAAAAACAATGGGTGCAAGGCATGAGGCTCCTCCAAGAAATATGGGCCAGGGGTGTTATTTTGGACGGCGCCAGTCAGAGAGAAATAACCCTGAGCAGATCCATTTATTCTTTTAAATCAAAATGCCTCGGCAGCGGCATGCAGTGAGGGGGAAAAACATGACACATTTTCTCCCTTCCCCTCCATCAACAGCCATTTTGATCTCTACAATTGACCTTCCATGGCATCATTTACAATGAGTCATATCACAGCCACAAAGTGTTAAAGCTGTAGCGCACTTGCTTGCACACACACACACGCTTAAACACACAGATAATCATTCTCTTTTCTTGCCCACACTAGATTTCAGGCACACACTTACACAAAGTTGTGTTCCCAGGCATGTGCATACACACACGCCTCAACATTATCACACGCACACTTGTAGGCATAATAGCTTTAACTAGACCAAATTGTCCGCCCTTCATTTGTATGTCTATGGCGACCCACATTCTCCATGACTCGCCCTTTGACAAAGAGGGGTCATTCCCCCAGCAAAGAAAATGAAGCCCAGTAGATATTGTTTGATTGGATTTTGCCTTTTCAAGGTTTCAGGATCATTACAGGAATTCATTTGAAGTGTTGCTGAAAATGAAACTGCGACCCTCTTCCAGCGTTTAATTATTCTAATACCACTTTCTTTTTTGCTCTCATTCTCTTTTTTTGTCTGTCTGCAAAGTGTGCCATTTCGAGAAATTAAAATCATCAGGCTAGCCTTAAAATGAGACCAGGGTGGACCAATTTTCACCCAGGAAGTTATTTTGTTTCCTCACAGCCATCTCATCTCTCTCTGCTTGTACACTGCAGCCCCCTTTTTCTTTTTTCTTTTTCATCATTCTCTAATTTTTTTCCCGAAATCATCCCTACCTCCTCTGTATCCGCTCGTGATTTTTTTTCACTCTGTCCTCTTCTAACTTCCTCTGTCTTTTCTCTTCCCCTGTCTCACTTTCACAGTGTTTCCATCACTTTCGTCTCATCCCTCCAACTCCCCAACCCCCACCCATCCACATTTTTAAACACAAGCCAGCGCATTGGTTCCAAACCAAATGTGTTCATTCCAACATTTCAATAAATTGAGTAGGGGAGGCATTAACGTTAATCACAGCGACCACATTGTGCTTTAGACACGTCGGTGGGATTATGGATTACTATTAGCTGGATGGAAACCGATTCTTTCATTTGAATTCCGACTTCCTCGTCTTGCTAAAATTAAAAAGAGAACTAATACTTCTTGGACCATAATACTTCTTCTTGGACAGGACTTTGCTTTGCTCTCCCCCCTCCTTTTCTCTCTCTCTCTCTGATCTGCAGGAACACCCAAGGAGCAGCGGATGACAGACAACCAGACAGTTCACATCTCCATTCAAATTGCAACCACATGAAGCTCATTGTTTCATTTAACCAACTGATACCTCTGTATCTGATAATGATCATTTCCCTTACTGAGGCTGATTACTAGTCTGTCTTTCTAAATATTTCCAGTTGGCGACATTGGCCGTGTCGCAGCGCTGCCAGATTGCATCAGCTGTTATTTATCAATTTATTATCCACAAGGTGGCATGACATTTTAGCTCTGATTTGGTCTGCACCAACTCCTCAGGAAAATGGCATGCTAAATAGGCATGCTAGATATTTACCACCACCAACATCAGATTTTGTATTCAAAGTGTTAAATGGCAAGTCACAGTATCATTTGATTTTCAGTTTTGTGTGGTTATGGCTATGTTTTGGAAAATGCATCATGGTTTGGATTAAACACCTTATGTAAGTGTATTTTAAAAACTGTCTTGTGACTTTCTGGACGCAAGGTAAAATGGTTACATGGGTGACTGATCTCCTGGGTGCCTGTTTGACCCTCCTGCCCACCCTTAGGGGCCCTTGTTGTTCATACTAATCAATATACTCACTTTCCTGTTTGCCTTTACACTCCATAACGTCAATTGCGTCTCCATTTGTCTAATAATTACTACCGCCACAAGAGGGTGCCTCCAACTACGAACATAGATCTCGGTGGTAATAAGCTGTTGTACAATTGGGCTGTTTTCTGGAGGAGCGTCGTGAATGTTGTTTTAGATTTTGAATGTCATGAAAGAAGCCTCGAACGTTTTGGCAGAGCCCTACCAATGATCTAGTTTCTCAATTGTAAACAGCTGACTAAAGGAAGTTGTTAGGACTGGGGGGTTTATGAGATTTGAGAGAATGAACCGTACAATATTTTGGCAGTAAGACGAAAAATGAAGGGGAAAAAAGGAGCATATTCCTCTCATTTCAGACAAATTAAATATGATTCAATATTAATAAAATGGAAATATTTGAAAATCATTACAATTATTTAAAAAAACATATCATGATTAGAAAATGACTAGTACTTTTTCAGTGTTACACACAGATAGTAAAACTATGCAAACTTTAAAATCCCGTTTTTAACAAATAGACAAACTCGAATTAAAAGGCCTGTTAAGAAAACACACATTTGAGTTTGTGTGTGTGTGCATGTGTGAGTGTTAAGCAGTCTTATGGTGATACAGCATGCATGTGGGTTGCAGCTCTGCAGGAGCTGAGTAGTATATAGCTGGTCATACTGTAGACATGTGTAACAGATGGCCTGAGTTATGGCATCCATATCGTCCTTTTTATCTCTTCTTTACTAGAGGAATTTCCCTCCTCTGCTATCAACACCGTCGATCACACTAATAACCTCATGTTGGAAAGTGGCTGCACACACAGCTTCAGTTAGAATCATAAGGGATGTTTGGGTGAAATAGATCAACTATGTGTCAGGAAGATGTGAAATCTTTGGACCTGATCAGAGACAGTAAATTATCTGGGAATCTGATAACTTGAATTTAATATTAGCCCTTTGAGGACTTAGTTAAATTTAGTCCTGCTAGATATAACAATTGATATCATTTTTTGGACCTCAAATTGTACTTGTTTGCCAAAGACACTGTTGAAAGAAAAAAATCAAGTGACAATACCCTCCCAACCCCCTCTTTCATCTCAAATAAGCCTATTGGGACTATTTTGAGGGAGCCAAGTAGCTCTGTAATTCACACAGTCACATATTTAACAGGAATAATTATTTGAATCCACCTCTTTTGTCTTCTCGGATTCTGTCTTTGAAATGTTCCGCAGCTACTGAAAAGAAGCGGCTTTTCGCTGTATGGTCACTAAAAAGTCCTGAGTGTGGGACAAAGACGAACAAGATTTAACCCTTGCGAGCTTCTCATTTAGAAATATTCACAATTTACTTTAACACATGTACACCCTGATTGCAACAAAGATACTGTGAAGAATAGAAGAAATAACAGAATGCAAGAGTGTATATTTACAAAATCAATGTTATCCGTTTAAACATGTTTTTAAATCAGGCTTGTGCATGCATACCACATTACCTCCATTTCAAACTCATTTCTGACTGGACTATGTTCTTTGGCAATTGTTTTCAAATGTAGGAAGTGTGACATTCTTATATTGTGCATTCATAGGAAGGAGGTTGGGGTGGCTGTTTGGGCACACAAAGCAGGACTCTGACACTGGAGACTGGGGTTTCTTTTCCGAGCAGCCTGTTAGCTTATTTTGGGATTAATGTCTGGAAATAGTTGGAAACAGCTAGCGTGGCTCTTTTGAAAGAAAGCCTACCACCTACCAGCACCTCTAAAGCACACTAATTAACATGTTTTATCTCCTTTGTTTGATTCATACAAAACAGAAGTGTAAAAACGACATGTTGTGGTTTCGTGGGGGGGTTACTATTTCTTACCTCCGCTGAATAACTGGCAACCTCACAGTGAAGACAGGAAGTGACTGCACCTGGCAAAGAAAAGAAGAAAATTCATCTATTCAACTGTCAACAAGTAAAAAAAATATCAAAGTATTTCTTTAAGATGAGGGGGAGAGAGTGGGTTAGGTTCAAATCTGAAAAAAAGTATATCGTCTGGTGCCTCAATCATAGACTATTTCAAAAGAAGTGGATGTAATCGCTGTGACGTCAGAATTGGTTCATGACGCTCAGGAGAAAATGCACACAGAACTGATTACTTAGCATGCACAGACAGCACATGAGCTATCAGGCATCACAATACAGTATGAGCCTGACATTTAAGCTTTATATTTGACTTAGGTAAGTTTTATGGGTGCCACATGAGCAATGAGAAGCAACACCATCTGTGATTTACTGTTTAAGAGGGTCATCCTGAAGTTCACCCCAGGATATAACTGCATTCCAAACAACTCAGTCTCAGTTATCTTGAAGAAAATAAAATAAACTTGAACACAGGAGCACTTTTTTTTAAGTTGGCTATTATTTTTGATAAGCGTATCTAAACTAAATTCTGCCAGAGACATACTATAGTTTGCTATGCTCTGTTTTTCTAATAGGTATGTGTAGGTGTGTGTGTTTGATCGTGTACGCATGGATGTGTTTCTGTGTGAGTGTGTGTGTGTGTGTGTATCCCTGACGCTCCTGTCACCAGTGGATGGTATATGTCAGCCTTGACTACATGCTGGCTCTACTTCATCACCAGCTGCAGCCCAGCTCAGCTCCAGAAAAACTGGCAAACTGTTTGTCTGCCTGCCTGCTTGACGCACAATAAAACTGTGTCTCCATTAGACAGGCCTCTGCAGGCCCTACAGACACACACACACAGAAACACACAGCGCACACACATATAAACATGTGCGAACACAACAGTAATCAGGCACACGCTCAGATAAATGTGCAAATGTACACACATTCACACAATGTCCTTGTAGAAAGTGTGTCCGTAGTTATATTGCGTGTGTGTTTGTGTGTACACGATAGTGTGTGTCCTTTGTACCTTTTCTAGAGACAACTGCAGCCTGTGCCAGATACCCTCATAATGTTGGACAGGTGTACAACATGGTAATCAGGGATTTACGAGTGTGCGTGTGTGTGTGTGTGCGCGCGCATGTGTGTGTGTGCATATGTGCATGAAAAAATGAGGGAGGAGACACAAAGAGATAGAAGAAAAAACAAAAGCCCTATCAATTTATAACCGACAGTCGGCCTATCATAGACATATTAGTTTCGGTGTGAATGTTTTCTGTTATGTGCCAATATGAAAAGTTTTTTTACAGCACATATAAAGTAAAAAACGATGCATAGAGTGATTTAGAAATCATGTTACCTTTTCTGTGCAGACTGAACTTTTCAGTCTCAAAAATCACACATCAGTCGGACCATTTACTTTATTTGTATTAATCTTTATTTACTCAGTTTTTATTTTAAGAATTGGTTGACAGTGCAATACACTGCATGTATAATGGGGTAAAAAGGTTAAATATTCTTTATTAAGTTATTTATAAGCCTTCTGAGTACCTCGTAAATCATTGCAAAATCCATATAGAAAAGGTCTATTTTCATGTCAGCTGGAAAAAAAAAATCACTTTTCAATTTCAATTCTTCCTCTCTAAAATCAGTATCAGTCTCAAAAATCCCATATCAGTTGGACCCTAGAAAAAACATTAAAGCAAAGAGAGAAAGATGGCCAACTATTCAGTATTGTTTACCTCTGTCTTTTGCCCAGAAACCTGTGTGTGTGAGAGAGAAAGAGAGAGAGAGAGTCGGCCGTCTGGACAAGGTCAGCCTCCTGTATCCTCACTGTCCTCCAATGCGTCCCTCTCCCACCATCACACTCCTTCTCTTCACCCCCTTTCTCTTTTTCTTTCTCTTTCCGTTTTTCTCTTTTACATGTTCAACCCCTCCCTCCCACCCTACTGTTTTCTACCTCTCTCTAGCTGTGGAGCTTAAATGACAGGCTGTCAGAGGACACTGAGTGCTCTGGCCTGGTTAGTTAATGTGTTAGTTACAGACACACCTGGCAGTGAAAGAAAGCACCATCAGGGATACAGACTCTAGATAACAGAAGGCAGCTGAATGAACCGATCGATTGATCAATCAATCAGTGAACAAAGTCATCAAATTTGTACTTGCTTAACAGCCAGCGGTGATCACTCTCCACAGATCCCCCTCTCCCTTATATTTTCATATTTATTTCTCTATTCACCATTACCCTGGATATTGCACTGCCCTCATAGATGCACACACATTAGCACATAGCGCTGTCAACCTAAATGATACTTTTCACCATCTTTCCATTTGCACCTCCTCCTCCTCTTCTCGCCTTCCTGTGCCTTAAATTATTCAGATCTCTCTACATTTGATTTAGCATGCCTCCTGTCTGCCATTTCCCCCTCTTTTTTATACATTTCATTATGTTGTATGACTTTAGACCCACTGGCTGGAAAATGACAATTATTTTGCTCCAGCAGCCAGCTATTAACAGAGCTGAAGAATACATGGAGTGGCGTGCAGAGTGGAAACTGCAGAGTGGAAACTGCAGTGTAAAAAGAAGATACATGCATGCACACACACACACGCACGCACGGATATATGGAGAACCACACATGCTTACAGGTAAATACTGCATACAAATATAGTATGAGCTAAAATACATAAAAACATATGCACATATGCAGCTAGTGTTCAGTTTGTTTTCTCTTTCTCTTGCTATTCTGAGACACACACACCTATGCATCCACCTACTGTACTATAAAGCAACTAAAAGCTGGCTTGTGGCCGGGACCGCGTGAGGAATGATCCCACGGAAAGAGCAGAACAAAGAGAGAGATCCGTCACTGCAAAGTAATGCCTTTTAAATGTACCTTTAGCGTGGCCTTGCTAGTGAATTCAACCCATATCTAATGGTAGCTTGTTTGGCCTTTTCATCAATTCTGCATAAATATATATGAGCCACGGGGAAACATACAAGGGGTCTAATAGAAATGAATGAACTACTCAACCATATATTTGCCGTGAGAGATATGCAGCTTGTGATTGGAAAGGGCATCCACTATCTGCAATATTGATAATACTTTTCAAATTTCATCTGCTTTTGTTTGCGTTCTGCGGCCGCCTGTTTAAACATGGTGGGAATTATAATGAGGCCAAACATTATCTCCAGTGGTTGTTCTAGGCTGAACATATAACTTTATCACTGAAATGATTCCCGCACTTTGGCTGCATTGTAGCGTTTCCATTAGAGCTTGGCTATCTGACAGAACTCCAACCAATCGGCAGCAACAGTGGCCCACGTCTGGTGGCCAAGCAGTGCCTGAGTCTGTGACACTGTGTGTGTGTGTGTGTGTGTGTGTGTGTGTAGAATGTGCCAGGATGTTTAATTGTAACCATCTCTGATCAAATATGCTGGAGGACAATGTGAACTCACTCTCTTTTACCTTGGATGGTATTTATCAAACACCACAAATTTCTGTGTATCACTTGGCATTTCTGGGTTTTCTTTAACGTCCTGAGCTGTAAGATTTAATGTTATAGGATGCATACTATTGCCTCTCTGCATTTGTACTTCTCTTTATTTATTTTTTTCAGCATAGCTTTTGTCCTGTTCTGCTTATTTATTTATACGATGTTGATCAAGTCTTAACAACGAAATGCCTTAGTTATTACAGTGAGGTTAAATTTATAGTTGTGCAACAATGCGAATAAACTTCAGATCTACAGAGAGAAGGGTGTAATGGACACCAGTCAGTTAAAGAAGCCTTGCACCACCCACATCTTAAAATCTGCTCTTGAAGCGTCAAACAAGCTCACTGATAGGTCTTACATCTTGTAATGGGTGAGTTTGAAACAAAAGCAACAATCTGACATGTATGCCCTCTTCACACAGTGATTGGCCAGATGAGTGGAGATAGGCACTATATGAAGTTATTTTTCCTTTTTTATTTTTACATGACTATCTTTGACCTTTTGTGTGTGTAGCTATGGATGCTTCCCAGGAGAGACTGTCTGAGCGTTGTTTTAGCTGCCCGTCTCTATGGCAGCCTTCAACAGTGGCCTTTTGCCTTATGACACGATCAGACACCAATGCTGGACAAACCCTAATCCCATACATCAGTATCCCATATGTGTGAAGACATCTGTCATCAAACACTGAAGTGTCGGTCTACACCTGGGCTGTCTTGCCTGAAAATAACTAAAAACACCTTGCAGCAAAGGAGCGATAAGGGTCTAGCTACAGAGCTCCAGGCTGGGAACCACCTCCACCTTCAGATTCTTTCCTGTCTCAAGCTTGGAGAAGTGAGTGTGACTTGGGTCTCGCCAGAGACGATCATCAGGATACGATAGCATACTTTCATTGGTATGAATAAGCTACAAAACCTTATGAGTTTGCTTACAAAAGACAACATGAGAATGTATCCGTTTTGTGAGAAGCACAATTAACACACATCTGATATGCTTGCTCTCTAAACACGGGGCTATATGTTCGACTGTTTACATCGTGGATGTGGTTCAGGTCAACCTTTTTTCTGCATCTACACTCTGCAGATCTATTTGGAGATGTATGTTACGGGCACTCATGGGTAGGAGAGAGGACAATGTGCACATCTTCTAAACTGCAGCTATACGATGTGCAGCCCATCATGACAAACAAGTTCAGTTGTGCACAGACCTGAGAGCAATGTTACACCCTTGAGGTTGGCATGTGGCAGACCAAAGCTTCACTTCAGCTGTCATGGCTCGATCAAATGTATAATACATACGATTAGAACTTCTTCTACAATGGTAAATGTTACCATAGTCAGTTAACAGACCAGTGATTTGTCACCTGGCTTTGATTCTTTCATGGAATTTCTGTTAATATCACAGCAGTACTAGAGGTGTGTATAAAAGATAAGCTGTCATATCGCAGTAAACCTTTATTCTTTTCTATTCTATTCTTTTTTAAACCAGTTTCGATATTATTTCATTTTGTTCTGCTTGATTTTGCTCTTTTCTATAAAACATGATCCTCCTTGGTGGCTGCCGTCGAAGAGTCTTTTCAAAAGGTTCTCAGCAGCAGAAGTATGCAGAGGTGAACTGTATTATATATCCTCTTAAGAAAGCACAGGAATCAGTCCCGCATGATTGCTCCTCACAGTGCCTCACAGAGAGGGAGAGAGAGCAGGTTATCCATGTAGAAATTGCACAGCAGATATCATACACCAAGCTCTGTCATGCACAAAGACGCTGGAAAAAGTACCAAGACGATCTTTCATCCCACAGTCGCTGAAATCCCCGACACACACCCTTCGAGGAGCAGCTCAGCCCCCGCGCAGGGACTGAGGGTTATTTGAACTAAAGCTTTGTACGGGGTTACAGGCAGCGTTCAAGCTCTAAGACCAGGGTTGGTACGATGCCTACCATGGACTTATGGTGATCTTGGTGACTTGGCCAAACATCGCAGCCCAGATCGAGCTGTGTCACCAGGGATAGACATATCAGAGGAGCTCAGTGAAGCTGGCAGATCATGATAGTCATCTTATGGAGAGGGGTCCCAGTGATTAAATCCAGGCTGTTGGATCCCACCCTCTGGCACTTGACCACACACATGCGCGTGCACACACACACGCATAAACTCGCACACACATAAACACGCAAAGCTGCATGCGTGTCCAGAGTCCCAAACCCAGGATCATTAATATTTGCACATTATAACCCTCCGCTTTTCTCACACTGCTGCCACCAGATATACCAGCTGGGCCCGCCTATCCATTACCATAATGCCATCAGTGTGTGTGTATGTGTATATGTTTGTGTGTGTTTCTGAGTGTGTCTGGCTATGTGTAGTTGAGTCAGTTGTGTGTCTCGCTGTATGAATTGTATGTTCACACTGTTCTATATGTTGGTGCATGTGATATTTTTGTGTGCGTCCTTTCCTGTGCCTGCCTGTAAGAGTGGGCACGCATATTCAAAATGGATTTAAGGGCTAAATTGTATAATGATTTCTGGGAAAACAATAAATTGAGGTTCCAAATAAAGGCCATTATGGAAATGAGATTAGGGAGCAATTGAATTAGGCTGTAATCACCGTTTCTATATGTCATTACAATGCAACTTTATACAGCATTACTCTGTGCCTGGGGCTATAAATGACAAACACTGTTTCTTTGAGGGGTATTTCAGCAAATCGACAAGGGGAGGGTTTCATTCAGAGCCATTCAAAGCGGCTCTACCTCCACCACTTTATTTCTGAATCCACATTATTCCCATCGGGTCGGACAATAAAAATACATATTTGCAAATTTAACATCTCACTCCCATGCCCCAAACCAAAATATGACTACAGGCACAAAAAACATCTTCCTAATAAACTACAGATGGCAATACTTTCTTCAAATATTTATGTAATATAATCAGTTCCACTTTTGAATAAAAAGATTTTCATGTAAACCAGCCCCTCTTCAAAAACACATGAACTGTAGGAGGATGCTGAGCATAATCTTCGGGATGTGGTGTGTTTACATAGCGATCAATTCAGTATCTTTTAAAGGTAGAAACATGAAAGTTCCCCAGTAACATTAGATGTTGTTGTTTTTTTAAATGTGTCCATTAAATGTCTCTTTAACAACAAGGTTTGTTCGAGCACACTCTGGCACAAACTGGATTATTCATAAATCTGGAGTCCTGTTGGAATGTACCATTCAGTTATTCAGAGCACCACGAGAAGACGGGCGGCAGAGTGTTACTAGTGATTTTTGAAAATGTATCAGTTTGTTAATTCTGATAGGCGACAAAGCCACTTGTTTAAGGTTAGGAAAAAAATAACAAGGTTAGGCTTAAAATCACTGAACTACTGGATGAAGTTACGTTTGTAACAAAAGTAAAGACGAGTGAGACATGAACACAGCTCTCCTGGGTCAAAGCCCTTATAGTTTGTGCCACTATTGCAGGTATTGGCTTATAATTTAATCTTTAATCTCTTTTTTTAATCATTATTATTATGAATGCACATGCTACATGGACAATAAACGGCGCATATGTTTTGATATGTATCATATCTTACAGCCATGTGTTTTGCTGAACAAATGATCCAAGTAAACCAGTGAATAAAACTGTCGGTATAAACAGAATAGATCCAGTTTAAGATAACTTTTGAGTGGAAAACACGGGACTTCCTCCAAAGGTAGACATGAACATCATGAAAGCTAACCACTTCCATTAAATTAGTTTGGAACAATGTGTCCATTAGACGTCTTTGATCATATACACATAATGATAATTTAAATTCCGGTAACAGGGACTATTAATCTTAACATCATCTTGCACACAACACTCCCATACACCACTCCCAGCGCACGCACAGACATACACACACACACACACACAGTCCATCATCACCAATGAGAGTCCTCTCCTCCTGTTTTCTGTGGTCCATGGGGATTTGTCAGTGCTCGTCAACCAACCGTGTCAACCGTGACAGTCGTCCAGATGTCTCCTGCTGCCACAGAGATGACAGGAAGGACAGGAGGAGTGGAGGAGTGGAGGGATAGAGAGAGGAATATCCCTCATCTGACAAGCACTACAGTGGGACATCCGTGAGCAATCAAATTCAGAGCACAGAACTAGCCGCGTTGACGAGCGCTAATAAAGTGGATTCCATGCTTGTGGTACTTCAGGGAATACACAAAGTTTGTGAGAGACTGGCCTGTTGCTCGGCTTACCTGTTGAAGCATGACTCTGGCTTTTTTGCACATGCGTCCTGTTTTATGATCTTTTTCAGTTCGGACCAGCAGCTGCTTCTCCTCTGAACAGCTTTCCTACAGCTCTGTAGATCTCTTCTGGAGCCGGTGGACACCCGAACCCTGAAAGGCAACAATGTGTATTTTATTTATTTGTTACAATGAAAGCGATTCTTGAAATGCAAGTAAAAACATTTTAGTTTGAGTAAGGACAGGTTTAAACTTTAACCACCAGCTGTTCTCCCTGTGTGACACAGCATGATATCTCCTTAACAGTTCACCCCTTTTTTATAGTGGGGTAGGGGTGGGGGACAAAGGATCTGTAGGGGGTGATTAAAGGTCAACAGTAGATGCCAAACTGAAGTGGAATACTCCAGCTGAAAGTTGGGAACCTGAAGATTCATCTGAGATGCAGCTCAGGACTATAGGTCAAAAAGTTCTAGTCATAAATTAGTAATCAAATTAGTTAATAAAAAATTCCATTCCCATGCTCATTTACATCTCACACGTTGATTTAAATAGTCGGGTTCATACCATTTGTTACACAGATTTCAAGCTCAATTTTACAATTTTTTGCTACTTGAGGATTACTAATAAATGGTTAACATCGGCCAGAAAAAATATAACACTAGACTCATGGCTTTAGGGTCACTACTTCCAGCCAAGGCTTACAGTAATTCTCCAATGAGGGCGTGAATTAGAGGAAGGAAAACAACAGAGTGAAACATGCAAATTTTGGAGGTAAAGCATCCTTCATGTTGTCAATGGATTGTTTCCTTGCAATTGTCTTTGCTTGGACCACCTCACAAACACTTTTCATAGCTTGTTGGCATGAGGCAGGTAGATAAGCAGAGCAATTCGGGCATTGGCAACGTGCAATGATACAAAGCCGGTTGAAAATCGTCAAAGTATCCCTTTAAGTAACCCAGGGATCATTAACAGCCATCACGTGAACCAAGTCTTGACTCATTTGGTTAACAGAGAGTCACACTTCATAAGAGTCTGAATGAAAGCTGCCCTAAACAAGAGTCTGGATCAGAAGTTAAACTTGCTCTTCCACACAACCACGCAGGCACAATACAGAAGGACGATTTTGCATTCACCCTTGCTTGTGACTCCAGTTAACTTGTTTGTCTTTTAGTGTTATTCAAAAAGCATGATTTGTTTGTCAATCTTTGATCCCTTGTCCAACATTTCAAAATGTAGGAAATAATAAAATTACCATTGTGCTGCAAAGTGTACAATAAAGCAGAAGAATAATTATGTTGTTAAATGATTGCTAATAATCATTCAGTTACATGAGTATCACTCTTGATAACTCACTTCCTACAGCAGCCCTTTATGTCCAAAATCTGTGAAGTTTTTGGTCTTTTGCATGTAGCTTATTAGCATGACCGATTTCTCTGTATTGATGTTGCTCATTCAAACGAGAAGGAGAGCAGATGGAAGCAAAAGGTAATCGTCAGACTCAAGCCCAACCTGCTGTACAGAACCGTGTTTTTTATGTGTGCAGTTGCCTGATATACAGTAGCTGCTAACAAAACACATTTAAGGATACATTTATTCGCTGTGAAAAGATGTGTGACCCTTATAGTTTCAGCATCAAAGACTCACTACCCAATCTCTTGTAACCACATTAAGCTCATATGGAGGGCATGGCAGGGCAGAGATCCAGCAGGCTGGTAGCCTGTGCCAGGAAGTGCTCTGTAAAGCACATGGTGAGAGCCTGCAGCACCAATCAGCCTGTACTGAGGTTGTCAATGGGCTCATTAGCACTCATTACAGCGACCTCTTGGGCACCTGGGTGCCCTTCAGAGCTCTTAAGGTGGAGGGGGGGTGGGGGTAGGCTGTGGTTAGGGTGAGGGGAAGAGCAAGAAAAACAGAGAGAGAAAGGAAGGCAACAAATGACACATCCCATGTTTTTGTCTTGTTGGTGATGACGGTCAAGAATGATGAATTGGGGAAAGGAATGAAAGGAAGATTATTTGACAAAATGGTGAGAGAATCAAAAGTGAACACTGCTTAGTTTAGAACTGTGTAATCCTATGATGAAAGGACCTATATCGTCTCAAAATCCTAAAGGTGGTAAAAAACAACAGCATGCTAGAAACAACTCACAGGTTTCACAACTGACCCAAAACTTAAGTTATATTATTTTAGTCATGCACTTGTCACTCCCAAGTTTTTGCTGAAGTTAAAAAGTCTTCAAATATATTCAAAAAGGTCACCCTAACTGCAGGTGCTACGATGGTGGCCCTCAGTTGACATACTTACTGTCCTACTCGTAAATACAGTGTTTGATCATGAGTGTCTTAATTTTCAGTGAAAAATCACACTGTCCATAACAAGAATCCAGGTCAGTCCTTTAATTTCCATTACTAGATCTTTACTAATTACAGATGGCGACAGAGATAAGGAGCTGCACTTTTTTTCAAGAAGTTTACATTTGTTGGACTAATTTTGCCACTCAACACCAGGATATTTCTCAATTACTTCTGTATTATGTATTTGTAGTTTGTGAATTATTTTTGTTCATTGTATCCAGTAGGCTGTATTTAATTTAATGGGGTCTTCAGAGAGCAACAAGTTCAGCATCAATAGTAACAGGTTGAACAAATCTCACACAACCATGAAATCAGCTAAACAGCCCCATCAATTTGACATCCTCTAACCCTCTTCTCTGCTTTCTCTTTCAATATGAAAGAGCTCTCACATGATGATTATACTTTCCTAATAGCTTTTCTTTGTACTGCTTTAGCTTTGAGAGTCTTACTTAGGTGTAACACGTTGTTAATAAAAGGCAAAAGTATTTTACTTGCAGCCCCCTGTGTGCTGATCACTAAAATCATCATCCATTCAACGCATAGTTAATAGTAGTGGTGGGAAAGAGAAATCGATCCACTGTAGTGTCCCGATTTCTTTCTTTTGTAATTTTAGAATCAATTTTTTACGCATGAATCGGTATAATTCAAATCCACTTGCTTAATTTTCTTGCTTCAATGCGGAGGTGGAAGGAAGTTAGCATTTTTCTTTTGGTAGTCAAAGATCAAAAAGTGTCAATCTGTTGATGCAAAACAAAGCCGAAGCAGCGTGAGAAAGCTAGGTGAGGTGCCAATCAACAATCAGCAACTGATACCATGACAAAAAGGCCAATCTGACAGCGCAGCCCTAAGACTTAGACCATGTCACATGCTGCAATGTTAGCTAAGTGAAAAATAAAGTATCCATGCTGTGATTTGGATCAGCTCACAACTGAATGGGTTCTATCTTAGCCCACGCTATACCCTTGTAATAATATTCCTGCCGACAGACAGACAGACAGACAGACAGGCAAATGGAACCAAGACAGAATGTTTTAGTTTGAAAGAACAGACAGATACATTGGGTGGGATGAGTCAGAGAAACAAGGATGGATAAACCTGTGACTCTCACGTGAACACTGACATTACTGAGATAAAGACAGTCAAGACACATCTGAAACTAAATACTTGGAGCTAGAAGCACTTTTCTTTTCTCTGCTGATATTTCATCAGCTTGTGCTTTTTGTTTCCAAAAAAAACTTTCTTTGAAAAATGTTGTAAAGCAGTACAGCAGGGTTAAAGGTAGGATGGAGAGGCTCCCTGGGGAAAATGGGGGCATTACAAAGCAGCGCTGAAGTACTGAAAGGTGGGTAAGTAGGACAATGTCCCTTTAAAAAGCAGTAAGGGGAGGAAGAAGTCTGGGACATAAATTTTTAGTGCCTTTACAGAGGAAGAGTACAGAGCTACAGAGATAGGAGGCAGTGATATAACAGGGTGAGGGTTTAAAGGAGTGTAAAGGCAGCTCAGTGGAACATAATCCAAGAGGCCTTTTGTTCTCTTTGCAACGTGATACTGTTGGTTCATAAAAAGGCACTTCAATTGAGTGAGTGTATTGAGTGGGTGCATGAATTTGATTTCATTCCAAACAGCATTTCTAATACGTATTCTGCTCAGGTGTCACCAAAGATGAAATACAATTAAGGGACATCAATCTGATATAACCATCCTGCACAGAGAAAACTGGTAAAAAAAAAAAAAAAAAATGGCTGAAAACACCAGAACTGAAAATGAGGGCAAAGAGAAGAATGCTTACATTAAAGCCACCGATTCACAATATTTGCTCTTCATATTACTCATACAAGAGATTCCCACCTGGGAGCAAGGTTGCTTTTTAACAGGCAATGTCAATGAATGTTGCCTGCACCTAACATGACACAGATTCCTCTCCTTGAAAAGCTTAAATCCAACCTCTTTTACTGCGCCTCAGATACCGTCATAAATGTTTCAGAACCAGCAACACAATATGGAAACAAAAAAGGATAAATACTCAATACTCCCTGCAATGGGGATAAGGCCCCAAAATATGTTTTGGAAACATAATCAGCATCATAGCAGCTCTGTGTGTCTGTTTACATTGTGGCCTCTACCATCGCTCCCCTCTCCTCCAACAAACAAGAGGATGGGGGGATGGAGGAGAGGAATAATAAAAAAAAAAAGCAGGAAATATCTTTTGCATATTATTTTAAGTAACTGTTCAAATTTCATTTCAGAATGGTAATCCACAAAACAAATATGTAGCGGCATATTTTAAAAAGGGAGGCTCTGCTCGCTTCAATTTCCTATTGTGGCGTTCGGCGTGTGTTTGCTCTTTGTGTCTGTTTGAATTGATTTGCACAGCTCGGCAGACAAGGGCTGAATGCTCAGACCAAGAATCCATAATTTCATATGATCTGATAGTTCTGCAGTATTAGATTGATTTTTTCCCCCTCTCCCTCTCTCCCTCTCTTTGGTGTTGATGTTAACAAACAAGCTGAGGTACCTGCGCTCATGGATCCAAAGGAGAGCAAAGAGAGGCATTTTGTTCAGGCTAAGGTGATAATGTGGAGATGGGGACATGTTTGTTTGAGGAAGGGGATATGTTTGTTATGTGTTGTTTTCTGAGGAGGTACTTCCCATCTAGCCTATTTAGCTGGCGGGCTGTGGTGTCTGCAGCCACACAATATCCAGGACTGGAGGCTTAACACGGTGCTTATCTGCAGCTGGTTAGGTCTGCACATAATGCCCATACTGCTATTACTTCATATGCACAAGTGCAGTAGTCCTGATGCCTAACAGAAGATGAATAGATTAGATATTGGCTCTGATGAAAAATAAGCCATGCGCCCACAATACTGTAGTTCCTCAACACTGTTGGAGGGGGAAAGGAGAAAGTATTTTCTTACCTCTTCCCTACATACATGTGAAAGAACTTTTCCTATAATTCAAGACGGTTCATGCTCCGTGGGCACCATTGACTAGGGCTGGGAGATATGACAATATATTTTGTCAAAACAATATCTAACGTATGTATTTTTTTATATTGTTTATATCATGATGTTGAAATAGACACTGTTTGGCAAACATGGAGTATGGAATATACAACATAGACTTTCCGTGATAAACACTATTTATATATCAAACTACCAAATAAACATGCTATATCATGATTTATTGCCATATTGCCATACTACTGCTTTACTGTGTAGAAGTAGATGAAGACATAGCCACTGTGACGTCAACCATTTGTTTGTGGATTATCAGTTTGAAGCCTTGAGTTTGATGATTGGCCTGTCAAATTTCTTAGAGCCAGAAGTGACCATATTTGGATGAGAGGGCGGAGCTTTGGAGATTACACAGGTTACCAGCTCAGTGGGGAAAGGCTAGCGCTTACTGGTTAGGTTGGTTAGGAAGCAGCATTTCTAATTCACTGTAACTGTGATATTAATTGCAATTATGATCACAATAAAACATGAATGCGATCATTTGCCAATCATGTTCAGCATATATTCAATAAAAACTTTACAAAGACAATTTATTTAACTGATGAACCTTGTTTATTCTAAATATACACTCATTCTCACTTGGGGACGAACATACCACCATAGCATCACAGATTTTGCTTCTGAACTTTTTGCCGGTAGCACTCTGGAAGGTCTTTTTTATCTTTAGCTCGGAGAACAAAACGTCCATGATTTCTACAAAACAGTATGAAATGTGGACTCATTAGCTTGCAGTCGTCAGTCCATCTCAGATGAGCTCAGGCCCAGAGAAGTAGACAGTGTTTCTGGATGTTGTGTTGTGTGGCTTTTGGTTTGCTTTGCTCTTTGAATCTTTTAATGGTGTTATCGGCTGTAGATGCTGAAACCCTGAAATTCACGGAATTGTGTGTTCAGAAATATTGTTCCCTTAACAGTTTTAGCCCCATGCAGTTCAAGCAGAGTGACGGTGCTGGCCCCATCCTTGCTGGTGAACAACTGCGCCTTTAGATTGCCAATTACATTGATTTGAATGTTTGTTTGTTTTTAAATCATGGAAGTTTTTTTGTTTTTTCCAAGCATGAGTATGGTAAAGACAAGTGGAATTTGTTTACCACAGAGTGGACCCCTAGAGACAACTACTTCTGTGAACAGTACAGGCCACATGTGTGGTCATACAGCATGCAGATACTGTGTGCACATTCATTTAAATGTCATGTTTCTTTCATGATGATACCATTTTTTTATCTTTCTTTTCCTTAAGTGTATTAAAAACATTGTAGTTGTGTCTTTTCTGGTTTGAAAACTTGAATACATTGAATTGGTCCTTTGAGTGGTGAATAAAGTATTTTTGAACTGAACTGAGGATCACAAAAGGAAAAAGTCATCAGTATGTGTTTAGTTACATGTTGCGGTGTTGAACAATGATATCTGAGAAGGTGTAGTCAAGTGATGTCCTCCTGATGCAAAATGGGAAGACTAAGATCTCTTACAGCCCTGACAAACAGTCCCTTATCAAGAAAACTGAACAGCAGGGAAAATGCATGTTGCATGATTTATATGAGGCAAAACAAGAATAAAACATATTTGCACTGTGCACTGAAACAAATGAGGTTTCACTCTATATCGGGAAAATCAATACAATAACAGGCTCTCCGCACCCTGTATGCATGCTTAATAAGTACTACCCTCCTGCACTGTTACGCCGAGGAAACAGCCTGCAAAGTTACATATTATGATATCAAGAACCTTTTTTTTTCTCGCTCTTTTTAAACTCCAATCTGAAGCCTCTCGTTTGGGATTTGGTTTGAAGAGTGGGGTGTTAAGTACTAAAACTACAGTTCAGAAGAGGCTTATGTTAAAAGAGTCATCCTGAGACACTCACCCACCGCCTTAAAAAGAGGGGGAAAGACAGAGCACTGTGATGCTATCACCTCTCCCGACTCCTGTACACCCCCACACACACACACCCCATCCATCCCCACCTGCCGTCAACTTGCATACACCTGTCACAGACTTATACAAATACTTAGCTCCTGCCAGACGGGCAGGCAAACACCTCAGAGGGAGTACTGTGGGTGGGCAAGTGGGTAGGTGTGTTTGAGAAGAGAGAGAGGGGGAGACAATCAGAGAGAGTGAGTCTAACGCAGAGAAAGAAAATAAGTCAATGATGGAGAGAGAGATGGGGATAGAAAAGAGCGATTAGGTTGAAAAGCGGTAACATCCTCGGAGCGTTCTCCTATCAGTGGGCGACAAAGCGGAGTGAAGCCCAGGTATTAGCCTTCCTGTCTCACTCACACTCTCCCTCATTCTCCTGCCGCGTACCTCCTCTACCTGCCGCCGTCTATTTTAAGCCATTCCTTCAACGCGGCGTGTCAAACAAGCCTGAAATCCCTGCTAATACTAGTTACCCCTGAAACACTGATCTTACTGTTTGGCTTTTAGCTTAGACAAGTCCCCCCCACCCCCCCACGAGAGGAATAAAGTTAAGGAGGAAAAAAAAGTGTTTTGACATTGACTTTACATTTTGAGCTCATTAAATCCCGGGATCTGTCTCACTTCTACCTGGATTTTTTTTTTTTATTCTCAGAGATAAGCCAAATTAATATGAACTCGCCAGGGCCGGTTTTAAATGCTTTGTGTTATCCAAAGCCCTGCGCTCCATCTCCCTCTCGCTCACACACTCTCAAAGTTATCATGGGGCTCGTGATAGCCTTTAAACAAGCAAGGTGAAGTGCTTTAATTAAAACTAGCAGCGTTCCATGGGAAAAAGGAAAGGGAAACGAAGAGGGGGAAGACTTCATAATTTATCATACCAAAGGGCTTTCCCACTGGTGGCTAAAGGAAGAGGAAAAGGAGCTAAACATCTCTTAAGTAGAGGCATAAAAGATGGCCACTTTAAAGGGATGCACGGAGCACACACACCTTGGAGACAAAAAAAAAAAAATACCTTTTGATGTACGGCTTCTCACAAGACACAATATATTCTCCCGCCAGAACGCTCTCATATGGCTGGTCTCACTCTTAAAAAGTAGTGGCACAAAATCAAGATTCAAAATGAGTCTGTGTGCTTCTTCTGATGTTAAGTGCAATGGTGCACTTAACATCAGGGACAGCCTCCTATGCAGGCCATGTAAATCAATCTGTGTTATATTGCTCTAAACTTTATGCAATATACCCTCAGCTTTCATTGCTTCTATAATGCACATTTACATACTGTCTACACAAACATGCACGGATAGCAGCATGTCCACACACATGCAGTACACACACAAATTCTCTTACACACACACACACACACACACACGCATATAAGAAATCTATTGAGTGTATTTCTCCTTGCCAGTGATTTTTTTTCCCTGAGTCAAAGATAATACAATTCCTTTTTTTCTTACTTCCTTACAATACATCTTTCAGTTCTGCCTTTTGCGTGCATGAAATTCATTTTCTAATGGAAATATTTGTTTTGTAAATCAAATATGTATTATGCACAGAATGCAAAGCACAAATTAAATTATGTTAATGAAATGAAAGAGATATGAAATGCATATTTCATGGACAAAACATAACCCTGCCGAACAGCCATTTCTTGATAAAATCTTTAAACACAATCTCATTCGGAGAAAGACATATTGCCATGGCAGATAGCACCTCATTAAAATGGTCTCCTTTAATATCAGTGCTTAGTATATATGGGATTGTAAATAACCACTGGGGAAGAGGAACCAATAATGAAATACTGTCTTTAATAGCTTGCCATTGATGTCAGCATAAAAAGTCTACTAGAGGAATATTGGAAATTGGGTGTGCACACACATATAGTCAAAAGCTGTAAATGATTGCATATTTAAATAGAGCTGACTAAGGAAAAGATGATATAGATATTAGTAATAGGCAGAAAATTATGCTGACCTTACATAATTCCACAAAAAAAAAGCCCAGACTGTTTTAAATTTTATATTGGTTACACTTAATGAATAATAGATTCTGTAGCTGTTGTGCAGTCCATGATGTTAATAAAAGCCTAAGAATAGGAGCCCTGCTCTGCCCGGTCGACTAGCAAATGAACTAGACTGGCTTTTCAGCAGAAATAAATACAGCAATAAATACAAAAGGAGGGGGACGGGGTGATGGGGAGCTGGAGGGTGAGGGCAAAGAAAACGAGAGAAAACGGGGACGATAGCGGGGGAGACAGAAAGAGGAAAGATACAGTAATAGATAGAGGGAGGAAGGTGTAAATAGACAGAGGGAAATATGGAGAGCAAGGCAGGGAAAAGGGAGGACTTTGCTGCAGCATGATGGAAGTTAGATGAGGCTTGCAACTGGACTTGACCTGGTTCATAAACACTCACCAGTACATACAGCACATTTTCTGTATCTTTAAAGTTGGGCAAGGAATTTTTTATTTAGAAGTACACTTTATCAGTTTAAAAGAAGATGTCAACATTTAGGGAAATGCAAAGTTAGATGAGATGGTTTAAATTAGTCTCAGCCTGTGCATTAGAGTAAAGCTACAGCTAGATAGTTGGACTGAAACATTTTAGCTCATGATTACAGGAAAATGTAATGCTTTTACAGGGACACTTACATGGTCTCTTCATGTTTAATTGAAAATCGACAGAGCATTTTCTTATTGCCAAGAACAGAACATATTTAGCAAAACTTTTTAGGTTAGCCATCTTGTATGTCTTTTCATCTGTTTGTATCATACCTCCCATCTTCAAACTGTCCAAAATGCAGCTCCTCAGCTTTTAACCAAAAGTAACAAAAGATATCACATATCACACCAGTTTTATCCTCATGACTTAGCTCCCAGTACATTGCTGACCTCCACATTTAGATGCCAAAGCTGGAATTTAGATCATTGGAAAAAAGTAAGTGAATGTCCCTGAAACCAGCCAGAAAACCTGAGGTGACCATGCTTTTCAAGCTGTTGCTCCAAACCTTGGAATCACTCTCCCCTTATCATTGCGATTTCTAGATTCCAGTGATTCTTTCTTTGGAAAAGTTTTTATTCAGACAGGCTTTAAGTTAGCCTAACTGAATAGCTAATAATGTGTTGATTTGTCCCTGCCCTTATTTGTTTGCTGCTGCTGTGATTTTAATCTCATCAGCCCTGGGCTGTGTATTGTTGCCATTTGTCTTTTATATTGCTTTTATTGTGTATTTGTTTTTAATGTTAAGCACTTTGTAATTTTGTATCTGTGAAAGGTGCTGTAAAACTAAACTTTACTTACTCATTGATGGATGGCTAACGTTAGCATGATTAGGCGGCTGCAGTACAGTCAAACAGTAGCAGCATCAGACTCGTATAGTTCAAACAGTTGGTTATAAACAGGTTGGTCATTTACAAGCAGTTGCCCTAACGACCCCTGGGGATTTATTCAACAATGTAAAAATGTCTGGATAAGCAATGTCAGACCAATGTGTTGGGTTGCTGAATTTGTTCAGTCCTCCCCTTTATTTTTATTACATTTAGTTGTTGCAAAGCGTCAGGTTCAGATGTAAAATAATTATTTAATTAGACATGTCTATAAAACAACCTTTTCCTACCAAGAAATTAAATGCACATAAAATTCTCAATATTGAAAGTTAAAAGTCAAGTTCTTCACATTTGTTCCCCTATTGCCCCAAACAACTTATAATTTAGACAACATGCACTACCATTGTTTTTCCTCTGTTCACATATATTCATAACGATGGGAACAAAGCGAGACTGTCAGTGGTCAGTCTGTTGCCACTGGGCTGAAACAGATGTGATGAGCAATGCAGGAGCCATCACATAAATACAGTTATCTTATTTCCCTGTTAACAGATTACTCATTTCAAATAAGCTCAATGCAGAACGCCAAATAAATCAGGTTTTCCAATCACATAAATGAAATCTATTTCTACCACGAGCCTATAATCTCATTTCCACTGAAAGCAACTTTCAAAGTCAAAGAGATGATTGCATGTGGCATTTTAGATCATGCTTTAACTTTAGAATAATATATGTTAAGTTTGTGGAAGATAAAACGGAAAAGGATCAGAATTCATCCTTTTGCAGCAAAGGAATAAAACATCTGAATGTTTTTTAGGTTTGTGGGAGAAAAAACGCAACAAATGAGGACATATGGAAAATGTGGAGCGCCAAAAGATTAATACCAGGGTCCCATAGCGATTTTGAAGACCTTTTATCCTAAATAAAATCCATGACACACTAGGCTCCTCTCTCTAAACACATACACACACTGTTTTTAATCTATGTTGTAACAAGGGCATGCATGGCTATTTCTAAACACCTTTCAATGTCACCCGAGTGCTTTATCCAGTAAAAAATAATCAGATTAACACTTTTTAATTGTGTTTTAGATAATTGTCATTCTGTTCCTCTCTTGATTCACAAAGGGGAGGCGTACACGACACACGCGGGCTGAGACAGAGAGGGACAGAGGCGGCGAGGAGAGAAGAGGAGAGGAGGCAAACGCAGAGATGGGATAGCAGTGTAAAAAGAGAGGGATGAGAGAGGTTGATTCTACCAGTACAGTGCAGAAACGACGGAGAAGTCAAAGAGATGTGTGAGGTAAATACTGAGAGATAATACCGCACTGCACTGACTGACAAGAATCAGAATTCCTTTTATTTTGTTTCCATTGGTGGTGTTTGTGGCACTCGTTGCTGGGCTATTCCTGCACTGCATTTCCCAGAAATCACTTGTCAATCAAACTATTTCAGCTCTGTGACATGCCATTCTTCGATTAAGTTTGAGTTACTGTGGGTGGCGCCTATTTCTAACGGATGTTTAACCCAGCCTACTTATATATTCTCAAATAATAGCTGGTTGGAGTCCCCCTCAAAAAATATTTAGTATGAACAAATAATTAATACTTTACTTTTAACATCTTTACACTCTAAACCCTTTTTTAGAGGGGTGGAGGTGGTCAACAGTGGGCAACATTAGATGCCACATAAAGGTGCCGTCCATCATCTGAAAGCTTCGAACATGAGAATTCATTTGAGATGCAGCTCAAATCAGCTAAATCAGAATGAACTTCATGAAATATTAAATATTCAAAAAGTGTATAAAGGCTTGTATATTCCCATTCTCCATTATGTCTCATAAATTGTTGCAGCAATGTATGGGTTAGTACCATTTGTTACACATATTTGTTGCTAAATGTAACACATTTTTGTCACTTGAAAACTACTAAAACAAAGACAATAAGACCTTGAGGAACACCAGAAAAATGATTTGCTATGACTCATTAAAGACTTTTACATGGCATTTGGGAGATTACCCAGGAAAGCCGTACATCCCTGAATGCTCCAGGTCTCTAGTTTGTGGTTGTGACATTTCATGAGGCAGTGGTTATCCTAGAGGTCACAGGTCTAAGTATACAGTTTGGTCAAGGTTTTTTGGTTGTTTTTTTAATAAATGCTCTCACTACAATGAAATGGCTGCTATTGGGACTAATGACATCACACATGAATACAACTGATACAAGTTGGATCCACAAGAGTCTCCGTTCTACAGTCATACATTTATGTAATTCCAAGACTGTTTGGGGACATCAGCATGAAGAAATATTCAAATACAGCATTTTAGATTAGGCAAAAATAACACATTTGCACTTCATGAGAAAAACTGTATGGTGTGGATGTGATTAGCATAAAGTGGGCATGCCTTATGGGTACCCATAAAACCCATTTTTATTCAGTTATCTTGAGGTCAGAGGTCAAAAGAAACCCTTTAAAAATGGCAATGCATGTTTTTCCCTCACTAAAATTTAGCCTAATTTCTATACCAGCCAACTTTGTCGGTCTCTTTTTTAACAAAAAATACTGTTAATAATTAAGTGAATAACTGACGTTCCTGCTTCTACTTTGCCAATTTTCTACCATGTTTAAGGTGCTGCCGACAAAACTTAAAAATGTAAAGGTGGAACAACTGCAATAAATTAGAAAGTGAAAACCGTATTTAATGTATAAGCAGCAGACATTTTTAAATGTAGGGTGTACCGAGATTTATTATTTGTTATTTTTGGATATAAAGGCTGTTGAGAGACAGTAGGAAGGGATTGAGGAGGATCGCTGGGTCCATGCAGAGTCTGTGTCTGGTAGAAGAAATCTCTGCAGGAGGACAAGTAGGAGAAGGTTTGTCTGAGTGTCAGTGAGGAGGAAGGTTTGTCGAAGAGCAGGCCGATTCTTGACAGGAGGTCACCACACTCAATCACTTCATATCAACCTCACATTACACACCTAATTTACCTCCAGCTCCCCTCCCACTCCTCCTTTCCCCATTGCCCCTGAACTTCCCCTTTCCTCCTTTCCGCGCTGCCTTCTCTTTTACTCTTCACCCTTCTTTCCTCCCTTCTTTTCTCTTCACCTCCTTCAGTGTCTTTCTGGTAGAACTGCTCTGAAAGGTTGCATTTAGAGCTTTGTTTTTATTGTTCTTGACAGCAAAAACTTCTTTTTTTCGCGACTGATTATTATGAAATTACTTTAATTTGCTTTGAATGATCTTATTGCAATTTCTTCACACAAAATATTTGGATTTCTCCATATTGACATCCTCTGAACTCTCTGCTGTGCAAGTGAAACAGTAAGGTCAAAGTCTCATCTCTGCATTGCTTGTAACAGAGTTATAATAGAAAAAAACTACCCATTTTAATTACATATTTTATGATGATACTGAACTACCAGGGCTGACTAGTTATCTTGTAAAACAACATCATGTTTTGTACATGGATCATCACATGGTAAGGTTGATTGATTTTTTTTTGCCTGGGACATGCTCAGTCAGTTGAGCATGATATCATTTATGTAACCATCGAGTGCATTTTGGACCTTTGGTATTTTTTAACATGGACGCAATTTTTCTTGTTTTGTGTCTTTGTGACTAATGAGGATAATAATGTTGAATAAAATGACTTTTAGTGGACATACATTGATGACGTAAAGTCATCCTGTGCAATTTCATATAAAGGTTTATGGCCATCATCAGTGAGACAGTGATGCAAGCCTGCTTTTAATTACTTCCGATAGACCCGTTTCTTCAAAAATGACAATGAATATTGAGTGCTGAATCTGCCTTATTTTAAAGTGTATGTGTGCCACGGTAGAATGGAAAGCTTGGCAGGCGTAGCAACACTAACTTAGGGGAATGGGCCACAGTTGGGTCAAGCGTCTATTACTTAATCATAAAGCACAATCAGGATCTTTACCCTAATGGATAATGCAGGTACTTATAGGTTTTTT
>CAFUXE010000465.1:305279-320780 GCA_903364295.1 Serranus cabrilla
CTCAGCAATACATTTCGTCAAAGAACTCACTCCAGCCTGTGGCAAAGAATAAGGAAAGATATTCAGGAGGGAAACTTCCAGCACTATTGCTTGGTTTTAAAGCACTACTTCTGAGACAGTGTTAAGAGACATTTTAGATTGGTTTGTTTTGCATCTGCCGTTTGCGGCTTTGTTTGGCTTCCCTTTGTTAAAATGTATATTGCTCCATACCACGTTACCTAATTGTTTATGATTGATTCATGTATTCCTTAGAGACATGTTTTGATACAACTCATCAGAATTCTAGGACTGTAGGTTTCAGACAGTGCTAAGGTGTCAGTTATCTTATAAATGTATAAATTGTTGGGGCATCCCCGTGGCACACCTGGTTGAGGTCAGACCACAGAGGCACAGTCCTCTTACCCAGGCGGCCCGGGGTCGAATCCAACTTGGAGCTATTTCTTTCCCGCATGTCTTCCCCCATCTCCCCCTTTCACTCTGTATCTCTCACTATCAATAAAGCCGTAAAATGGCCAAAGAAATATCTTTTAAAAAATTATAAATTGATTTGCATGGAATTTTGTCAAAAGGCTGGCCAAGGAACATGGAAAAACTTGCACTGCAGAGGATATGGTTCCTCCCTGATTTGATTAAAGAGCACAATCAGACTTGAGAGGAGGCAAACCCTCTATTATCAGCCCAACATGGGGACATTGGAGAGCTCAAGTTTGTACTAGATATTGCCACCACACCACATTTTTGCCAATTTGGTACAGTGGTAGAAGGGCAGCCTTATTAACTACTGAGCTAATGCACAAATGACTGACCACTTGGTGTTGTGAATAATAGGCTGAAGTACTGTAAAGTCGCCAGAATGTGAATAGGCATACAGATGGGTGACAAATTAACAAATTGTTTCAGTGCTATCTGTTCTGATTTTATTAATTTCATGGCCAGAGGCATTATGTAGTCAGGTTGTCTGTCCGTCTGTCCTTCCTTTTCTCATGAAGGCGCGGAGGAGGGGGGGGATTTCCACAAACATCCACTTTGACAACCAAAATCTAACCAATTCATCCCAGAGTCTAAGGTCAAAATCAATGTGAACTCAAGTCCATCACATATCACCAATAGCTCAGGATCACCTGGAGTGAATTTCTTTATATTTTGCACAAGCATCCACTTGGACTCAAGGATAAACTGATTCAATTTTGATGGTCAGACATCAAAGTTACTGGGACCATTAACTGAATAATTCAGACTCTAATGATGACAATACTTCACACAAATGTCTACTCGGATAAAATGATGAAGGAATGACTTTGTCTATCTACATATGAGTCTGGATGTAAAGTACAACTTAGCAGGTTTGTGGAGGCACACAACCACAAAGCAGTAATTCTAGTTTTTCAATCGTAATTAATTCTTTAGGCCCTATGTGTTTTCTGATCCTTGAATATTCATAATCTTATGCATTATTAGTCTCTGTTGTGTTTCCTATATGTAATCTTTTTTCAGTAGTCTACGTAGTGGGGATATTTTGGTCAGGATACTGTAAAAGAGATTTTTAATTACCGTGAGACCCCTGATGTTTTGTTTGTTTTTTTTATGTAAAAAAAATTAATAAATTGATCCCAATACTTTTGTCCTGCTTCAGCAAAAAGTGGTAGGCCATCTTATGGCAATATGGAAAACTAACTTAGTGCGACAGGGTGAAATATCAGCCTACGGTGAGGAAAAATCACTCTGCAGCCTATCTCTGATCCATGCTCCCTCTTAACATAAACCATTGTCCCGACCAGTCCCCCTCTCTCCCTCCACACTGAGTATGGGAAACTTGGTAAATGTAGACAAAGGCCATATTGTGATGAGTTGACGCATCATTTCTGAGTGGAGGACAAGAGAGAAAGGAACAATGGCACAATGAATCCCCATTTTCTCAAGGCTTAAAAAGACCCAGGAAAAGGAAAGTTCTGGGGGAAAAAAGACGTTCAAATTTAAAAATGGGACACTGCATATAGGCAATTAACACCATTCTTCTACTTTCCCTTTGAATCCTTGAAGAAAATACTGTTGAAAAAAGGATACCAACGGTAAATTTGGTGGTAGAGAGAGGTGACCTTGTTAGGTAATTAACATCTTATTCTGAGTTTAATTAGACAAACTAAATCAATTCAACCTAAGTATGAAAGGAGGGCGCCTCTGAAAACAGGGAAGGGAGAAGGAAGGTAGATTCTGTTTTAATTGTATGAAAGCATTAAAAATGCACCTGTTCGCGAGCAAATTGCCTCACTCATGGAAATCCACAGGGAGATGCAGCCCCTATTCAAAATAGCATCAAGTTGTTAAGATAGCTATTTATGTGCTTGGGTACATGGAAAAGGAAAACAGAGGAGGGGGGAGGAAATCCAAATTATGTTCCTTGTTGTTCACAGTCCCCCTTGTTAGGGATTCTAAACAATGCCTGAAAAACTTTTTAGATTTAGCGCTTTGTGTCTCTGTTGGCTTGTCTTCGCCAGCCAAACCCTGTCTTAACCCCCTTTGGTGTGCAACGAACAGACTCAACCTCCCCGCAATCATTTCCTTGATGTTTTCATCCTCACTTTCCTCCATCTTTCTTCTCCCTCTCCTCTCTTCTCTTGAATCCCTGAGCTATTGCTTTATTTGCATCTGGTCCAAAAATAAAAATAAAAAGGAAGCCTTGAATGACAGGCCAGTGACAGGAGACTGTATGTGAATCATAGATTCATCAGAAATTTAATTGAGATTGGGTCCAGAGGTCATGAAGTTAATGTAGCAGGGAAGCGCTGGCCTCGTAACCATGATTGATAGCATGACAGTAGCCACTAAGCATCACACCCACCCTTTCACATGTGTGCATGTGTGCTGGTGGATGGCATGTTGCGTAGTGTCGTGGATGAGCTTTGCAGATACCTTAGTTGACACTTGTATTTACCAGTCATTCCACAGTTTTACAGTCAAATATGCTTTTGGAACATTCCCATTAAAATGTTGCATTTATATCTGATGAAGGAGTTTTATTGGTTTTATTGGAAGCGCTCTCCTGGCGCATACACCTAAAAAAGTTTTCTGGCATCTGAACATGAGCAATAGTTTTTCTTCTGCTGACCCCGCCTCCATGCTCCCACTCAGCCCATAAACTTAGCATTGTGACGATATCACAGACTTTTAAATAGATTTTTTTACATACACAAAACCTTGATGGATCAAAAATCTACAATATAATGAGTCAAATTTAAGCTTGTTTGCTGTTTGAGGTGTTTGAGGGGTTTTTACTAATATGGTCTATGTCCAAATTGCACAATAACAAAATAAAACTGCATACTTTTGATAGAACTTGCAAAAGAAATTAAGTTACTTTGTGTTTTCGGTGCCATTTGTGAGACAGACAAAAGGAAGCTACTCTGAGAGCTTCTGCCAACCATAAATAATTATACTACAAGGATGGAGACAATAGACATGGAATGGGAGTGTTTTTACTAAAAGCGTCTGTTATTTAATCATTCAATCAAAAAGCACGACCCATTTGGATCACTAGTCACGGGTCGGGCATTTAAGTACTGTACGGTTTGTTTTAGAGTACAGATTATAACAGAACAGAACTTCTCAGTTGGCACAGATGAGTGCCAAGAACAGCTGTCAGTCGGTCTCAAAAAACTGAACTGCCAAGTTGACAAGGCAAAGCTCATATAGAGGACCTCTATCATTTTGGTCTGTTATATGCAAGCAATATGGATTTAGTATTTCATATGACAATGACAGAAAAAAAGTGGTGGATAAAACAGCAAATGTGTGCAAGCAATGTTCATCATGGGAGGCTTATGCTTGTGGCAACACTTCCAATGTGATGCATATTTGCAAAGACAGGGTGAGGAGAAGGAGAGCTGGGTTGGAAGGAGTAACTCCTTCTCCCTGCAGCATTTAAACAGCCTCTCCATGCAGATTCAGACAGGGCAAAATCCATAAAAGCATTAAGAGCTGCAGCCCTATGTAGTCGTGGAGGATACAGGATTTCAGAATATGATTAAAGTACCTGAGTCGCGCTATCAAATCCCCGCCCGCCATCACTTCAGCACCACAGTAGTTCCCGAAGTTTATGAACATGCACAGGGGAATACACAGGGAATCGTCAATATGTGGCAATTTTATTAAACAATCATAAAGCTGCATTTTTGTTTGCACTGGTTAGAAAAGCTATTCTTTAAAAAAAGAAAGTGCCAAAGAACAAGTACTTTTGTACCTAGTGTTCTTAGCCAGAATGGTAATAGACCAAACAGCTGTTGACTTTTTTTGCCAAATGAATAAGAAAATAAAAAGCTCATTGAATAAGCAGTGCCCCCTCTGTGTACCAAAAACATACCATAACAAACCAAAATCCAAAACTGATACTACAAAACCTTGATAAGAAACGACCACTGCCCTGCCTTTCTGGAGCTTTAAAGGTTCAAGATCCAATACGCTTTTTGTCAAATTCATGGTCCACTAACAGTCAGTTCTGTGCTGAAAAAAAGTCCTGAGTTTATACACAGCCCTGGCTCTAGAAATAAGAAACAACAAAGTGTGTCGGACGGAGCGACATAACTCTATTCCAGTTACTCTCCCTCTTCTGCATGATACACATGATAGAAATGAGCACGTAAATGGCATTAAAGATATTACTTTGCCAACTTCACATACAAATCATTTGTTTGTGTTTTGATTTCAAATAGGGCCACACGGTGATGTAGTGGTTAGCACTCTTGCCTCACAGCAAGAGGGTTGCCAGTTCGATCCCGGCCTGCGGCCCTTCTGTGTGGAGTTTGCATTTTGTGGGTTCTTATGTAAAAACATGCTGCTTAGGTTTAATTGGTGACTCTAAATTGCCCGTAAGTGTGAGTGAGCGTGTGAATGGTTGTCTGTCTCTATGTGTAGGCCCTGTGATAGACTGGCGTCCTGTTCAGGGTGTACCCGCCTCTCGCACAATGCAGCTGGGATCGGCCCCAGCCCCCCGCGACGCGGGTTCGGATAAGCGGTTATAGAAAATGAATGAATGAGTGATTTCAAATATCAATGATCTTTCTCCAAAATCACTAACTCCACTTTTAAACTGCATCTCAAAGACCAAACAAAGACCATTTGTAGAGTACAGGAGACTGTGAGAAGCTCTGAGAACAAGCATGTTTATTTTATATACTGAAAAATCCCTCCCAGTCTTATTTGTTTTCTTTCTCTGTCTTTTTTCCCCATTTATTCTCACAACAGGTCTAAAAAGTTGGTGTATCATTTTTTTGCTTAAAGTCATTGTTAATTTAGCTTTTACGTTAATCATTATTATCACAGTAATTTTATTTACTTTCTTGACTGCATGATGTGTCCTTCGAAAAAATGAGGGCTTGTTCACACCACTCACTTAGAGGAAAATAAAACAATAAAAATTATGAAAACATGAGGCAATTCCTTGGCTTTTTTCACCATCAGTCAACAAAAGGAAGTTGTAGTTTTCTCTTTGTCACATTGGCCGGCATATCTATGGATGCTGACCAAACCTCAAGCTCACCACGGAGCATTTCGTCATTACTCCTAAAGCAGTATGTTACTGTGAAGCAGACTTCATAGTTTGTGCTTGGTTTAATATGACAAATTGAAGAAGAAATAACCTGTTTTTCATTCATCTGAGAAAAAAAAGATAAGAACAAATATAGTAGCAAAGCAACTATATAACAAGTAGTTGCTGTGGCAGCGAGGCCTGCTTGTGGTTGGAGCCTGCTGCTGGTCTCCTACAACCAAACAGCACGCAGCAGGTACTGAGCAGGCTCTCCCACAACTGTAACTGGCCCCAATTGATGCTCTAATAACGCAACCCTTACCTCCTCGCCCTCTCAAGTAGAGCCTTTTCTCTGCTTTTCAAAAAAGGGACAAGCACAAAGCTAAAAGAGAGCAGGGACAGAGACGGAGAGAAAAAGAAATAAAGAGAGGCCAGGCCACCATGAAAAGACAGCCAATGAACAAAACCACTCCACCTTGCATGAGACGAGCTACGATTGGCAGCGCTTCATCCGGCCTCAATTATACAGACTAATTAGAGTTTCACAATTTTCTTGTTTGAAGTAAAAGAAACGACAATGGAGGTCATGTGAAAAGCTCTAATGCAGAGCGTAATGCCGTAAAAAATCCAAGACCTTAATCCAACACTACCATGTGCCCCCTATGATAACATAGAAGACTGAGTGTAAAGAGCAGAATACGATATAGTGGCAAAAAAAAGCTAAATTATCACATCCTCTACTCCATCCCTCCTTCCTTAACTCCTTTCCTCCCTCCATCCATGCTTTCCTCTTTTTTTATTTCCAGCCTTTTTTTTAATTCTATGCCATCTGGCCCTCTCATCTTCCACTGTAAAAAAAAGAAAACTAATTCATGTTCCGAGTCATCCGCATGATGAATAGTGCAGGTCCAGGTGCTACTGGTGTAAAAAAGGAAAGAAAAAGAGGGAGCGATGGCGAGAGAGAGAGACAAAGACAGATCGAAGAGAAAGACAGAGAAAGGCAAAATTACATATGTATACTAATTATGTATGTAGCCATTATAAACAAGGCCTCATTTGAAAGGATAGTCTCATATTTTTCAAGTCCATCTTATTATAATACTCATAGAGCCCCATTTGTATATTGAGAGAATTACTGGTCTGACTAATCATTCGTCCTGTCCATACAGGCCACGAGGAGATCCCTTTTTAATGTCTACACTGTAAAAGATGGGGAACAAAAATATATTTTGGGGCCTCCTGGCAAAAATGTCAACATAACATTTCTGATAAGAGTCTACGATGGACTTTTGTTGTTGCCATGACTCCTCTGTCTCTGCCCTTGTTTCCTAACAGCTCTGAATGCTATCTAATAAAGAAAAAGATGCAGATAAAATATGCTAAAAAAGGATTAAGAGTGGTCAAATTGATTAAAGAGTGGTTTATGAAACAGTCTCAATTTAATTCTGATGTTTCTATATGACCTGCATAAGCAAACTGTACCATCAACATGAAGATTGTTTTTTTTTCACCAGTTATTCTTAAGACCCTTTCCCGGGTCTGATTCGCCACAAAATCAGACAAGCAATTTACAGCTGCAGACTGGAAGAGCCTATGTTCACACTACATACAGCAGAGTGATAGGCTAACCTCAGCATGTGCACAATTACAATGCTAACATACTGATGCTAGGTTATGTACATTCCCATAGCATGTGCGTGTGTATGCATGTACACACACACACACACACACCCACACACACACACACACACACACACACAGAGACATATATTTACTGGCTGCTGGAGGTCATTTGAGCCGTAAGCGCTTTCCTGCCAATATGGCATTGTTTTGGTAAGGAGTTATTGCCTGACTCAACTCCCACTGCTCAGGAAATGTCAAGAAATTAAATATTGTTATACTTCAAGTGAAAAGTACAACCATACACGTTCTGAATTCAAGTTTCTATTTTACCAAATCAAGACTAGTGCATTTCCACGGCCTTGTTAACTCATCATTAAACATACTTCACTCAAACCAGAAACACATTAACAAAACCAAAAAAAACTTACCAAAGCCGCCTTGGTTAATCTTTCCACTGTTCCAGCAGCCAACAACTCTTGTTTGGTCCAAATAAATCAGCAATTCACTGAGTGAAGGGCGAAATATATTCTGCATGCTACACGTGCCGTTTTTCACGTTGTCTCTCTGCGTGCTGGTTGTTCGTTAACCAGCTGTTTATACTGAGCAGCGGCTTCCGTCTGCGGAGGCAAATCACAGTGACAAAACTCGCCCAAAAATCTTTGTGGTGGTCTCTGTTGTATTTTCCCGTTTATCTCCGTTACCCTGAAGAGGATCTCCAGCTCACCTCCTTCAAAGCGAGGTGTAAAACTTTTAGGCTTCGTAGGCCGAACCCACAAATGGGCTTTCTAACTGTCATCGGCGACAGCATCCAACAGAAACTTCCCACACTGATGTCCGCTGCAGCAGAATCCATTTCTGTTGGCATCGAAGGCCAATTTGCGCAAAACCACCTTGTTTGTTCTCAGCGGCTCCGGTTCAGGTGGTTCTCCGCAGGTGTGCCTGATTAGCTGGTGTTTGACGTCAATTGTGGCAGTGACGTTCATGAGGCAAGTATAAAGTGGGCGTGGCCTTTGAGTACCCCAAAAAATTGTAGGGAAATGTAGAATGGTTTATAGTATACAGTCAGACAACTTTGTTTAAAAAGAAAAGAAAAGAAGAAAAACAAACAAATGTGGACAGCAAATGAATATCATATGCCAGACATATCACCAAAAGATTGATCATAATAATGTATGGTTGACAAACTTATCAGCACTTATTGTCAACTAACCAGGAAATAAAAGAAATTTTGATCACTGTCCTTTTTGAGATATTTTGACAGGAATGGTTTGATGGGACATTTGCTTTGGTCTTGACAGAAACACTTGAAAATATGAGACATAGTCATTACAAAAATCTAATTGCTGTCATGAAGAAGAAAACTCTGCATATTGGAGATGAACCGCTGAATGCTACATTATTTTACTTAAATAGACTAAGCCTTGCATCATCATTCAGACACAGCAATACCAGGCTAGAGGAGTAGAATTTGCATTCCTAGTTTTGTGATATTTACATGACTTAAAGTAACAAAGAAACAACTACAAAACATTATGCACCAATAATATAACTACATTTACAAGTAAGCTACTGCACTTAAGTACTAAATATTGAAGGTACTTACACTTAACATGAGTAGTTTCACATTATTTAGCGTCATGGGCTTCTTGGATCTACTACATCTCAAATGCAAATATTGTAAATTTTACTGCATGACATTTCCTGATATTTCTTTTCCTGTCTTTCCCTTTGAACCCCACGCATCTCCAGATTTTGAAAAAATGCATGAAAAGTTGACCTTTTAGGGATATGTGGTCAACAGAACAGCCACACTACAAACACATGATTCTTTTATAATATATAACATTGCATTCTGTAGATTAAACTACCCAACAGTGTATAAATTCAATTAATCATTTGAATCCCAAAACATCATATATATTATATTACTTCAAATATATTTTGTTCATTTTGCAAATTGTACGTATACGACCAATTACTGTCACATAAGAAATTACTATACTAGAATACATTTTTTTAACATATGCAATGCAGAAATAGTGTCTCTCTGTGGAGCGACAGCCACTGTGGTCCAAAAGCGTGCAGGTGGTGCACTCAATCTAAAAAGAAAAAAAGAAAGAAACAGTATTCTCAAACATTGTCATGTCCCTCAAACAATGCAGAACGTACAACGAAGAGGTTTAACCTTCAATGGACTTTATCATATTATTTTTTATATAACTGTATGGCAAATTGTGTCAGATTCTGGGTTTAAATCCACCCCATAGTCTGAAATAAAATTGCTAGAATAAAACTCATTCAAATATTTGGTTTGCTTCTTCTGAACATGACGCCTCTAATTTGACAAACATGAATAAAAACAGAATGCAATGATTTGCAAATACTTTTGATCTATATTTATTTTGAATACAGTGAAAAGACAAGTTATTGCAAAATAAAAAGGTAGGTAGCCCAAAATAATATAGGGTTGCACCGACTAAATTTGTAATTTCCTATTTGATCCTAGAAACAACCTGACAGACATTATAAAGAGGTGAAAATCAATATGGAAGCAGAGGTGAGATGAGGTGAAAAATACTGCATTTCTGCTTTTGCCCCTGTTGCCTTCTGTTTTCAGTCAGGCAAGACAGACGGCTCAGTCTCTGTCTGTACTTCTGATTGTCTCCCTGTCTTTATGTTTTCTCTCTCTCTCTCTCTCTCTCTCTCTCTCTCTCTGTCTCTCTCTCTGTCTCTCTCTCTCTTCGTCCCCCCTCTCTCTTTCACTAAAAAGTTTTCTATTGAAGGGAATTCAATCTCCATAATGAATCTGAGGCCAGGCAGCAATCTTCTTCACATGAAGAAATTCTAAGAGGTTATGGAATTTGTCAGATGAATAGCTTGGAGAAGGTAAATGGCCACATGAGTCAAATGTACAGTACAGTATGTGTCTAGGCTTTGGATTGTGTTTGTATGCACTATGCCATGTGGGTGTGTATATATGTATATCTATGTATACATGCATGTTGTGTATACACTGGGGGCATGCAGGATCTTTAGGTTACCATGGGACACGAGGCAGTTGTAATATTTAGGGAGCGTCATCCAGTGTGGTTGTGGGGGAGTTGTGGAATTCAGCTGATTCTGATTGGTCAGCATACTGTATGTGATGGTGACAAAGACCACTGTTAGAGAGGCTTTGTCTTTTTGTCTGCTTGTCTTTTCCCATATCGTCTCATCTTGCTGTCCTCTTTCTCTCGACTTGTTACCTCACTGGTTCTCAAAGTGGAGGGTCAGGGTACTCCCAGAGGTTGTTGATCACGAAATAAAAGAAAAAAAAAGCATTTCTTTTATAAATTATGAAACAATTTCACCTCTTCACACTTCTATAAATTAATTAAATAAAACAATCTGTTTTTATCAGCCTTTAATAAACACCTTTTCCCATGAGCCCGAGACCAGTGACAAGCGAGTCCATGAATAAGTAGAGCAGCCGTGGGGAGTTGAGAAATGTCTGCAAAAACAGCTGGAAAAATCACTGTAGAGGAGAAATGACGAAAGAAAAAAAAACAAGTAATGATGATGTCAATACCTGCATTAAAATATACATTTTCATAGGAGTTGTAGTTTTTCCATAGGCTTGCAAAGTAAATGTCTTTTAACTGTTAACATTACAAAGGCTTCAGTTGCTAAGAGGAACTGCAATAGTTGACAAACAATTTGGAATAAATAAAATAATAAATAGTGACAATCATGAAAAACAACACTGTATTGAAAAACATTCAAGGTTCAGTGCAATGGTGGATTCAGGCTGTCTGAGGGCCAGGGGCAGAAAAATAAAAAGGGCACCATCATGGCACTGCTAGCACACAGCAGCCCAGAACATAAAAAACAAACACTGGCTCTAGAGAGAGCCTTTCACATTTTTACTTTATTTAGGTCCCTTGGAAATCTGATAGTCATGGACTGGAAGAATGAAATGGCATATTTTAACTGTGCAAGGGGTCCCAAATAGACATATTTTAAGGGGTTGTAAGTCAAAAGGGTTCAGAACGACCTCTTTCCACATTACTCACGATGTATTACTGAAGTAATTTGGAATTAAATGCACAATTGCTTTTCCTCTTTGTCATACTATAGTCATTTATAGCATCTTATGGTCACTTTTTAAAAAACACCACATACATGGTTCACCAAAGAAAAAGTAAAGATAGCATGAATTGGAAAAGGTTGGATGCCAATTGGATGACTGTGGCTTCACTAAGTTTAAGAGTCGAACAAGTTTAACAGTCTGAGGATGAGGATGTGTAAATTCCATGACATATCGGCAGTGAAATGCAGCTCACCCACAGGTAGATCCTGATAGTCAATCCCAAGTTATTTGGCCAAGAAGGGAACCTTAACATTTTCACAATATGAAAAATCCAATATCGTTTATAATTCTAAACCTCCACGACTTCACACTGCCTGCTAACATCACACTGAGTGCCATTATCCTGCAACAATAGCTGGCTCTGTACCACCTGAACATTCTGGTCAATAAAACCACAGAGAGACTGTGGAGCTGCAATAGAGATGCCAGGACTGGCTGTGGCTGTAATGAACTCTTAAGACCAGGAAGTACTGGTTGTGTGTGCGTGTGTGTGTGCGTTGTGCATGTGTGTGCGTGAGACCATGTAATAGCACGAGTGTGTGTAAGTATGTCAGTGTATGTACATTTGTCAGTGCAAGAGTATAGACACATGTACATTTACATGTGCACATCTTGTGAGCGTGCACTTCTGACAGTGTGTGTCTGGCTGTGTATGTGTGTGTGATCGAGCCCAGTAGCTCATCAGTGTCAGGGCTGAAAAGGTTGTGGGATGAATGAGAGCAGAGAATCAAAGAGAGATTACACGTCTGACCATGTATCATCCTCGATATATTGAACGCAGCCTTTGTGGAGATGGGGGCCGCTTATAAAAAGTGGCATTGTGCGGCGGCTGAAAGAGCGTGTGGGCTCAACTCCATGACTAATCTGTCCCCCCGCATTATTTTATTCAATCTTCCCCCGACTTTATGTCTTCGACATTTTTGCTACACTCAGTAACTTTGAGTTGAATGGACAATTTTAAAGATTTTTAAAAGGCGTTCGCTCGGGCCCGTACGCTGAGAGAACAAAAAAAGAGACTATCTCTTTGTTTCAATGCATAATTTATGACTAAAAATGGTCCTCCGACTAATTCTAGCAGGCAGGGTAAAGTCTTGAGCACATTCTTTTTAGACTCAATATTGAAAAGAGCGTTGAATTTCTAAAGGGAAACATTTGATAATGCATAAAAGGATTCCCTTTCTCTTTCTTGCCTCTATAACCCACTTCACCCCACGAACTCACTTAGACACAAAAAAAAAACACTTATATTCACTGGTACGTTCACACATGCTTATGAACACACATTCACTGGTACAATTCACTCTCTCCCTCTCTCTGCCGTTGTGCTTGATCCTAACTAGAAAAGGATGTCACATACCCGTGTGACTCTGAGTGACAAAACCCACCAGTGTCACAACACAGAATTGTATACAGCATGAGGAGAAGATTTAATTGCTGTGAGCACTTGGTAAACCAACTTGCCTTTTCTTTCGGTTGTTTAAACACAGCATATCTACCCCATGCCATTTACTGAGCTCATTCTAAAATTAAGTGTGAAACACTGAAATGCCAAAACCCGAGCATACACTGAGCAAAATGTTTGAATCTGCAGCTGAAATGTTCTAATATGACTGAGATACTTTGCACATCAAACAACCATATGCCACACATGGCATGTCATTTTTTACAGTACTGCAAAACTTCAGCAGACGAGCAATGCGATTCGTATCCCTGCTGTCGTCTCTATCCATTCCACTGATGAACATTAGGTGGCGTTGACTTGCAAAGAAGACTCACAATGTAGCTGCAAAGAAAGTAAAGAAGGAAACTGTCAGCTAGTAAACACTGATGTAAACAACAGACGGTAAAATTTAAATAAATTGGCTTAAAATGTATTTTTCAGGAGGAGGGAACTCTACGGAATAAAATGCACCAGAAAACAGTATCCCGGATCCCATGTTGTGCTTTTGTCTTCTGTGTCACAGATCTAACTCCACAGTGTTGTGTCAGCACTGTAGGATGGTCTGGCTGCACCCATTATCATTCTGCTTAAGGGGGAAAACACTCTGGCTTGTTTGTATTTCTATTAACCAATCCAAGTTGTCCTTGGCAGTGCTAAGTCCAGGACGCAGCGACAGTGTCCTTGCAAGATACATAGCAGAAGAAGAGAAGAATGCAGGCTTATAACCCCAGTCTACATCAAGTGAGTCAGACTACCTGGAAAGACAGCATCTGACTGGCACTTCAGTCCAAAAACAGGAATCCCAGGCTTTTCTGGCTATCTGAAGCACACTAGTACCATCTGGCACCAGTTTTTGGGCGCAACAAAGGAGGGAACAGACCGCTACATGCTATTCCTAGATCACGCCAACACCATGGCTCCGTCCTTCACAACTTTGTCTGGAATGTTTTCGACCTTTTCCCAGTGGCCTTCAAAAGTCATGTTAGCCTCGCATTATTCCAAGACTTGCATGTATGTATAACAACAACAGACTACGCCACAGCTCAGCCACATCTGGAAGTAGGAATCCTGGCTGGCTGTACCATCTCTTGTCTAGCCTTCACCAGCACCACCAGCACCACCGCTCAGTGGGTGACTGGAGGACAGCAGATAAGACCTGGCCTGAGGCTGCTCACAACACTTACCAAGACCAAGGTGTGCACTGTACATCTGTTGACAAAGCTTCGAGGGACACCGAGCTGGTTCAAATAAACATCAAGCCGAGCGAGTGCAGAAGCATCTCTATTGTCAAAGGGAAGCTATCAGACCAACCTTTCTATATGGTGAACAGACTATTATCAACAACCTCCAAGGAGCCTGTGAAGAGCCTACAGCTGACACATCACTCAAGCACAAAGAGCAAAGAAACCTCAGTAAAGATGTTGGAGTGGGAAACCATGCTCCCTGGCAAGCCCAAGATCTTCAACCATGCAGTTCGGTCTCCTTCCACATCTCTTGTGGCCACTAACCCTATATTAAGCTCCAATCTTGAAGGTGGACAAGCTGGAGAGGGTAAGCTCAGAGCCAGAAAATTGCTTTCCAGGTATCTTAGCAGCATAGGGCTCTACGGCAAGTAGTTGTAGTCGAAGCTCCCAACAGGCAGAAAATTGACCCTATCAGATGCCTGTTTGAGACTGGTTAGTTCAAGTAGGCTGTTTGGTATATTCCCATTTAGCCATCCACATTATTGGCATGTGACCTCATGTTTCCCATGATAACTGAAGTAAGAAATGGTTGAAATTTCTTTCCGTATTTCGAAAATGCATCCTAACTAATCTGGTCGACAATCTGTCCATTACCAGTGCTACATATGCTATGAACAAATACCAGTACTACATTTCAAAGGACCACAATCCAACTTTTGCATATTTCTAAAAATAAAAGCAAGCCAAGTCTACACAATTCATTTTTTGCCCAGTACATCAGTGTTGCTAAGTAGTGCAGGATTTCTTAATCGAACAAAAACTATGCTTCAAAAGAGTGTAAGATCTATAATGAAGGTGGTAAATCAGTAACTGTTTCACCTGCAAAAATCTGTTTTCAAGGCAAGAGACCACTGATTAAATGGCAAAACTTCACACCGCCACTACTATCACATTGTCATCTTAGTCAATCTCTATCGTTCTCTTTTTCTTCGTCTCTCTCTTATACACATGCAAAGAGACAGACACATACAAATACACACACACACACACACACACACACACACACACACAAAACACTCCTCTTTACCTTCAAAAAGCCAGGGGAAGGCAGTCGGCATGAATAAATAGTCTAAGTGCTTATATTTCTATTCCTGCTTACCCAACTGCTAACAAGACCCAGTTCACAGTCAATGAGCTACTTCGGCATTCATGAGGATCACTGACAGTCACTTTGCATTCAACGCCAACCACAAACAGCAGAAAAAAGAGCACACACACACTAACACACATAAAGAAATTTGATTACAAGAGGCATTCTGCGGTGCTTCAGCATTCCCCAGTGTTTTACCAAAATAAAACAGGCAACCCGTACCCATCCAGGCGGTTTGAAGCACACACATACATGAGTATAGCAACAAGCAGGAAAACATGATTACCCTCCACGCATTTAGAGGTCACCGGCATTAGGAGATTAGGTAAAGTAAGCAATCATCATTTGGATATTTGATGATGAAACTATCCTGTTAAATTGATTATAGTGGTGCACAGGGCAGGAGAGGGTGACAGCCACACCTGGCGACATATGGAGTGTGTGTGTGTGTAT
>CAFUXE010000465.1:353228-382650 GCA_903364295.1 Serranus cabrilla
TTGAGGTTCATTTCCTGGTGGTTTATGTTTCACCCGGTCTGCGATACGTGGCCCATCC
Source organism: Serranus cabrilla (assembly GCA_903364295.1). Taxonomy (NCBI): domain Eukaryota; kingdom Metazoa; phylum Chordata; class Actinopteri; order Perciformes; family Serranidae; genus Serranus; species Serranus cabrilla. The sequence goes on from CAFUXE010000465.1 coordinate 353,287, forward strand.
AAACCGCTACAGCCATATTCCGACTAAACGCTCATCCCAGACAACTTCCTGCTATCATCGCCGTCATTAGGCCTTATAATCCATAGCACATGTGGTGGAAAAATATATTAACGACAGTCGCTGGCAGATACAAACAGCTGGGACAGGGATGAATGAGCAAGGAATAAGACGCTCGATTGAAATAAATACAGTGAAACATGTGGAGGATACAAATGGACTACAGACCGGACAGGACAGACAGACAGACAGACAGACAGACAGCCATCATAGATAGATAGATGGATGGATGGATGGATGGATAGATGGATAGATAGATAGATAGATAGATAGATAGATAGATAGATAGATAGATAGATAGATAGATAGATAGATAGATAGATAGATAGATAGATAGATAGATAGATGGATAGAGGACAAAAGGGAAATTTCAAGGAGGCTCAAAAGAGCAGAAGGAGAGAGCAGGAGAGAGACAAAGGGGGAAGAAGGACAAATGAGGGTGAATAGAAAGAGTGAATAATGGAGCGAAGGGGAGAAAAATGAGGTGGAAAAAATAGAGGGGAGGCCAGATTGAGAGGAGGAGTAGACAAAGAAGGGGGGAGAAAATGTGGCCAGAAAGGGAATAAAGACAGAGGTAACAGAAACTGTGGAGAGAGAGAGAGAGAGAGAGAGAGAGAGAGATGTCTCTTTGTATCCATCATTGTTTCTGTCTGTATCAGATTAGGATGAAATCCACACTTGCATGATGGTGTGCGTTTCTTTAACAGGACCCAAGCGAGGGTACATTTAAGTCATGTGACGGCTCTTCCAGGGCTAGTTAGTGGACTGTTGTGGCTGGCAGAATAACAGCTGACTTGCTAGCAAGCTAGGAAGAAAATTTTGGAAGAAAAGTCAGTCTTACTCTTCTCTTTCTTGTTCTTGTCTTTTTTCTTCTTCTGTTTATTCTCGGATGGTAGACCTACTTAAAGGTGCATTACTGCCACCTATTGGACTGGAGTCGCTATGCGCTAATACAAACAGCTGCTGAGTGAACTGCAACACCTCGTGGTAAAATCTGGCATACCAAACACCACCAGGCGGCGAGAGACAAAATAAAAAATAATGCTGCTCCCAGGATGTGAAAATAAGCAACTGCTGAGTTCGCCATATCATCGTAAAAGACGATCATATGTCAATGTTGTGTTTTTGCTGCCCTCTTGTGGCCTAATAATAATAAGTGACGGCTGGGTTAGGTGTTTAGTTGTTATGAATAAGGTTATGGTTGGAGGCTAGGGAATGAATTATGTCAGTAAAGGTCCTCACAAGTACAGAAAGAGAAATGTGTGTGTGCATGCACAAGGTTAGGGGTTGTTAAGAGGTGAAAGGGGACGGCCCTAAGCATCTTTAGCCTTCAACACACAAACCTCTATTCACAAATGCACACACACACAAACTTACAGACACACACACACACACACTCCATCCACCTCCATCCACCACAACCACAATTCAGTCCAGTGCCAAGGCAGCACAGATGCAAACTCCCCCCTGACCGGGCGGCTGCCAAGGCGCCGCTTCCGAAGCCTCTCCACCAGCTGGAGACTCTCTGATGAGGCCAACACATCCATTTCCCTGGTAACCGACGAGCCCAGTCACACACACAGGGACGCACTTGCATATAAACATGTATATGCACCCATGTGAATATGTATATGCCACACACGCACGGTGTCCCGTCAACGCCCCCCCTCCCTTCCATGCAAAACCCTCCTATCCCTCCTCCTTGCCCTGTTTGCTGCCAGGTCTATTATCACACGGGATGCGTTGCAGGGCCACAACACAACAGCTAGACACATTTACACCCAGTTACCAGACATATGCAGTGAACAGCCCACTGTTCTGATTAGCAGGACCCAAGATGTCACCTCTGCTTCTGCATGAGGGCAGTGAGATGCACCTCAGAAAGTCTGATTAAATTTACAATTTTCAAGATGTATATATAAAATCTATAAATAAATATGTGCAAAATTGAGATAGGGAATTAGTTTAAGATATGAGAAAATGCCCATTAAGATCATGGTCTATTTATTAAATTTGGTGTTTGAATGGCTTATACACCATTGGGGGGTAATGTAGTATGTATTTAATGCAACTGTTACAGTTGATTTTAAAAAAAAAAATGCACCTGTATATCGCAAGCACATCACATTTGGTTTGACAATACTCCTTTCTGCACTCATCGGACGCTGTAAATTCAGCAGCATGCATGTGTATATCTAGCATGAATTAGCTGAAAGCTATATTCTGGTACATCAAATGACATTTACTGTACAAGTTCCCTTTAAAAAAATACTTCACCTGTCGTCTCATAAGAACGTTTTCTCTTGTATCTCCTGTAGTCAATCAGAACAAACCTTAGTACTTTGAATTCATTTGAACTTGTCAACAACAATAAGAATGCATTGAAAATATGAGCAGAAGCAGAAAAGTCAAGTCACCAAGTCAACTAAAAAACAACATCTTTCTGGAAAAATGCACAACAAGGTCAGTGGCTGGATAGAATGGATCTAAAATTATATTTTAATTGCGCTCAACTTAACAAGGTCGCTTTGTAGTAATAGTTCCACGCTCGCAATGTATTTGCCAAGTATATGCCAAGAACTACTGTCATCATTTGCGTTACTGTTTCTTTAAAGAAGACAGTAACTGTGGTGACCATAAAACACATGGATTTTCTACAGTACAAATTTAAAAGTCTTTTGCTCACCACAACGAGATATAAACCAAACCTCTGTTAAAAACATTTAGATTTAATGTGGAGTGGCTCTTCAGGAAAGAAATGGCTCACTACTAGTTCATCTGAGAAGACATTTTTTTGCTTTCCGTATGTGTGATTCAGAGCGGATGGTGCCTGGTCCATTCAAAATAATGAACGGTTACTGACACTAATCTACTCATTAGAAAACCAAAATGCTTTGTCTAAATACACAGATCCTGAAAAACCAAAGTGCACAAATTAGACCAAATTAGCCTAAAATCGGGTATTTTGCAGAATTGTCAAGAGAAGCAAATAAGATGGACATTTACAGATGAAAAGATGGAAAGAAAGAAGTTGAGAGAGGAGAGGAAAGGGGAAAAGTGTTTATCAACAAAAGAGGAGGAGGCTGCTAAGTATAATCTCTTCAAAGAGTCAAGGTCAGACAAACAGCACCTGTTTGTGCCAAATGGTAAGGAATAGCATGGCATGGCGTGGCGTGGCATGGAATGGAATGAGAAAGGAGGAAGAGGAAGGAGAGAAGGAACGTGGCTGCTGGAAGGGGATCAGTGGCTGAGCTTTAACCTTGGGGCTCTTTGTGTTGGAAAAGGAGAGGGCCCTTAGCCTCCTCTGTCGCGTTTACACACAAAGAGCCAAAGGGGGTCTGAGCTTCCACCACCCCACTCAGCCCTCCTTACATACATCGACTCCACTCGCCGTCTGAGAGACAAGGAAGGTTCAGCGATGTTCATGTCGACAGAGCCCTGCGAAAGCCTTTTGATGTCCCTCTCCTTTTTGAGGGGACCGCAGAAAGGCTGGAGGACTTTTGGATGTGGTGCCAAGAACAACAAGCGAGGAGGCAGCTGTGTGCAAGAAGAGGCGGATCGGCCCAGGAATCAAAGATGGCTGGCGAAGAAAGGAAAATAGCGTATCAAAGGAGGGGTCCCACGCAATTGGAGTTAGTCGGTGTCTTTAAATGAATTGACTTGGGCGGAGGCCACAGAAAGAACGTACACACAAGCAAAACGCCTGCCATCAGCACAAGTGTTTATTAAAAACTTTCACTTAATTAATGAACTTCACAGCTGGAAAAAAGACCAATTTCCACTTCAGGAGAAGTCCAACACTTTTATGCATAATGATCTGTTTATTAGTCATTAAAGCTGCGATGTGCAATATCTTTATACCAATAAAGGATCTTAACATTCGTTTTCAGCAAAAGCCACCCGTACACGACAGACAGTTAGCAACTATAGCTAACTAACTATAGACATATGTTTACCCGGATTTGAGACCAAACATAGTTAAAAGAGGAAGCATCAAGCTTGCTTGCTTAAATATCATTAGCATCCAAAAAATTGCAGTTTTGGATCATCGATTTGTTTCAGAAACAGCCGTGTCTGTATGACTTAACCCTTAAAATGTACTCAAATAAGATATTCTACAAGTAATATCCAGCTCCAAAAAAAGCTGACGTTATAACAGATATACTGTGTTTTCAGATTGTTGCTGACTGGTGTATTGCAAGAAGTTTCAACTCGTTCTGTCAGCTTGTTTAATCTGTGGACCGAACAAGGCCTAATAGAGTAAAATTCACCTCATAATAGTATTAAAACAACATGCTTGCATCATTTCAACAGCTGAAAAAAATCTACCCTTTAAGTGATAAACTGATGAAAGAAAATGAATCAAAAAGTGTTTTGACAACTGATTTATTTGTATCATCCAAGTAACTGTTGCTAAGTCATTACAAGGACTTAATGGGCTTTTGTTATTTACTCATAATCTATACTGTATTATACTGTATTAATTCCAGGACTAAACTGGACTACACTAAATATTACATTCAAATATTTATTGAAAGATAAAAAATGAAAATAATCATTTGCTGCCGTGTCATATCATCCTTTAATTGTAATGTACTCAAAATGTGCTCATGCTTTGCTTCTGTAATGCCATAAAATGCCTTAAAAGGCAATCCTGTAAGCACAGTGTGTAAACCCAGTATCTCCCAACGTCTCTCTCCTGATCTGCAGTTAAGTGATCATGAAGTGAACTTTATGCTACAAATACACAGCTTTTCTATGTTCCACACTCCATTACAGCTGGGGGGAAACAGCCTCTTAAGAGATATCCAGACGTTTCCCGAGGCTTTGTGCCCCTAGGGCCTCCCCTCTATTCGCCCTTAGCAGGAAGAAATCAGCAGCTAAAGCAACAGCATCTCCTTTCCCTGCGGCTACTCCAACCATACACATGTACTGCTAATGCCTGGAAATCACATTTCCCATCACTTTACCACCATCCCTCCTTAAAAGCACGCCTTTTCCACCCAGTTTAAGACAAGTAAAGAGATAAAAAGGATAAACCAGGAGAAAGATGTTTTGTCAAGACACTTTTTAAAGGAAAGAGTGATCACAAGAGTGATGGGATGGTGTTACATCTACTGGAATGGTTTATAAATATAAAATATCTCAGCCACTGAAGATTAAGACCACTTTGTACATCACAGATTAACACGATTACATCTTAAATTACACACAATCTTTCACTTGTGTATACCCATAGGTTTGCTGTGTTTTTCACTGAAAGGGAAATCGCTGACTGACAGGCTGAGTGAGTGACTGAGAAAATAGTTAAAGAAGTGACAGGTCTGCCCTCGCAGAGATAGAGTGAGTGACTGACATCCTAACTGTGTTGTATGATCAGATGTCTACCTCTTGTCTCTCATTGTGTCTTTATCTGTGCTGTTGTTCTCTCCTCTTTTTATCTGTTACTCTGTCTAAAAATGGTTATTCCTAATGTACACTGCGAAATCCGTTTATCGCAAGTAGATATCCTCTCATCAGGCCACGAAATGAGTTAGTTAATATATCACTTAATGTGAAAATGTTCAGTTCAGTACGGAAAAATGTAGCTGTTACCAAAGACTGAACAAAAGAGGTGGACATGGCATGACAAGACTCAAGCTTGGCGTTTAGGGCGTCGCCATCTTGTTGTCTTTTAAGCTAGAAGTGGCCATATTTGGACAAGAGGGTGGATTTGACTGAAAACCCAAAGACACAGACTGGTCTCTCCTCAAAATCGTCAATCCATGCAGGTTGTTTGTACAGACTAATATTTACGTTTTAGACTGTCCTTTGCCACCATCTTGTTGACATAGTAGAATTGATTGACGGTGATCTGGACTTTAAAGGGACAGGTCAAACAGACGTGGAGAACGGCGTTCATATTCCATGTGAAAACAAAAATTAAATGACTTTTTCGTAACTTACATTTTTAAAGTAACTTCCATAACTGCCGTGGCTCACGTTTGTGAATCACGTTTTTTTTACTCATTGTCAGTGTTGATGTCTCAAGTCTGTATAAGTCTGTATCCACTTCTCTCCTCTTAAAAGTTTAGTTTTTTGGTTTTTTAAGATTTCTAAAAAACTTAGTTATGGGTTCTTTACCCAAAAAGTAGTGCATTTCACCACAGAGCAGCAATGGCACTTTTTCTGTTGTTTGCTAGCACACAAAACTGACAAGGACGCTCCGTCATTCAATAAATTTCAATGGAGAGCGATGGATGTTTTTCCCCTCTGGTAGGGGCGGGGCTTAAGTGCGCTCTGTCTCTATACTGGCTATATACCCACCACACAGTTCAATATGAATCACAAGTATTCAATTTAAACAATTCAGAGTCCATAATTATTGCTATAGCTGTCATGTGTGGTGACATTTCCATTCACAGGAAATGAAAAAAACTTAAGACCCAAACGCGGAGTTGGTTTAACTGTCACAGACCCGTCAACAATACTAAAATCAGGCTTCAGCTCTGGGTAGTACAGCTACACTGCTGTCTGACTGCTACTCGGTGATGAGAGAGAACAAAGTTACCAGATAGGTTTAATCCTGAGTAACAAAGAGGTTTTTTTCAGAGGAGATGTCATGGTAAACGTGTTGAGAGGTTGAACGTGTCGATGTGTGGAAGATGATTCTGAATAAGCAAAATATTTCAGGAAGACGTGTGGAAAGAGGATACAGATTATGTTTCGGGGTAGATGAAGGACGACTTGTTGAAGAGGTGATAAAAAAAAGAGGGAGGATGAAAGTAGGAGGAAGAAGAGGAGAGGGGACAAGACATCCAGCCTACAGCCACGTGTTATGATCAGCTGTCAGGTACTCACCTCCTCGGCTTGTTTCCGCTGATCTGAACTGCCTTCTGTTTTACTTTGCCGTCGTCTGGTTTCCTCACCTTTCTTTGATGTTTACTCTCACCTCCTCTACACTTTCTCTGTTCTCTGCTCTTGTTAGACTGACTTCACATCTCCTTGTCTGAGATCAGTTCATTCACACTGTGAATTGCTTCACAAATTAAAACCCTTGTGTTGTAGTGGTGGGGAAATGTTGCTGATGTTTTGTACTGTCTCAGTGCGAGAGCTGTTTTTCTCGTGATTCCGTAAGTGGTTAATGAGCAGAAGTATTTAACCAGATACTAAGAAGTGACAGAGTCACACTTTGTGTTTACGGTTTGTGTGTCTGGCACAACAAAAAAAAGGTGATCGATTCTAGTTTTGCTCAGATGCGAAACACAAAAAGCTGTCACGTTGCGGTGTTAAGACATTTACGTTCAGCAGTTTCTCCACTCGCTCATAACATAAGTAACTCCTGACTGATTTACGAGTGAGGAGAATTGGGCAACAAAAAAAACAGCTTTAGCACTTTTTGTGCTTACAAAGCCTGATGAAGAATGGAACGGGGAGAGTATACAAAAGTGATAATGAGTCCCCTTTTCAGTGATGAGAAACTCATTTGAAACTGCCCAGATTTCTCCTACAAAGAGACACGACACCAAGGCTGGATGTTCGCGCTGTCTCCTCAGAATGTGCTTTCACAGCCTCGAAATCATTCCCACAGAAAAAAAAGTGATTTTCTCCTCTGTCTCTCTGTGGGTAATTCTTGCTGCGGTGTCCGTCCACCGGCGTCTGTCTCCAACTGAATTGTCTTCAATCGTCTCCTGGACGCCTTCATGGAGGATCTCTCAGAATTACAAACACACACAAATACAGATGTATGTCTGTTCGTGCAACAGTCAGCAGAGTCAGCGAGTCGATCCGATGGATTTTCATAAAGAAATCATATTTGAAATGAAATCTGTCGAGGGCTGCTTGTGGTAAACACTGTCATGTCAGGGAGACAGCTAAGCCCTACAAGGCTTTTCCGCCTAAAGGCTCCACTTAAAGCAAATTATCATTTACCTTTCGACGCTTGCCAGATCATTAGGCAGGGACATTAAAACCAGCCACCACAGCACCAGAGGGGGCCCGAGTGAACCGCTGCCCGGTACATAGCTGTATGGGAGTGTGCACGTGTGTGTGTGTGTGTGTGTGTGTGTGATGATGGGAGTACGTGAAAGGGTGTGTGGGCGCATGCAGAAGTGCTTGTGTGAGTGTTTTCAAGGAAGTGTGTGTGTGTGCGCGGTGACATCAAAGGGGCCAGCAGCCCTGGGTTTAGCCATGTGCCCAGAATCATTTGACACAAGCAGATGCATCATTAAAACACTGCCACACTTGCTGGCCAGGCGAGACACCAGGCAAGTCTCTCATACTCACGCACATTAGCATTTTTTTTTTTTGCCCCCATTCTTTCGACACTCTCCCAAATTCCACAAAGACGCGAAAATGCAGAAAGGTTGACGCTTCCAGGATGGGCCTTTTCTTTTCCATTTTCATATTTTTTCCCCGTGACTTTCCAGGAGAGCAGTGCGAGTTTCGACAAGCGTGTGTGATTTTGGAGGGGAGTGACATGACCGTGGGGAATCGGATGGGCATGTCGAGCGGTGTGTGTGTGTGTGTTGGTGTGTGTTGGTGAGAAAGAGACAGTGTCTGCCCTAGCCATGGCAACCCAGCCCTTCTCATTAAATCAGCCAGAGCAGCTCGTGTCTGGGGTCGATGCTGGCCACATAATGCACACACTTACACACACTCCCACACTCGCAAACAAACACAAACGCTCGCGCACACAGAGAGACAGAGGGGCCGACACTGGGCCAACGGCAGGCCTGTGATGTGCGGCCAGAGGATAGATGTGGACAGACTTCACCTTCTTCTGCTCTAGCTGCTGCTGCTGCTGCTGCTGGGGAACACACAACAGATGGCTGAAGCACAACCGCCTTTCTCCTTACCCCTTTCTCACTTTCTTCTCTTTCTCTTCCCCTCTGCTCTCAAAATTCATATTTCCTCCCCTCTCAATCCACTTCCACTCCCAAACTCGCCTTTACGAAACGAGAAGCCATTGAGCGTTGGAAAAAGGACAAAAGTGGCACTACGCCTGATGTTCAAGTAATAATCTTGAAGATTTTTAGTTCAATTCCTGTCAGGTCCTTACCGATCACCAAATGCGGTAACACAATGGTGACGGTGCCGATGGCCCAATGATAAAAAAGTCTTACAAATTGGGTGTCTGTAGAAACAATTTCTGGAAAAGTCACAAACGGCACCACAGTTAGTGACCATTTTCCATCATCCAGCAGCGGTTGGTAGCAGCAGAAGACAGACAAAGGCAAAAAAGCTACTTCCTTAAGGTTAGGGCAAAAAAGTACATTGGAAAAAGTAAAATAAATGGATGTTACTACGGTAGTTTCAAGTAAGGTAGTTTCATAGGTGACTTAAATCGGCGTTTTTGGGCACTTGCTTTCATTGGCTGAATTTGGTTATGTTTATATTTGGTCTACACATTAAAAACACCATTTATGAATTCTGGAAGTTTTTTTCTTTTTGAGGTTGTAATAATCATTAAGATTCTAAGCTGACATGGAAATATATAGTAACATTAACCTTCATTTACTGCTTTCAATGGGCTACTTCAAAAGATACTCAATCCCTTTTTCAATACTTAAAAAGGAAAATGAAAAGTCTGTCAGTCTGTGCTGGTACAGAAAAAGACGCCAAAAACTCTTCCCTGTTTTTTCATCTGTGCAGCTTTGGGTTGAAAATCTGACTGTGGTTCTGTTTTTTGATAGCTTCAGCTTTTTTGCTATCAAGTGTTTATTTTTCTTATGTATGTAAAATGTGATATTGAAAAAGTATCAAACCATACTTTTGACAACCTTTCATCCAAGAGCACTTTTTGATCTTAAGCTTGAAGCTGAATGTTTTTTGTGACATTGGAGGAACTCAGAAGTGTATTTTTTTAAAGGAAATCCAATGAACTTCTACTTTTATACAACATACTATTCAACGTGGGGGGGGGGGGGGCNNNACTACAGTTGTTAAATGAGGCTGAAGCTACATTCTGGTTAAGCATAGGAAATAAATGTCAGTATCTTCTCTATGAGAACATAACAGCAGGAATTGAGACAGATTGGCTTTAGGTTAAATAACACTAAAGACTGTCTCTCATAAACACACACAGAGTAAAACTGTGTTAAGGAGAGCCACAAGACATCTTAGAGTCAACATTTTTTCTGTTCCAGTCTCTGCGATTTCCAAAGAGGAAGAGGATGTTTGGTCCTCGGTCTCATGTCTGCTGTCTAAGGAACTATAAATACACACCTAGACACTTCCAGGTGAAAGGACGGGTCAATGCAAACACACAAACACAGTTAGCCAGAGAGAAAGAGTATGGGAGAGCGAGAGAGGGAGGGAGGGGTAAAGCAGCCAAATAAAAATCTATTGAGCTTAACAATGGTGTTATAAAAACGTACAGAGGTAGTGTTTAACAATGTGGTAGGAAGAGACGGGGGTAAATACCTCTGGGAACGATGGCGCTTGGCTCAGCATCAAAGCCCTGGCAAGCACACAGCATTGTCTTTAAATTCACACTATTGTCTCCTTTAAACACACGCACACACACCTCTATACATCTATGATGATGTAGAGGGATATTTTTGGGGCTAAAACCCTTTTTGTTTTGTAACTCTGGATTCTGAGTCAGAGATGCGTCTATAAAGCAGCAGGATAAGCTACTGAAGAGCTGCTGTAACACATGTGTAAAATATCAGAGAATGGCGTTCAGTTTAGCAGTAAGATGTTGTGGAATTAGTTTTGATTGTTAAAAAGATTAATTCTTCTGAGAGTTTGATGATAAGATCTGTAGCACTTTGAGTTAAATATGAAGCTAAAGCCAATGCAATAGTTAGCTTAGCTTAGCATGAGGACTGATAGAGAAGGCAAGAAAGCCTGGATTTACCCAGAACTTTTAAAAATAAAATCGTTCTTCCAGGATCTGTGAAGCTTATGAATCAGCATGTTAAATCAAGTTTAAAGTCTCCCTCCACACACATTCTAAAGTCTACATACATACTTAGCTTTAGTTCATATATAGCTTTTGTTTGGGGTTTTAAACTGAAAACTTCCTCACTAATAAAATTCTGGATCTCGCTGCAGCCAGCCCACCACTGCTGCTTGCACTAGGTTGACCAGTGAAAGAGCAGCGCAAACCGGCTGCAGCTGGCAGCGTGAAGAGCCTGTCAGGTCCCCGAAATTCCAGACTTGCAAAATGCATCAGAATGGTAATGTAGTTTGTATTTTTTATGTTGTTTGATAGCTTGAAACTGGCAGTGGCTGTTACAGTGTGTTTTTTCACTCCCCAATCTGCACTGGAGGTTTCAGGTTTATGACAGCTTTTGATTGGCTTTCAATGTTGTGATGTACCTAATTGTATTGCTTTTAATCTCAGATTTTAGGGAAGATGCCCCTCTAGTGACAAACTTTGCATAATTATAGTAAAGTCAGTAAAGTCAAAATGAGATCTATATGGTATGTAAACATAAGAACAGCACATTTTTGAGAAGGAGTACTAAAGTATTTACCCAAAGGGTAAAAACAACAAATTTAAAGTGTTTCATGATCTGAAATGATTCAGATTCACCAGACTTTGTTGTTGTTTGTTGTCAGCCAGGCCAGGTTCAAGAACAAAATGACTTAGATTGCATCTGAAATTACACAAAACAGTGTACGTGTTACAGGTCCTGGGCATGGTTCCACATGAACAGATGATGCTGGAACAGCTTGCAAAACTGATGCATTCACAACAAATAATATGATATTTAAATACTGTTTTATCGAATAGCAAACTGTTTTTTTATTCTTTTTTATTAATATTGTTATTATCATTCTAGTATCAATCATATCATGTGTTTTTAAAATGTTAACTGAGGGTGCAACATATTAAACTGGTTGTTTAATACATATATTTGGTTGTCAAGAATAAACAGAAACTTGGATTAAAGGACGCATGGAGGGAGCGAGACTTCATTCTCTGGTTAGTACACTATTACTTTACATTATATATGTGGATAGTAAATAAGTGTTTACTGCTATATTACTGTGCTAAATGTGGTGAACAGCCCCTTTTACTCACAAAGAGGAGAGTGGTATAAATCTTGGCAAGAAAGAGAGGATGCATTTTCCCAAGATTTCAACAATTCCTTCAAAGGAATCATCCCTGCTGGAGTTTACAGTGTGCAGAAACCTTAAACACAATATTCAGGTCCAATTTTGGAGGAAAATGCTCCTGCATGAGCACCTGCAAAGTGACATCCAGTTCATACAGTAAGTAGTCACAAAGAATACAGGACATGGTCCTTAATGAAAGAGGATTATATTCTAACATCCACAGAGCCCTCACTTCTGTGATCCTCCAGCTGACTTACCACCATCAGACTTTGCAGAGATGAGCTTCCAGCTGAAATAAAATTGATAAGTACACAAATATCCCTCGCATAAAAAGACATTTGGCAGTAAATAAGACACATGAATATTTTCTCTCAGCCATTTTGCAAACCATACAGAAAATGCTCACAACATACTTGCCACGAATCCTTCAATAGTACCAGCAATAAAGTGCAGATTTATGGCAAATGTTTTCATCGTTTTGCCTCTATCAGTGCCCCTGCTTCAAAATTAATTATTGATTAATCACTTTGCTTTTTAAGCAAAAATGCAGACCAGCAATATCAAACTATCACAAAAAAATGATTATGCCCCCAAATCGCATTTATCTGGCTCATTCATTACTATGTATTGACAAGGACCAAGTTGCTAATCGCCAAAGCAAAAGAAATAAGAGCTGTCAGCATTTCTGTTGATCGTGCTAAACCAGATATATACAACAGGATGTAAGTTAATGGATTGATCAGAGCGGGAGGCAGGGATGGCGAGGCTAACCATGCAGAGGAAGGTGCATATGCATAATCATCACTTTGCTTTAGACTTAAGTCGACAGCGAAACAGCACTGAGACATGATGACACAGATACTGTGAGAGCGTGTATGTGTGGGCTTGTGCATGTGTGCCTACATATTGAAAGTGCAGCTCAGTTGCCAGTGCAGGCGGCCAGCAGTAAAAGGTCAAGGCAAAGTTTAGATGGCGTGTACCAGGGGCCTTAAGATATTCATAGCCAGCATTTTAGCCCGGAACATAATGAGATGGAACTGGTAAATATTTGCTGATGGCCGGAAAAATTCCAACCATGCTGGGAACCTATTTTGAATACAAAAGATGTCAGGGGAGGATGATAAGTGAGGATGGGGGGGTGGGGTGGGGGGCACCTGATAGCTAATTAGTACATTTGCCCAAATAATTAGAATGAGCGCTCATGGCTGATATCACACAGGAGAGTGGTGTGTATAGCATTCTGAATGGGGGAATCTGCATTTCATAGGCTGCTGGTCGCTCATAATCCCGCCCCTGGGGGGCCTTTAATGGACATATTTACCTTTGCTGCATATTGGTTATCCGTGATTAAGATTGGCAGGTGGATGCACCAATGAGTTTACACTTTCTAACCCTGAAATCTGCTCCAAAATTCTGCAAAAAGAGGATGTTTAATGGAAGTGAATGTGGAAGAACATAACACTGAAAAGCACAGCGCTGTCGGATCCTCCACCCCTCCCACCCCACCGCTCACAGAGCTGAAAGAGAGAGGTCCACGTGTCTTTTAACAGCATCTGGAGACACACACATTACGCTGAGCAAATAGATACTCCGTCTCATTATCCTGTCCTTTAAGGAAAGGCCGAACATGGCTGTTTGTGGTGCCCCTATTATTATTACCCCTTCACTTCTAATTCAAATACGGACAGTCGGGAAATGGAGGAAGACGGAGACGTGAGCATGTAAGGGAAGGGAAAAGAGGATTTAAGAGAGAGAAGAAGAAGAATCCAATGCACTTCATTTGCCAAGTGCACAGGAGAAATATGCAGGGGTTTGTACAGACTTATGAACGCCCGACAGCTTTACAGCGTATACAGACACGTGTTAGAGGAATAACTGGGCCTCATATATTATAATGTTGTGGAAGCATTTCCTCTGACCCCATCATAGTGAGGTTAGAGGTCAGAGGTCAGGGTAGTGATTCAGATTCTGGCTTAAAGACAAAGGATTGTGTTGAGAATATTTTTTATCATATCATATCATATTTAACATAAACCTGCAACAGCAACTTTGTTTCTGCGTAGAAACAGCTGTTTACCTCAATTTGCAGATTTAGAGTGATTATTGTAAATGCTCTGATTAATAAATGTAAACAGCGTTTTGTTTGTGATGATAGTTTTGTTTTGTTAAATTTTAACAGCTAGCACCTAGGCGTTGTCCAACGGGCTGCAGGCATTAAGGATATTTAATGTGTTTCATGGCTTTTTCTCTCCCTCTGACCCACTGTAGCAGCACCCTGTCTGTGCTGCAGCACCTCCTGATTTTAAAATGTAGCCCTGAATGTAACACGTTAAAGCTACCAAACTCACACAGTAATATAAACACCTCTCCACAGTCTAAAATACATTATATTATTTTTTCCCTCTATAACCAACTGCGACCTTCAAAAATGATCGTGCCAGGTTGGGAAGACTGTTTGGATTCACTCATTAATTTGACTAACTGAGTGGAAAAGATTTTCCACCACAATTTGAAGTTGGACTTTATATTGGATACGTAAATGGGTCTGTTGCAGTTCTTAGTTTGTGATTAAAAAAAATTAAGATAAGGTGAGAGTTTAAGTTTTCTTCACAGCAGGTCTGACAATCACTTTAACATGAGTTTTCAAAGCAACACTGAACAAAAAATGAAACTATAGCATGAGACCATGGATGGATTTAGAGTTAAGTATTTTGTACATAACAATGACATTGTAGTAGTTACCACCCTTGTTTTAAACACAATATATTTTGGTGACATTTTACAAGTTAATCCTCACAGAGTTTTGCTGCTGGTTGAAAACTGCACCTAAACTTGATTAGGATATTTATTAACTTTTATTCTATAAAATAGAGAATAAAAAAATAAAAACATTCTTACCTTAGTTAACGTATTCTCCTTAACATTTTCATATGATATCCTACAAAATATGAATCGCAAAACTACAGGGTCAAGGTTCGGAAAAAAGAACAGGGTTTGAATTAAAATAACTAAGTAAATCCTGGACATGGTTGCTAAGGTGACGTAGACCGTAATAAATTCACGTACGGAAGTGTATCTACAAGTCAGCCATCATCCCTCCTGGATTTAATCGGTGTTTACATCTTCTATGTCGCCTCACTTCCTGCTTCTCTCCCGTCATCATAATTACAGCCAATGAAGCTAAACACATGCTAAGAATTATGTGAGTGTCCTACTAATATCAGTGCATTACATCATGACTACAGGTACAGCTATGAACAGTGGAGGACAGACTGCCTGTATATGGGCAGCAGAAATCACTGTTATTGGTATTTACTTCTCACTGAGCTCTTTAACTTACAGGCTTGGAGGCCTCCTGATCCCTTTGGCCCCTTAGCCTGTGCCTGCTTAACCCATTCAGTAATCCAGAAGTCAGATAGCTGCCTGAGTTGCATCTGCAAATCTGAAAAACTGTTTCATGTTGGAAGTACGGGGACAAGCTCTGGCCTCAAAACATACAAGAGGATTAAAGCAGCTTGCTTAAAGGTAACTGTTAACCATGTACTGTTTCAGTTATTAAGTTTGCCCTTTCTCGACACAGAAAGATAGATGAATGAAGTATTCCAGAAATAAAAGGGTGGGCCTGCGGAGAGAAGCAACAGAGATGTGAGATGCGTGAAAGAGAAAAGAAGGAGGAAGAGGAAGGTGCATTTAGAGGACTAAGTGGGAGTGCTGTATGAAAGGGTTCTTATTGGGTTACTGTAACTCAGACCTGGAAAGTTTTTCAACGTCCTCTGCAAATCTAGCTTCTAAAGTCTTCCCCACTTTGCACAAGTCATCAAGCACAATTTTTCTACCTCTTCTCCTCTCGCCAAGACTGGAGCAAAAGAGGAGGGGGAGGAGGAGGAAATGGGGAGTCAACATAACTGAAATAGAAATCTGAATTAGGAAGCAAGGATACAGATCAAAATGTAATCCTTCTTATGGCCCAGCCGGTGGAGAGAGAGACAGAGAGAGTGGGAGAGATTATGTGATACTTTACCCTATCTTTACAATTAGTTTCCTACAGGTGCCGCACGCTCTGAAATCACATTGAGCAACTTCTCTAACAGGGTCAAGGAAAAGATGATTTAAGCCTCTACTATATTTACGTGCCGGGCTACAACAGCATGCCGCAATTTGTCTTTGTCTCGCTGTGTTTTAGCAACATCTGGCGCCCAGAGATTTAGGTTAGACAGGTAATTAGTGGCACATATTTGTCCGAAAGACAGGTGTATTTTCATTTAAGAAACACTCCATCACTTCTCCGGATGGGAGCCTACACTGAAGGATGCACACGAGCTCTGCATCATGCAACGGACACAGAATGCCTCCATGGGGGTTTTTCAATTTTACTTTCATTTAGATGTTTTTAGATTTAATAACAGCAGAGACACTTAAAAAGCAATATCCCCATGGGTCCATTGTAACATGCCACCCATGTCCTGGTAAAGCCCTGCTTTCATTACACAACCCTTGCATGATTGCAAGGTTTGGCACCGTCTATCCAAAAATGTTTTCCTGCTTAAGTATGAGGCATTACTCTATGTTAACAACTTCACGCAGGATTAAATGTCTAATATCAATATCCCGTCTAAAACGTATTTTCCTCCATCTCTAAATCGCTTACTTTCTCTCCTGCATCACAATTACCCCTTCTTTCTTTTCCCCCCAGCCACCATACTCATCACCATGTTGAGGAACATAAAATAATATATAATTTGATCTGGAATGTTTTTATAATATCAAATACTGAAGTGAATCCTCTCTTCTACTCTCCAGTCATTCCTGCAGCTCAGCAGTCTGCTCCGTCATCAGCCCCGTTCTCTCCGTGTTCCTCCGCTCTTTAACTTTCTTCCTCGCTCTCCAGATGAAGCTGTATAGTCTTTTAAAATGGAAATGCACTTCATCATGGTCACTTGGCTCATGGTTCTAATAAATCAAGGGCCGCCCGCCATTGCTGCTCCTCTCTGGAAAACAAACTGCCCCTGGATGGATCTCCTCAGCTGCTCCTAATGGAGGTCACATTCACAGAGACACATTTACCCACACGCCTGCAGAGAAAAAATAAAAAGAGGAGCACCTACAAACACTGTCCGGATTGAAAGCAATGCCTTTGCACCTTAGCAAAAAGTCAAGGAAGTGTCCCGATGCAAGAAAAAGCACTGAAAGCACACTGTGACTTAAACATTAACATGGACAAATAATTCAAGTCTCGGTTATTAATAGTGAAGGGCTGTTCAAACATTGTGAACTATAAGCATTGGTGATAGAGCAAATTGTTTTGAAGTAAACCTGCATGTGAGCATGCACACTCCATGTACAGACTTATATGAAACATGTGCATGAATTAAGAATCATGTAAATTACAGTTACTTGCACGACTTGTTTTGCTGAAGCATATTTAGTTGCTTTGCTGTACATATTCCTTAATAAAATCGGTTCTTCTTATTACCAAAATGTTCCTGTTAATTGACTAAACAACTGGTGTTTAAAATGTTGTCAAAATTTCCTACAGCTCATGATGACAACTTAAGATTCATTTTTTTGCAATAAAACAATGACATAAACAATTAATTATTATGCTGATAAATTTCTGTCCAAAAAAATATTTTTTCAACTCAAATATTAAGAAACACAAATGTACTTTTATTGATGTTTTCCCTCTGGATCACACTGACCAGTAATTATCCGTCCTGTCTCATATCTGCGGTAGCCACCTTTACATCCCTGCCATCCCGCGTGTGGTGCAAGAGAAACATTAAAATGCATTTACTGCTTTTTTCCTGCAGATGAAAAGCTCAATTTGAAGCTTACATTTGTAAAGCAGCACAGTACGGTACAGTAACATATAACCAATTAAAATATCTTATTTCATGAAATTAATTAGAGCTCCATCACAGTCCTCACCTACATGATGATATAGGTCATTATGAGGCATTAAAGGTCATTACAGTAATCCTTGTGATATCATGTGTTTAAGTCAGGCTGCCCATATATCCACTTTAGTGTACATACACAGAGAAGCTGATGATTTAATGCCACTGTCTTCATTATAGAGACGTTTTTCTTCAGAAGTCCCAAACCGCTAAATGTGCTGGCCTGCACAAACCAATACCCTCTGTAGCCACTTTATCCATAGAAATATATTCCTCCACATTTAATTGTAAGTGGGGGGAAAAGAAAACAACGAGATCAATTGTGATTCAACTCATTCCCCTGAATGGAATTATCTGCACACAAAAAGAAATTCAAAATGTCTCTGCTGTACAGGCTCAATCAAAATATTCTGATCCTAGTTACAGAAACTGAATATGTATGAACAGCTCAAATATGCTGAATTTATTTTGAATATTTAATGAGATATAAAATATAAGTCTATTTCAGCAACTAATAAAATCAGTCTTGTATGAATGTGCCATAGATTGAAAATGAATGGTGAGAGAGGGCGAGACAAGGAGGGAAGAGGGGAGGAGGAGGAGGGTGGAGAGACGAGAGAGAAAAACAAAGGGTGTCAGAGCTTCATCAACATGCTATAACTGAGTGGCACGGCCATATTTTCCAGCATCAAGATCAGTCAAAATACCAATGTGCAAATCTGAGCACCTCCTCCCCTCCATCTCTCCATCTCTCCATATTCTTCCACCCCCTACTCCGCCTCTCCCTCTTTCTCCCTCTCTCCCTCTATCTCTCTGTGTGTCCAATCACACGGCAGTCCTTCTCAATAAAACAAATTAACTGATTAGACATTTTAATCTCAGTTGTCTTTGACCTTGTAGAATATATTACTGATGTCTACATCGCTGAGAGCAGATAATGCGGCAGGCAGCTGCTTTTCTTAAAGACAAAACTGCCCTTTTTAAAGAGGCGCCAGACACACAAGCTAACAGGTTGGGGGCAGAAATCACCCTCCTCCGCCTCCTCATCGGCACCCTCCCTCACCCAATACACACCCCCCCTACTTCACCGCACACACACACACACACACTCGCACCCTCCCTCCCCTCCCTGCAGGCAGCCAGCGGGGAAGGGGTTAAGGCAGAATGCATTAACAAAAGAAAATTATAGCGTAAACAGTTCATAAAATCTCACAGCCCCTGATGTCGGGGCTAGATCATTAAATTTCTGCAACAATTAGACCTTTTCTCACGGCGGCAAATTGGAGCCGTTGCCATGGCAAATCCGAGCCCTTAAGTCATATATCTTTGATTGCGGAAAGGTCAGGCGCAGACAGCCTAATAACTCAGGGAGCTGTTTGACAGATTTCATCCAAGCATGATCACATAACAGAGCCAAACTATGTCGGCAGTTGTTAAAAGCAAGGGAGGGGTCAGCGGGAAGGTTGGGGTTATGGAATGCTTCTGCTCGGCTGGGCCCAGCCTGATAATGTTCCTGACTGACTTTAAATCCACTGGAATAAAAAAAAAAGAGAGAAGAAGAAGAAGGGGGAAAAAAAAGGAAAAAGCTTATTTCTTTAACTGTGGCTCAGTGGGGGTTGTTTTTTTCACTTGACCAGACCCGGATTAGGCTGTAAAGGGGGTGACGTTAGGGATGGGTGATTTAATGCCAGCATGATGTGAAAGATGTATTTTAAAAATAGAATAGAATAGAGCAGGGCAGGAGAAAAACAGAAAACCGTGATGAGCAGGAGTGACTGACAGTGTTTTGAGACACCAATGATGAACCATGATTTATTTCCTGTTCAAACACATATGTTGAGGGAATTGAGATAGATGTGAGCTCCTGGTACGGTGTGGGATCGAGCGGCAGGCTGCAGTAGAAATCCCTGTCATCGACTCGTTTAACGACCCTGACACACAGAACTTTGAATAACAATCAGCTTCTCCTGACTCCGTTAAGACTACATGCCTGATACTACTGGGTTGTTTAGACCCCCCCTCTCTCTCTGCCACCCCTCCTCTATCCTTCTGTCTCTGTAGGCAGTGCTGGCATTTCAGCTGTCTATCCCAAAAGGCCTGAGCTGACAAACAAGTGCTAATACCACCCCCTGCTGGAGGACTGCAGCTACTGGCTCATATTAGATTGCTTTGGTTCTGCTTTTATTTGTCCGGCCCCTTGTACTGTATATGTCCTGTACTATACCAGAACAGCAAGGCAAGCAAACCTACCGTGGCCAGATTAACCCAGTATGGAGCCCTTGAGGGAAAAAAGCTTTTGGGCCCCCGCTGATGCCCCATTTCTCACGCTCTCTGTGCATTGTGTGTGCCCCGTCACTTCTGAATACCCTCTACTATATAGAGACTCATTAAACAACCAGCACTACCTGCACATGTCCCGGGTTTAATGTGTGACAATTCATTTTAGCTCATTTACATAAAAAAAAAAAAACATGTTTCATCAAGCACTTCCACCATGTAAACTCAGTATCAACCTAAAGTGACAGTTCACCCCAAAAATCAAAAACACATTTTTCCTCTCGTCTGTAGTGTTATTTATCAGTCTGGATTGTTTTGGGGTGAGTTGCCGAGTGTTGCAGATATCAGCTGTAGAGATGTCTGCATTCTCTCAACTGTAATGGGAACATTATGGCACTTGACTTGTCGTGCTCAAAGCGCAAAAACAATACATTTTAAAAACTCAACAGCAATGTTTCTTTCCAGAAATGATGATCCAGTTACTCAAGATAATCCACAGACCTTGTGAGCAGTTTAATGTAGCAACTGTTTTTCTTTTAGTGTTGTATAAAATAGTATAATAGCATACTATAGTAATACATTACTATTTTTCTTTCTCTTATTTGTCCTACATGAAACTGCTCACTAGAAGGTCTGTGGATAATCTTGAGTAACTGAGTCATGATTTCTGGAAAGACACATTGCTGATGAGTTTTTTCTTTTCTTTCTTCAGCACTTTCACTGCCACAAGTTACATCATATTTGAGAGAAGGCAGACATATTTACAGTTGATATTTCCCAAACTTGCACCAAAACAATTTTGACTGATAAATACCAGGTAAGAATTAAGAACGTGTGTTTATTATGAGGTGTGTCTCTTTGAAAATGTAATCCTTTATGGTTTCACTGGAAACCCCAAATTGTGTTTTGAATTCAGCTGGTATTGTATTTCGATGGTGCATGTTCCTGAGACATATTTAGTTTATTTATAAAGTTTTAGAACTGCCTTATTCCCAGGTTGTCAAATACTAATGATTTGAAGCAGTCAGAGTTGACTTATTTGCACTTACTACTAAAATTGCATATCCTTTCCATTGCAATTTTAGGTTTTCCTGGTGCAGAAAAACTTAGTTGTACAACCTCAATTCCAAAAAGCACGGACACTGTGAGAGAAATAAACAATGCAATGATTTGCACATTTTTTTTGATCAATATTAAATTTCATACAGTACAAAGACAAGATTATGTTCATAAATATACATTTTTATTGTGTGTATATATACATACACATTCTAACATTTGATGCGTTCTGTTTTTATTTGTTTTACTCTCACTTTGGACTCTGGGTTGTATTTCATGCTTATTCCAAAATGTATAGAAAGGAACAAGTAATCAAATCATTCCACATTTTAACTCGATGGTAAACAGTGAACCCGCTGGACATTCAGCCTTGGAATCTCTTATGAGAATCTGCAAAACATAGAAAATACTGTCTATATACTTACTGTATTCTATCTAATATTTTTATAGAGATATACTGAGGCAAGCTTTTGTTGTTGTTTTCAATTAAATGGATTATATACAGGTCCAAAACATCTTATAATAAAGCCCACAGAGGTTTGTTCAATGAGGGCTTTTTGAAGAAGTTTGAAAGCGATCCACACAAAATTAAATCCTAAACATATCTGTACATTAGTACAATGGAAGAGTAATGTTTGAAAAACTATAATTGTAATTATTATTATATTAAATGTTAAATAGACTGTTGGAAACAAATGTGCCAAAGTAAAAGCTTTAAGAAGAAAAATGTTCTATATGTTAGATAGTAGACAGTTTTTGTACCCTTAAACCAACGTGAGTATATATCTTTCCTCATATTTGAATGTAAAATAAAACAATGATTCTGTCTTTAGGCGTTCGAGGGTGAACTAGGACTTTTCTTGGAACAGTACATGGCAGGAGTACAATGCTTTTCACTCAGTCTGCAAACAAACCTCCTCAAATCAAAGTTTTAATCTTGTTTAATTTCAGATCTAATGTTCTTGAGTCGTCTGATAACACAACAAAAGGTGTCACTGTCCAAGCACTTACAGATTATGTTGTAAACCTAATTAATAAATGAGACTCTCTCGGGCTGTGATTCTCTTTTCCACCTGCCCCTCCCTTTGTTAAGTGTTTAAGCAAAGCCTGTAAAAGCGGAAGTATCCATTTCTGTCAGCACTACGCCTTTACTCTCCCTCCTCTCAGTGGGGACTGGAAGAGCAAAGGCCACTGGGACTTGTAGGACAAAGAAGAGGGGAGATGCTGGAGGCTAATGGGGAGGAGGGCTCAGCTGTGACACAAATGTCTCTCTGGCAATGAAGTCTTTAATATCTTCTCCCAGAGTCCCACCATGAGTCAAAGATCTCCTAGAGCGCCTCATAGCATCTCTCCTCCCTGGAATTGTGGTCCCACAGTGGATACGCAAAACCCCACCGCCAGCACACACACACAGTCTACACACTCTGGTGGGGTTTCACTTCACTCTACATTCACGATGCTTTAGATAAAGTACAGATCATTTCCTTTCCTAAACACCATTTCATGTCTGACGGCCCAAACAAAACCAGTACATCAGCACCAGCCTGTGGCACAAACAAGCACCTCCTCTCTTTGGGTCATTCACACCACTCAAGTTAAAGAGGGACATCTCAGTTTACACAGGTCTAACCTTTATACATGGTTGGAAACCTGTTTACTGCCAATACCACTGTATGTGATAACCCTGACAGCTAATAATCAAATCAAAAGTCAGTATGAAAACTGCGCTAAACAACCTGAGTTCTGACAAAATAGCTAATTGCAAACTCCAAATCTGAACGTACAGAAAGTAATTCCAGCCACTCGGGTTCTCTTTTCCCAGGGATCATTGGAATTCTTCTTGTTTCTGTGACACAGGTGGAAAAATTGTTCACAGACGAGTAAATGTATCAAAATCGTATTCATGTTACATTTAGTGTATTTATGGAATGCCTTTAGCTTTAGTTGTTTTAAGACCTCTTGTTGAAATGTTACTTATTACACTTCTAACTAAAAACAAAACTCAACACTGCACATTTCCCAGTGCAAACTGAATGAACAAAAGCAGGAATGTTGCTCAATCAAAAGCTGATTAATTCCACTAAAAAGCCACAACATAACTCACAAGTTTAACAACCACTGGCAACTCTTAAAGGTTTGTGAAACAGACTTTCATACAGCCAGTACACAAAGACATTTGTGTTTGAGGTCCCTCTCAAAGGCCAGCTGCTCAAGCTGCGAGTGAATGAATGAATTTTCTCAGACTTCCAAGATCATAAAGCTGTGGTCCACTGACAATCACACCCGATCCCCCGCATGACAGCTTTCTATCTGCCTTCAGCCTTCTATTGTGATTTTTGTCACCTCTTCCTCCCACAATGTGTCTCTTCTGATTCCAAGCCATATCTTTACATTTCCTTTGTAATAAGCGCCTTTCTTTTGTCCATGAACACCAACCATACATCACTATTTGCAAATGTTTTCTCCCAAAAATTCTTAACTCTTGAGCTTTGGCGGACCATCTTCCTCCATATAACATCCACAATTAAAGATGTGTGGGGCAGAGGAGCCACCATGGGGGGCACTGCACCTCCGTTAAAGGCTTAAAAAAGCCTGTCATCTATCTCGGATTACTCTGCATAGCATACTGTTAACCTCTCGATCTTTCCAATCAAAGATAAAAAAAATTATTGAATGTGAGTTGTGTACAGCACATAGTACAGGTAGGCAGACCCAGGGATATGTCAGAAAAACACATTTGGTCATTGTTTAGGGTGAACCTGCCATTAAGTTAGATTTGAGTTCACAATTTTAGGACCAAGAATGGATTAGGTTGGCATAGAAAGAAGGATGACTCTGTAGGATCACAGAGTAGCTTTTAAAATTTGGTATTTAAAAATATGATGTATTTTATAACACGCCAACACAAAAAAAATCACTTGAGTGAATTCATTTTTGCCACTGCGTGACTTAACAGATCCTGGCACTCTTCTTTTAACTTTGCAACAAACTTGTTATGAATAAACATAGCACTGCCTCATATTCTTATACTGACAAAAAACTATATATATATTTATAGATTTGGAATAAGTTTTAATGGCCATGTGCCCCAAGTGTGCTTTAACTATTTTTAGTGCAAAGTTTCTTAATCATGCAGCAAGCTTCCTGGTGGTATTCTTTAAGAGGCTCTAGGAGTATTTGGCACCACAATAGTTGAGTTGATTCACACTAGACATTTAAAGGCATCACAACTAGATGACACTGAAAAAGTTATATAATATTTCAGACAAACAGCACAATGCACTAAACTGGACTGGAGCTCCTGCTTCCACAGTATCACTCTGTAAACCACTAAATTTGCTTGTAGACGAACACACAAACAACCAGTGTGGGACATGTGGACAGTGACACCTCTTTCTGTAGGGATAAGGTTGGAGTGGAGGGGTGATGGGAAGGGGGGTCAGTTAATTAATAGAGGAATTTTAAAGAGAGCACATATCGCTCCTACGT
Source organism: Serranus cabrilla (assembly GCA_903364295.1). Classification (NCBI taxonomy): domain Eukaryota; kingdom Metazoa; phylum Chordata; class Actinopteri; order Perciformes; family Serranidae; genus Serranus; species Serranus cabrilla. The sequence goes on from CAFUXE010000465.1 coordinate 378,117, forward strand.
ACTCTGAAGCAGCAGGAATCCAAGACAAGCAGCTTATCACACACACTTCACCAGGAGTGTGTGTGTGCGTGTGTGTGAGAGAGAGAGGGAGAGAAAGAACAGAGTGGGATCATGTGAGAGTACTAGAAGGAGCAGAAAACCTGTGTGTGTGTGCTCCACAGGCAGCCTGGCAACTCTCTTCGATGAATGTTGCCTGAGGTTTGCCGGGCCTCCCACTGCTCCCCGGCACTCCAGGCATCAGCGAGCAGGGAGGTAATTCGCTGACACTGTGTCACTTGTGATAATTGGGGAACGTCAGTGCGCTCGCTCACCTGTCTCCACGCAGGTGCTGGGAAGTCATCGCCCACCGGAGAGGAACAGCTCCGCTTCCTCCTGCTCTTCTTCCTCTTTTACTTCCCGCCATCCAAACAGCTGCTGTGTATGTGATTGAGAGAGGGACAGGATGGGGGGAAAAAGTCAATTTAAAGCTGTGTTTAGTCATTTATTACCTCTACCGTCCTCTATCTGCAACCACTGAGAAGTGCAACAACACAACTGCAGGCTTATTTATTTTACGCATTGAGCATTCCAACCACCATATTGGTTATCGAACATAGCCAGACTCGTATTAACAATGCTAGCGCTCTGCATCACCAATGTCACTCATTTGATGCCCAGATAGAATACAACAGAAAAGATATGCAGAGAAAATGTCAGTAACTGGATGTGATCCTACAGAATCTCTATGTATCTGCTAATGTAGCTGCTTAATAGATCCCATGATGATGCTACTTCAGGGATGCTCCTACAACATGTGTTCAAAAGTTGGAGCTACACTGGCTATGGATGTACAAAATGGCGACCAAAAGAACTGTGACTGTGTGCTTGTCTTGTCTACTACAGGTTTTGAGATTGGAAGACAGCATCTTCAAGATAACAGGAAGAACCTCCTGACCAAATCTACAAAAATCAGGTCCAAGTTTCAAATGAAAAAAAAAAATATTTCAGAAATTGTATGAAATGAGAAGGAGAGTCTCCACACTAAGTCTTTGCTGAATCTCACAAAAAGTTTGTGACAATCAAACAAAGAAATCAAACCAAAAACCTCCCCACTGGAGGTGGTAAAAGGATAGAAACGGATTCATACATTCACAAGACATGAAGCTAAATAGATTTCAAACATAATGGGGTGTTAAAGGTTAAAAGAACGGAGACAGATTAATTCTATGAGCATGAGCAACGCTTGCTAAGTCATGACTGAAACCAGTCCAGAGTGATTCTACAGGGTTAATTTGATCTGTCAGGGAAAAAAAGACAAAAGTTAGGACAAAAAAACAAATGTCAGATTAGGGGAAAAAACAGTAGGCGAGGGGGCCACCCACAGAACGAGGCAAGAAGGAGCAACAGCCAAACCACTTGGGAGTAATGGTCTGTGAGGCTAATATTTCCTCTGTCTCTGCTGAACCCTGAAGGAGAGGGGGGGGGCTCACTTGTTGTCAGTGTTATGTTGGAGGGAAGGAGGGGGGCAGGAGTGGGTCACCTGTAATGGCGGAGCGCTAGATTGTGGCCATTCCACACTCATTACACCATTTACAATTACTGCTACCTATCACCCCCCCCAAACTCCCCAAGAGGCCAGTCTCAACCATTAGCACCACGACTCAAATGAAGTGGATAATTGTGTCTCTCTGTGGCATATCATGGGACAAGAGAGTCAGACAAGAGAGGAGGAGGGAGAAAAGAGAGGGACTGAATGAGAGCAAAGGGGAGAGAGAAATGAGACAAAGAGATGTACAAAATGAAAAAAGGAATTTGTGTTGTAATCACAGCCCATAGCTTTTACACAGCACTGCAGAATGTAACATATGTGCTATACTTTGATGTACGTAGGTATGATTGTTGTGAATCATTCTGTATTAATGCACTGCAAAGGTAACAGCTGCAACTCTTTGAAAATCAATGACAATCATCTTGCAGTTTTCAGTCAAGTGCAGAATGAAAATGCTGGCACTATGATTAATGATATCCCCAAATAACAATACATTTCCCTTTAATGTGTTGAGATGAGAAATGAGGCTGGATTCTAACTTCTCTTTCTTACACAAACACACTTCTATGCATACCCCTTACTTAAAGGGGAGACTTTCAGAAAGTATGGCCCGTTTTCCTATTTGTACAATGTGTCACTTTCTATGACAGGTGGTTTTTACCAGGAGCTGAATTATCGCAGCCCAGACACCAGAAATAATGTTGTTATTGCATGTTTCTGCAAAACACAAATAAGTTGGAGGGGTTAGTTAATAATAACCAAGATCTAAACTGTGCATTGTAAAAATGTGGCTTTAAACTTGACCAGGTGACCAAATGAAACACCCCTTGATTAAAATATGGATTTCTCTTGATTTCAAAATGGCTGGAAAGATTTAAAAAAAAATCTAAGAACACAACATATAGGTCTAACAGGTTATTGATATTTTAATGCAGAAAAGTATAACTTTAAGCATACTTGAACCTTAAAAGTGTTTAGCTAGTAGCATGACTGGTATGACTTATTAGAAAGTAACCATATTTGGTGCAAAATCTATTGGTTCTTAAGTGCAACATTTGCAGATCTACAAACAAACAAATGCAGCCACCATTACTCATCTGAAAATGCTGCCTTAGAGTCAAATACAAATATTAGAAAGTATTGCAAAGAAAGGAAAATAAAATAGCTACAACAATATATGCACATAGTAGGCTGATATTCATTGCTAAAGCACAATAGACACTGAATGCCCAGGACTGAGCGTCCCTCAAGTGCCTCAGAGGAAAGGTGGGCTGCTCGCCATTGACCTCATGCACTCTGTCTCTGGAGATCCCCAAGTGGCTTCAGGGTCTAAGTGTTAAGGACTGATGTGGATCACAAGAGCAGCTCCCTGATCCTGACGGGCTAATGACAGTTACCATCTTCAAGCGGGAAGCCTACCACTGTGGATCTGCTTTCAAAATGGAACACTTCTTATATTTTGCACATAGTGTGGGAAACTAATGAATAGGAAATTGAACGAAAATAGAGATTCATCTCATGGCGTCTCTTGAATGCTAAATATAAGATGAAGGCCAATGATTTTTGAGCAAGCCCAGACAGACTTGTCAAACTTTGTGCCATTACTATCCTTTGTCTTAGCACAGTTGTCATGTACAGCCTGTACCCGTATGAAATATTCATTCTGCATAATAACTTTCAAAGGGGAATAAAGCACAGAGTTAATTATTAATAGCATGTGTATTCAAGGCATCTCTATTTTTTTCAGACGCATCAAAATATTGCGACAGTTGCCACTCGAAGGAAGAGAATCCCCATAATGCCGTGCTGAAGCAGAAATGACAATCACTAAACACTGATGCAAGTTCCACGAAACATCTTAACCTACATTTCACAGGTATCAGTGGGAAATTCACCAGCGTGATGCACTTTGTCTTCGTCTCAGCTGAGAACACTGCAGTCCCATCTGCTCTCCACATTAGCCTGGGTGTTAAACTGATACACATGTTACTGCAGTTTTGACAAAGGCCAGGCTCCAGCGCGCATATGGAATTAGCATGAAAATACGGAAATTACTTTGACAGCCTATAGCTTTACATGGATAGAGTCTCTCACAGTTCTAATATAGTATTATAGTATTTCTTCTTTCCTTCTTTTTTTTTAACAAAAAGTTTAAAAGATTCTTTTTGGGCCACTTTGGAGCAGTGGAACATAGGCCAACTGGAAACCCTACTTTGATGCATTAGCATAATAAAATGTTAATATCTTAGCAAGTGGTTGCCTGTCAGGCAACCTAAGGTGTGTACTACACAGTACAGGCTTTATGTTAGCTGGCTCGTCAACACATAAAACCTAGTGCTGGCCAAATGAAGCTTCATGAACCATTTTTTTTTTTATTTCTGAGCCCACTAGATGGCGCATTCTGTTCAACAAAGGGTACAAAGCAAACTCAACAGCCTTTCCTTGAGCTCTTTTCCTTAAAACAACCAACGGTGGTTATCAGCTGTTAACCCAGGCTTCCTTCACAGGCCCTGTGTGCGTTCTCATAAAAGGGGGCATTTGGACCGCCATTTGACTCTTCTGCTGCACAAAATGAACCATCGCATGTTCGCAACGAACTTTTGTGTGCTGTTTGGCGCTGGGCAATGGGTTTTTTATTTAAATTCTTTTTTTGTGAAAACCGCCATCTGCTGAAAAGTGAACCAAAACAGTAAAGCTGCAGGCTGTAAAACCAAAATAATTAACCCAAAGATGTTAAAATGTTCCTCAGAGTTGAGGTGAACTTCAGAGTTAGGTTCCAACTCTCTGTGGGTTCCTCACTAACTAGCAACCCGCTTAAATCATGTGGTAATTTTATTCATTTCTAATTAAAAAAAAATATTAATTATACCAGTTTTAAGAACCTGCCACTCATACCACATGCCACTTCTGAGATTTTGTGAACTATCCTTTTGTTTCTTGTCAATTATACAATGAAACAAAAAACTAGATCTAGATTTGAGATAATTTATTGGGTACAGTGTGTGT